>BSBK01007370.1:0-344564 GCA_027943335.1 Chamaecyparis obtusa
CAGAAATTTCTAAAACTGAGTACAGGACACCAGAAAATAGTGATTTTTGACTCTTCTACCTTTCAAGATAAGTTTTTATGCTTTATTAAGTTTTGTATGTCCACAACATTTTCCATCATACACACACACACATCACACATATTCTAAACCCCCCCTCTCCCATCACATAGATATAAAAATATATAATCATATATTTTTATATCTTACATTTGGTGAACCCGCGATAGACAACTCTTTCTTTTTGGTTTTAAGTTTCCCTTTGTATTATCTTGTGTGTTGAGCTTTATATCTTACATTTTTGTGAACCTGCGATAGACAACTCTTTGATTTTTGTGTTATATGCTTTGCTTCTTTTCCTTTAGATTAGCTTTCTTTTATGCTCTTGCATTTTACAAAATAAATTTCATTTACTATGAAGATTTTTAAGATGCTTTGGTGTGTGGCTATTTTTCTTATTATTCTCCTCTTAGAATCTCTTTATCATACTTATGATGTTTATTAGAGTGTCATCCATTTTGTTATGTTTGTCACTCTTCATGTTTCACTTGCCTATGCTATTGTGAGATTGACCAATACTAGTCTTCCTACCTCTAAAACTTTCACTAAAGATTTATGTCGTAGACTTATTTCTCTTTTGGATTATGTGAAGAATTTGGCAGATGATACACCATCTCCTAATCTTCCTAATCCTAATCCTATCCTTCCTAATCTAGTTCCAAATCTTCATAATCCTAATCCTATCCTTCCTAATCTGATTCCTAACATGGCTAATTCTCCATATGCTATTCCTAGTTCTTCACATGCTTATGATGAGGCTCAAACTATGGTTCATGATGTAGATGTGCAAGAATTCTTGGATTTACCTTCCCCTTCTAATCTAATCCATGATGATATTAAAGGGAAGAGAAAAGAAACTTATTCTAAACCTATTATTCCATCTTATACAACCTTTTCTCATGATCACAATAAACAATCACCTCTTGTAGAAGCTTTACAAGATATGTGCACTACAAGATATAATATGATGGCTAAATGAGGTTATAAGGGTTTAGGGCTTGGTGTTAATGAACATGGTATTAAATATCTGGTTCATCTATCACCTAAAAATGATATGCATGGACTTGGCTTTTTGTTATCTCAATTCAAGGTGGTTGATTTTGATCATCGCCTGCCTCTTCATGTTCTTCTTCCAACACCTACCTTAGATTACCCTGATACTCCTCAAGATGTGGCTAAGAAGGTATATGTTTAGTTAATGAATTCCAAGAAATAAATATTTAAATCTATGCCAAAGGATGCTCTCTCTAAGTACAAATTTCCTTTTCACTCTAGTAATACACATTTACCTTTTGATTGTGTGCATTTCAAGTTGTATGTTAGGGAAAGAGCTGCTTTAGGAATTATATCCTACTCTCCTGTGGTTTTACAATTCCTTCATAATTTTGATAAGGGGTATCCCCTTGACTCTTCCATAATGTAGATCTTTTCTCCTCTTGTCTTTTGACTGGGGGGCAAGAGGTATTGTTTCTAGTTCTGTAGGATCCATTATGCTCTTAGCATGTCCTTTTTTTTTAGCTTAATTGGTTATCCTTTCTGTATTTTATCTCTATGATTTTGTATTATGTTCATAATCATCCATATTTCTCTTATTCAAGATATATTTTCTAAAGAAATTTGTTTTGCAAAGGTATCCCTTTCTTTCATCCATGGGGGGCAAGGTCTTCCTTCTTTCTCTTTGTCTAGGGATCTTATTTCCCTAGCTTGGTGGCATTTTCTTATTTTGAAACATTATTTCATTATAGTGACTGAGGTTTTGGTTATGGTGACATAGACCAAGGTGAAAAGGATCCAATTAAGGATAGTCAAAACCTTGCAACTTCATAATTACATAGTAGAAAACACAACGCAACAAATTATTTCAAGTAATTTTCATTAACATGCCTAGATGTAAGGCCTTCTGGGTTAGTGCCAGTTACAATCAAAAACAATTCTCCAAGATCCATAGATTCCAAAGCAATCTCAGCTAGCTCAGCTCTGAAAACAATCAGAAGTTGATGGAAACCCTGTTGGTGTTTCTTTTCATTTCTATTTGCAGGTTTACACTATGATTGATAACTTAATATCTTTGACTCTATCACCACTCCAAAGTCTACAAGGAAAAGGGCCAATTGAAAAGGATCAAGGAGATCCTCCTACACTTTGAGCCTAAATGCTCAGGTGGGGTGTACCCTTGACTCACTTCTTCAAAGGAGTCACAAAATAATATAACTATATTCTTTACTAATTGATAAAAGATTTGATCATTTATATGTGTGCATGATTGATGATGATGAACTACTTCCAGAGAATGGACTAGTGCCTCAACCTAGGGCATAGAGTCACCAATAATGCATATCAACTGAAAATCCAAATTCAAACACTCCTGGACTCAGAATAAGTCCTTTGCCTATTATTCCTCTCCCTCACATACCTAGACATTAGATTCTTATCTAGCCATGAACTCACTAAAATCACCTTAAAGACTTTAATCCTAACTTTGTTAGGAACTCAAACATAACTCCACAATACTCTTTGTTTACCATATGCTAACTCACTTTGTGACATTAACATATATGAGACCAAGAACAAAATAAGAAGACATACACAAATATGAGATTGGAATCCAAGTGTATTCTCATTATAATTTTCAGAATCAATACATTACCAGACAACAAAATGCTAGGAGACAAACCCTAAATCCAAGCTCTCCTTGTCCAGTCTTTTACATTGAATACCAATATACATCAACAACAGCCTCATATAGAAAACTTCTACAATTATATACCCCTAGTCATATTGGAATCCCAAAAATAGCATGCAACAAGCTACGAATGATTAGGGTTAGGGTTTCACCCACCAAACCAACTAGAATTCGGTCAAAATTTAATACAAGGGAGGAAACCCAAGCAACCTGGAGAAAAAATAGATCCAAGAATGATCTATAATCATGGTAATTCCCTGAGAAAGTACTAAAAACCATGAAATTGCCCATATTTACCAACCTGTTCGGCCACCTGCAAGATGCCTCGAGCAACAAAATCATGGTACAAACCCCTGCAATTAATCATCAAACACTCTGGACCATGGCCCAGCAACAGGCACCACCAGTTCCACCAAATCTAGCTGCTAAAACAATTAATTTCAGTGTTTCCTGTCACAAAAAACCCTTCTAAAATTCAAATTTGAAATGCAATGGCCACTTTCATGTCACCAACAGCAAATCGGCAGTTAGCATTTAAATCTGGGCTAACTTTATATCACGACCATCAAATCCACTACTTTCTCGAGCTTCTCAGATTTAACCCTACACGAATCCTGGTTTACATTTGGCGAACACGTGACAAAGGCTTTCTCCATTCATGAAATGAAACCCTTAACCCAGAGCTCCATTCAATGAACCCACGAACAAGCATACTTTTGACCCAATTAGTATTCAAAGAACTAGCAACTGAAGGCTATCTCCCATTTGCTGAATGTCCTGGTTAACTACCAATTTATTTAGAGAGCTAGCGACTACTTCATTCACTTATTCGCCAGATCATTTAGAGCATCGCCATTTTATTATGAGAACAAGTGAATGAAGGGGAAAACTAAAACCTCTACCAAACAAAGGAGATATTGGGATCAACAGTCATCGCTATACCACGGGCCTAAATATCACCGCATCTTCCATCAATGATATAATGATGACCACACTATCAACTTGAGCTTTAACCACACCTCATAGATTGAAGACCTCAAGCCCACTAACAAATGCATGTCACCACTCAAAAACCAATAAAAATCCTCCATCTCTGTAACACTTGGCACCTAAGGGCCCCACTACAAAGCTTAGTCACTAAAGAGATCAGACGGTCATCGCTAAAGCGTAAGCTTAACTTTCATGTATCTTTCATCAATGCTATAATGACAACCATCATATCAACCTATTGTTTAACTACCTTGTGACCTTAGACCACTAGAAATCTAGCGATCACTCAACTAAAGAAAAAGGGGAACCACCCACCAAGTCACCGAAAGTAAACATGAAATTGCCAAGAAACAAGAGAATACGCGAACACTGCAGTCGCCCAATCGCTAGACCAAAAGCCTAACCGCATGAGAACTTGGAGAACTAGAAAAAAATATGTAATTTCCAGTTTTCTGAATGACTAAGGGACATGAAAGAATATTAAGCGATTCAGCGAAGACTAGGAAAAAGAAAATGTCACTTGTAGAAAGGAAGACTTAAGTGGCCTGAAAGGTAATGATGAATTAGAACAGGGCCTGGAAGATTTAGGTTTTTTTGACCAACAGCTAGAAATATGAAAATTTTGAACTAGGGTTTGAGGCTAGAGACAAGAAAAAAGTTGCAAAGACCAGAGGAAAATTGGTATAGCCATGAAAATTTTTCTAGGTGCTAACAGTGGCTCTATTTGGGGATGTATGCCTCTTGCAGGCATAGCAAGGATCTAGAATCACTGGTTAAAGCAGACCACCCATAGGAAAAATTGAACAACAAAGAGCAATAGGACAAAAACCCTACAAACCAAGACAAAACAAGATAGGGGGCAAGCAACTTTACAAAATTTACAACATATACAAACCTAACTATTGTTTATGGAAAGAATGATACCTTCAATTGAAGTATTTCTTCAAGAATTGTCCATGAACTGGCAATTCTTGAATATCACCATTTAATTCTTTTACAATGTATGAATCTTGGCCCATTTTTCATGAATTAGATATGGCCCCAACCAGATTGGATCAAATTTTCCATGTTTCCCTTGATCCTCGAGTCTGGCATTCCAAATCAACACCAAATCATTAGGTTCAAAACCTCTTTTCAACAGTCCTCTTGTCATACAAATTCTTGACCTGTAACTATAACCTGGCATTCTTTAAAGCTGATTCTCTTCTAGTTTCATCCAACCTGATAAGGTCCTCAATTCTCAGTTGCATTTCATCATCTATATCATCATCATATAACTGAACAAACCTATACAGTTCCAATAGATTATTCTGAGGCATCCTTGCATGTATCCCATACACTAGGTCAAATGGTGCACAACCAATTGCCCTCTTTATAGTCACCCTATCGGCCCATACAGCTAATGGAAATTTTGAATTCCATGCTCTTTTATTCTTATCGAGGATCCTCTTGAAGATTTTTAATCAAACTCTTGTTAGTCGATTATGTCTGTCCTTTCCCTTATGGATGATAAGGTGAGGAGTTAGATATCTGAATCCCTAGACCTTTGCAGAATTCCTTGTACTCAGCAGACCTAAAGCACATTGCATTATCAGTAACTATCCTCTTAGGGAAACCAAACCTTGAAACAATATTGCTCAATAAGAAATCAGTTACCACGCTACTAGTTGCATTTCTTGTAGGTATAGCTTCTACCCACTTTGTGAAATAATCAGTGGCAACCAAGATTGAAGAGTGTCCTCCACTAGACTTGTTTGGTATTTCCCCTATGAAATCTATTCCCCACTTTGGAAAGGAGCCTGCACTTCAACTGGCCTCAAGGGTACATTTCCTGAAAACTTAAGCTTACCAGAGAATCTTTGACAAGCATCACACCTCCTTACCAACCTTTCTGGATCCTTGAAGATTGTGGGCCACCAGAATCCTACTCTCAAGATTTTTTGAGCAGTGGTTTTACCCATGTAATGTCCACTACAAATTCCCTCATGCATTTCTTTTAACAACTTGTTATCCTGATTTTCATCATCACATTTCAAAAGTATGCAATCTAATTTTTTCCTATACAAATTACATTTTACAATCACATGATGGCCTGTAATTTTAATGTCCTTTTCTTACTATCATCCAATTTTGCTGGACATTTCATGTTTCTCAAATAATAGATAATGTCTTGATACCAGATACAATCATCCATATCACATGTGTAATCAACCTCAGCTTGATTTATTTGATTTGCATCAAGATTGGATTGAGTAATCAATTTTTCAAATCCTTGTCCTCTAACCAATTTGGTAATCTGGATATCAATATTGAATTCTTGGATCCTATTGATCCATCAGCATCTTCTCCCAGACACCTCTTGCTATGAGAAAATATCCTTTACTGCTGCACTTGGCACAAAAGCAATCACAATTGCTCCCATCAGATAACATCTGAAAGCCTTGACAGCCTTCACAAGTGCATATGCTTGTTTTTCATTGATATCATATTTCAATTCAGTAGCCTGCAAAGATTTACTAAAAAATGCAATAGGCTACTCATAACCCTCCTTATTTTTCTACAACAAAACTACAGCAATAGTATGAAAAGATGCAAAGGAAAAGATATGCAATGGGATACTGTAATCAAGTGCCTTAAGCATAGGTGCATCTTTAATATCCTGGTTGATATTCTTGAAAGCTTCATCAGGCTCACCTTCCCATTTGATAGCAGATCCCTTCTTCAACATCTTAGATATTGGCCTAGTAACCTCAGCAAAGTTTGTTACAAATCTTCTCAAGAAATTGACCTGACCAAAGAAAGACTAAATTCCTTTAATATTCTTTGGCCTTTGAATCTTATCAATGGCTGCCACTCTCTCAAGATCAATTCTAACTACTTGCTTTCCAACCAAGTGGCCAAGCAACTTACCCTCAGTGACACCAAATGCACATTTCCTTGGATTTAATGAAATGCCATATTCCAAAGCCCTCACAAATATTTTTTCTAAATGAATACAATAATCTTCTTCCTTCTTGGAATAGGAAGTTAAATCATCCTAATAGACAACAAGGAAATCATCTATGAAATCTAAAAAGGCAACATCCATTGCCCTCTGAAAAGTAGCACTAGCATTTGTGAGACCAAAAGGCATTCTCACATAAACATATGTCCCCCAAGGTGTAGTGAAAGATCTTTTAAAATATTTTGATTCTCTAACAATTACTTGATTATAGCCAGAGAAACCATCCATCATAGACATTAATTCAGATCCAGTTACTCTTTGCAACATAGCTTCCATATTAGGCAGACAATAGTTATCCTTTAATGAGCTGATGTTCAAATTTATGAAATCCACACAAAGTCTAATGTCACCATTTTTCTTTCTGACAAGAACCAAATTTGAAACCCAAGAAGAGTGCCTAATTGGCTTGATAATTCTAGCATCTCTCAACTTGATTAATTCTTCTTGCATCTTGGGTGCCAAAGTAGGATTAATTGGCCTTTTCTTTGCCTGAAAGGTTTAGCATCTCCTTTCAAAGGAATAACATGCTAAAACAAATCCTCTCTATAAACATTTAAGTCATCATATGACCGTGCAAAAATATGCCTAAATTTTCTTAACAATTCAATCAAAGATTTTCTTACATTGTGAGACATGTCCCTACCAATGTATACCTTCTTACATACTTCTCATGTTCCAAGGTTTATTTCCTCCAAATCCATATGACCTTCCTTTTTAACATCCTTTTGAACTCTGTCCCGACTATCAAATATAGTTTCTAGAACAACAAGTCCCTTAGGAACCTTGTTAGTTCTAAGTTGAATAACTTCATTGCCAAAGACAACCTCTTTTCCTTCTACAGTCTCAACCAAGGCTGAGCAATCTAATTCCTGACCATGGTACTAATCTTCACAATTCATAAATTTCAAAATATCCTGGTCATCTTCAAAAGCTTGCCAATTGTCAACATTGTTTGGTATACTAGGCCTAGTCTGAATTTCAACCTTAGAAAGGCCTGCAAAAGTGATGTCACTAGGACTAATTGCTATATTGGCTAACAAATCAGCCATCCTATTATTACTCATGTCCTTCCACTCAATATTGAAGGCATCAAAACATTCAATCAAATCCCACACAACATTCCTATATTGTTTTAGCCTCTTGTTCTTGGAAGCATACACTGACTTGACTTGAGACACCACCAATTTAGAATCTCCAACAACCCTTATGCATTTGATTCCATGCTTTTGTGCCAACCTCAATCCTAG
The DNA here is from genome assembly GCA_027943335.1 of Chamaecyparis obtusa. Lineage (NCBI taxonomy): Eukaryota > Viridiplantae > Streptophyta > Pinopsida > Cupressales > Cupressaceae > Chamaecyparis > Chamaecyparis obtusa. The sequence goes on from BSBK01007370.1 coordinate 7,982, forward strand.
CAACAATGCTTCATATTCTAATATATTGTTGGTACAAAAGAAACTCAATGTGAAAGAGAATTTGTAGGTATTTCCATCAGGAGAAATGAGTAAAATACCTACTCCTGCACCATCTTTGCAGTTTGCACCATCAAAGTACATCACCCACAAATCACCCCTCATAGACATAGAACCTACCTCTTCAGAAATACATGGCAATACAAGCTCCTTCTCAAGCACAGGGATCTCTACCCTAAAAGCATTGATGTTAGTATCCACAAAGCATGTAGTCTCATTGTCAATATTACTTTCAATCATGTGGCATACTCTTGACTCTCGTTCAATCTTAACAAACTGATCATCAATCTTGAAAGTTGCATAAGACAAGTCACATTGTAAACTTCCACCCATGGCAGCACTCCATCTTCTAGATAATAGCATCCCATAATGAGGGGGAATATCTACTACCAAAACACTCATAGTTAATTCTTTCTCTGGATAGGCTGCCAACCTATATGCCATTGCATTTTGTTGCCTCACTTTTCACCCCATAACTATGTTGTTAAAAGTGAAAGATTTTAAAGCCATTGTTATGTCTGGTCTCACTTGTGTCTAGATCTAGGTCCTTCATAGGTAGGCTATCTTTGTTGGGTTTCGCTACTTTTTCCCTCTCTTCCCTAAGCCGGGTGGGTTGTTTCGAAGTCTTGTCATAATGGGTAGGTGATAGCTCCCAACCCAGCAAGGATAATGTGCCCTTATTGGTGATCTTTCTCAGATAGAATGGCAATTGTAGACCATGATTCTCGGACACTCATAAGGAATCAGAAAAGGGTTCTTCATTTGGATGATGCATTAATAGAACTAGTAATGATTGTTCAGTGAGGATCATCTCATATGATAGTATGCAAAGAATTCATTTCTTTGTATAAGTGGTCTCTACTGATTAATATTCCATACTGTTATAATGCTCTTAACTTTTTAGTGATTACAAAGAAAATAGCAGTGAATCGGTATCAAATCATAATGGGATTAAGGAATAGTTTTATGTAGTCATGAATGACTCGATGATTGGTTAAGATGGCTGAAAGATGGAGTTGATTCCCATCACAATAATGAGCATATGGGTGATGACTATAATCGGATGTGGACAAATAGAATTAAAGACAGGGTTAAGAGGATTTAGAATAGAGAACTCGACTAAAGATTGTTGTTGTATGGAAACAGAGGAATAATTTAATGCAAGTAGAACAAAAGATAAAATTGTTACTCATGAAGGAGATTGACCTGAAAATGATGCAGCGATCGCATGATCACAACAGGTAAAATAATACCATGCGATCATGTAAAATGGAGTTGATAGGTCTGCAGTCATCATAAAATGTCAATTATATATCTATGATTCCTACTATCCCTCTATGGTGTCGAAGAGTCTTCACAAAAAAATGGGATCCTTCCACGTGCACCAATCATAGAGCGGTCACATGATCGCATGAATTAAAATAATACCATCTGATCATGTGACAACATAAATCAGCAATGTAAATAAGCAAATGCGAGTGGAAGACTAGGTGGGACCCAAGTCAATGGACTTACCTATGGTAGAATAAAGGAGCACATCTGAAGGTCCTCGCAAGATCGTGACCCCTGCCAAATGTTTATGCGAACCTGCAAGATTCTTCCACATGTCAAGTGGGGCCAAGGAAAGTTTGTCCACCCAATGAGAAGCTGGCAGTGGGACCCATGTACTCTGATAGCGTAGATACACCAATGATAAAGTGATTGCATGGTCGCATGGATTAAAATATTGCTATGCGATCATGTGAGATGAAGACACGTGGTGGTGGGCCTGAGAGAGAGTATTGTCATCAAGCTTGGGTTAAAAGAGAGCATCATTTATTATTAAAGTATTCAATATCAATGTGAGGATTGAGATTCCAAATCGGCGGTTCCCACTTTGTCACTAAGTCATGGAAGATTCATTGCAATCATGCAGGATCTTGCCACATGTTCCGGTGAGACCAAAGATGCTTGTAGAGTTGACCAATCATAAAGCAGTCGCATGATCACATGAATTAAACAAGTATCATGCGATCATGTGACAAACGGTCAAGAAAAGGCTTTCAGTTCCAGTGGTGGGTCCTTGGGTGGTGACTGGTCTAGTTTTCATTGGCTGGTGGGCTAATACATTTGGCAGTGGGGCCTACACTTTCAATGAGGTGGCAGTGGTTAGGAGATCTACGGTGGTCGTGAGATCTCATGGGATCTTCCGACCCCATGAGATCTTGCACCTGCTGTTAGATCTGAATCTTAGTCAATGTGGGCCTGGGGTTGGTAAAGTGGATGCACAGCTGTGTGGTTAAGGGATTTCACATAGTCACTGGATAAAACTAGGGTTAAGGAAAGGATCATGCGACTCGGTGACTAAGAGGAGATGAACCCAGGGTTAACTTAGAGTTAAGTTTGTAGTAAGGCTTGAGGTGGGTCTGAATGTCCTGACATGTTGGTATGCTTGCTTTCGATTGGCTTTTGACTGGCGATGTGGACTTTGACCTTTCATAGGGGCTTGTGACTATTTTGGGATGATCCAGATCATCTGATTTTCTGGGAAGAATGTGATCAATGACCGTGTTTTAAATAAAGAGCTGGTAACCGTTGGGGCCCGAATTTGAACATTTCTACAGGGTTTTTTTTTTCTAGTTGTGATTTGCAAACCTTCTCAAGCCAAATCAGATGAAAGGACAAAGTCTTATCAGTTCCTCCTTGTTGTGATGTTGAAACACCTATCTTTAGTCTTTTCAAATTCTAGAATTTGAAACACTTTGTATTCCCATGAATGCTATGTATTGTAAAACTCTATATATAATATTAAATAAATCAATGTAAGGGTCAGAAATTTTTTGGTGTAGAATACTTGATGTTGCAAAGACAATTGAAAGTGTTTTATGTCAATGATTTTCTATTCCAATTAGTTATTTAGATGGTTCTTTCTCTTTCATCTAAGTTGCAGTAGGAAGGAAAGGATGTTTCATTCCCTATTTTCAAAGATGTGAATAAACTCAGTAGGATGTGCTATAGGATATTTGGAGAAGAACTAGTTAGAGGTTTTTCATTTATGTATGTGATGTTATTTCATTGTGTTGGATTGATAATAGTGAGTGAACAGAGTTTTATTTCATTGTTTTCAGTTTAACCAATTAGTAAAATAATCAGAGAGTTATAACTGGTTATGAGATTGCATCACCATACTTCATTTGCATTCCATAAACTGCATTTTCATTCTGTTGTGTTGTGGGAGTCATAAGATTGTGAATACCATAAACATAACACCCTTGCATTTAGATCCCTGCCTGAGTTTCACTTGCCTGGATGAAACTTGTTTTCCTCTTCTGCTCTCGGGTTAAGAGCATACCCCGTGTTAGTCTTAGGAGCAAAACATAATTCATGGAATATCATTCACATAGGGAGTTGTACCTACCAATTCAGAGAAAAGCCAATAATTATAGAGCAGCTTTTCAACTCTTGTATTCAGATATTGTTCATAGTTTGGGCATTAAGAGTTATTTTCATAAGTAAAAAAGGAAAAATATGTTTACTAACACATTTATAGTCCCAATGACTGGTACCTCCCTCTGATCCATTTCACAACATCTACCTTGAACTGTATCAACTTTAAGGCCCAACTTTTCCATGATCTTAAAAGGTATAACAGTATTAGAGGCACCATAATAAATCATACAATTTCTTAGTTTCATTCCGTTCACAAGGACACTCAAGAAGAAAGAATCTATGTTTTCAAGGCTAGCATTGACAGAACTATCCAAATATATAAGTGGAATTTGAGACACCATTCCCTAAGCTTCTACTCCTTTCAAAACTTTAGCTTGATATTCATTGCATGCAACATCATTATGATGAACATTATCTACCCATGCAATAGCCCTATCCTTATGTTTAGGGATCCTCAATAATTCTGACAAAGGAACCTTAACTATGATTTGAGACAATACAGCTAACATATCAATAGGAGTAGAGGGAGGGACCTCAATCTGCACTACTTTAGTGTCCTTTTGTTTATCTAATACATTAGGTGTATTGGTGACTTTCATCTTTTCACTCTTAGCCATTGTGTTAACTAGCTTCTCTATCTCATTGGAAATTTTTTCAACTCCAACTCCCTTAGGTTCCCAGTTCTTACCTTTTACATTCTTGAATCTTGACAAGTGATCATTTTTTGACTTATTCTCATTAAGTTCCCCAGAGTTGGTGTTCTTTATAAACATTCCTGTAGCTTTCCCATTTGTATCTTTTTGCCACCATGCCTCTAGTTTTCACTTGGGCAATCATTTCTACAGTAATTCTATCCATCTCTTCTCTTGAAGGTCTTCTTAAATTCACTAACTTAGAGGAAGAAATCATGTCACACATTTTCTTATGAATGTCTTCACTGTCAAAAAATACCTTCTACCCTCAAAGCATACTGTTAAGCATATTCAAGAGAATCAATCTTCAACATACCAAGCTCATCATGAATATTGAATCTCAAACCATTCACATACTAAGCTACCTTTTCCTTACCAAGTTCTCTATATCCAGACCGAATAGTAAGCTTGTAGAATTCCTTGGTATAATCTTCAACAGATGATTCCTTCTGCTTCAGATTTTGCAACTTCTTAAACAAGTCAAGCTCATAGTCAACATGTATGAACTTATCTTTCAATTTTGTCACTATCAACCTCCACCAATTGATCTTTGTTTCACCTTCATCTTCTCTATCTCTTTGTAGTTCTTTCCACCAAAGAGCAGCATGTCCTTTCAACTTAGTCTATGCTAATCTCACCTAAAGAGGATCTTCAATTTCTTCCATCTCAAAGAAATCTTCCAGTTCACCAATCCAATCAATTAGATTCTTGGGCTTTAAAGTACCTGAGAAAGTAGAAACTTCCATTTGGTAATAATTACTAAACCAAGCTCCAGATCTAGGCAACCGAGCAGTTCTATCTTCACTAGATCTGTCCCTCCGATCATCACCACTAGATCCAGTAGGTTCAAATTCTTCAGTAGCTTCTTCATAACCATCCTTAGTACTGACATTCCAAGGTATACCATTAACACCTCTCATGATCTCAGTGACCATGTCATTCTTCATCAATTCCATCTCAGATCTAAAATCTAATTTCACCTTCTCTGTGTTTTGAGATTCGCAGTATCACAAAGATCAGAAATAACTCTAGGGTCCAATCTTCTCGGAGCCATCTTTAAATATATGCAAAAAAACCCTCTACAAAAAACCATCACCGACCACCTTGTGACAATTTCCAAGTTGCAAACAAGTCAGATCGCAACCTACAATCTTGCAAATAACTAGGGCACAATTTCACAAGTTTAGTGCCACAGATCTGCAACCAAGATCATACAATCTCTTCACTAACAAGATCAACTTCACAAGATCAGTCTTGCTAGGTCAACCTTCACTCCATAAGATCAACTCTGCTCTAATACCACCTAACATAGACCAAGGTGAGAAGGATCCAATTAAGGATAGTCCAAACCTTGCAGGTTCAAAATTACACAGTGGAAAACACAACACAACAAATTGTTTCAACTAATTTTCATTAACACGCCGGACTATAAGGCCTTCTAGGTTAGGACCAATTACAATTGGAAACAATTCTACAAGATCCATAGATCCAAAACAATCTCAGCTAGCTCATCTTTGAAGACAATCAGAAGCTGATGGAAACCCTAATGCAAATCTAAACTTGAGCTCGCAAGCCTCCAAGCAATCTCCTTGTATCCAAGTGTGCAAACCACTAGATCTACTGTCACAAACTATCAAATAACCATCTGAACTGCAAGATCATGCAAGATCTTTTCCACAACTTCACCAACTCTAGCTTTCAGGTGCTTTTTCCTCTGAACATCTAAGTTGTTCCCCTAAACATCTACCTAAGAACCCCTTAAATACTAATCATCAGCCACAAGTTAGCTGGATGAAACCCTTAACTCCTACAAACAAATATTAAATGCCATACAAGTCAGCTTACAAATTATATTACAAACATTTAATTCAACATGTCAGACTCCAAATCCACTTAGGAGAATCCAACAAAAGATATAACCAATAAATGCACCAAGTCGGCCCAACAAATCACATAGAAGTCTAGTCGGTAAGCTAGAACTACCGAGAAACAATGAATTAACCAAGCATGCTAGGCATCACCGAGCACCAGTGTCGACCAAGCACCATAGACATGACCGAGTAACACTTTCACCAAGCGCCAGAGACTACCGAGTTTCTTCAATGAATGAGCTTCCTTCCATGACCGAGACTTTCAGTCAAGGCTACAATTGAGTAACACTGGCCAAAATACAAATACCCATGTAGTTTCACTAAGGAAAAACAATGCCCCTACCTCAACCTTGGATGCCCCTGCATCATATGGATATCCTTTTATGTGAGAGTTTGTTGTCCTAGGTCATCACCTCTTCTTTATTTTGAAAATTATGTTCTTTATAAACTCTTGCCCTTGCTATAGGGTTAGAGTTTGATTCCTTCATTCTAAGATTCCTTTTCCTCTTGATTATAGGGGGCTTGATGATTGAATCTTTGTTTCTCTTTGAAATATGATATTTTATCTAAAGCACTCATCTACGGTGGGGGTCTTGTTGATAAGATCTATTTCTCTTTGAGGATCCTTTTTCCATAGGTGACATATCCATTTTCATGATTATCTATGCTCTTTGATGTAAGGATACATTTTTGTCAAACATGATATCTCCTTACTTTGTGAAGTAGGTATCCTCCTTCTCTTCCTTATCATGTCTACTATAAAACCATGATAAGGAGGGGGGCATATCTAGGGTCTCCCTTATTCTATAGTTTTCATTTTTCTATATTGTAAATCCTTGGAAGGTAACACACATATGTTGCTAAATCCTGAAGAGATACGTGTTTTTCAATTTTCAATATGCTAAATCCTCTTAAGGTAACACACATAAGTTGCTAAATACTGAAGAGACACACATTTTTCAATTTTCAATATGCTAAATCCTCAGAAGGTAATGTACATAAGTTGCTAAATCCTAAAGAGATGCATTTCTCATTTTTCAATATGCTAGATCCTCGGAAGGTAACACACATAAGTTGCTAAATCCTGAAGGGACATGCATTTTTCAATTTTCAATATGCTAAATCCTCTGAAGGTAATGCACATAAGTTGCTAAATCCTTAAGAGACATGCATTTTTCCATAGTGATACAAGAATGTGGATCTATGGGTATTCCAAAAGCCATCAGAAGATACATTACAACTACAAAGCATAGTTTATGGGTGAACCTATTGGGCTCTCCCTCCTTGGTGGTTCATGGTAAGGTGGGCATCTTACTGGGCGAGGTAATCACTCTCTCTTTTCTCTCTTTTCACTTTCATGCTAGTAGGATTAGATCACGAAGATATGTTATTTATAGTGTTTCTCTTGTCTTTCTTATGTAATCATTTATGCTATTATGATAGCTTTCCAAATATGATATTAGTATAGGAAGCAATTCTTAGCAAGGTTTCCTTTCCTAATTGATTTGGGTTTTTTTTTGTACTAACCTCTCTTTTTTATGTCTTTTAGCTTTGTCTTTATTTTCTCTTTGTTTTTGCACCCTCGTGCATGTAGGTGGAGTTAGAATTCTTGGCTTGGGGGATCATGTCCTCAACCAATTGATATTCTATCTCATTGTGAATCCACTGGAATCTTTCTTCTCCTTTACCAAGAGTTTGCATTGAGTACATACTCTTGCTAAAGTGGGGGCTAAATGTATCATCAAAAAATGGAAGCACTTCCATTTAGGACTATTTTAGACCTCTTATTAAGTGGTTTGGGGTCATGTCAAATGCCTTGAATAGGTCTCTGACTTATTTCTGGCTTTTTCCCCTATTCTGCCCCATTTTCCACTTCTTTGCTACATTATTCTGGCATCCTGACCTAAAACCCTAAGATTCTTGACCTCAGGGTCAAGGTCGACCTTCTAGGTCAAGGTTGACCTCAACCTTGACCCAAGGTCCAAAATTCAATATCCCAAAGTTTCTGGATGTTGGGTTTCAGAAAGTTTTATTTCCCACTTCTGAGTTGGCTGTTACAGGCTTTGAAATGGTAAACTCTTAAATTATATTTAATTTAGGTCCATTTATAAGGGTTAAGGTTTAAATGGGAATTTAATTATCCTATTTAGGCCTCTCTAGAAGTTTGTGCCCTAAACTACTATAAAAGGAAGCCTTCCTCTCTCATTTCAATCCATCTTTCATCTCTCTTTTGCAATCAAGCACTCAATCTTCCAATTAAGTAAGCATTCAAGAAATCATCTACATTCAAGTATTCAAGTTCTCCATTGAAGATCAAGGATTCAAGCATTCAAGACTTTGTAGGGATTTGGTTCAAGCATTTAAGATTCATCATTCCAACCCTAGATCTATGCATCATGGTGGTGTGATCTTCCTTCAAGATCCTTTGTTCATCTTCAAGATCTATTCATTCTCCCTTCAAGGTGGATTCTAAGCATACAATCATGGAGGTTTTGATTTACATTTGTTAGTGTTGAGTCCAAGCTTTCATATCAACATACTTTTTTACATTTCAAATATAATTTCATATCTATTGAATATCATAGCTTTGTTGTTAGATCTACTTCTACTACTTGCTAGTATTCTATATTTCAATTCCATTTTTAAGGTTGATTCCAAACCAGGGTTTGACCAAGGCAAACCCCTCATCCAAAAAAAAACCATTTTTCTTGTAGGAATAGATATGAAATAGTGAATTATAGTGCAGATCTGGACACCCTTTTCAGCAAACTTTTGGGATTCGCAAATAGAATTTTCATCAAAGCAGCACAGGTCAAGGTCGACATAAATGAGAAAGATTGTGCCTTGAGGCAAGATTGTGCACTTCTATTTAGGTCAAGGTCAACCTTTCTCAGAAAAGAAGAAGGTTTCTAGGTTTTCTTTGTCTTTGTGTTTCCAGGCTAGATCCAGTTGTAGAAATTCCTAAAACTGAGTACAGACACCAGAAAATAGTGATTTTTGTATTTGCTATCTTTCAAGATAAGTGTTTATGTTTTATTAAGTTTTGTATGTCCACAATATTTTCCATCACAAACACACATCACTCATATTCTCAAACCGCCCCATCACATAGATATAAAAATATATAATCATATATTTTTATATCTTACAATGGGTAAGGGATGTTGTAGAGGGGTCAAAACACTATTGTAAAATTCTAAAACAATCAGATGCTCTATTAAGGATTGCAACCAAAGAACTAGTGACACCAAAGAGTTACAATGGTGCAAAAACAAAAGAAGATTCTCACGAGGTACCAGTGAAGTGAGAATCGATGGAGTTTGTTGTGCAGTAGAGATATGATGAAAATGCTAAATGTGAAGATAAATGAGTTATGTAGAGTTTGAATTATATGGAAAATATCAAGCTAGTGGTTAAGAATGGAGGCCTTGAAAAATAGTAGAAAAAAATAAATGAATCAGTTGATAGACATGTAGTTGTCTAGGAGGTTGGAAGAGGGAATGAAAAAAAAGGCTTGAAGGGGTTCCAAAAGATAGCAAAATAAGAGACATTCCCATTAAGCAACTAGATGAAGAAAAATCTACAAAAGTGCAAACACATCTGGAATTTAAGAAGGTCGAGGATGCAAGTTTGAAGGCTTATAAGCTTGGTGAGAAAATTGAAAACCTCTCTTAAATGAACATTGTTGATGATGTTCATGTTGCAAGCTTAACTAAATAATTGAGAAATTTGGAGTCAACACATCTATTTCTAATTTGGAGGCATTTTTTTGACAAAATATGAGCTTGAGAAGGTTTCAGTAGGGTAGATTTATGGGCCAGCCATGAATGAAGAGTAGATTTTGTTACAAGTATTGGTTGTCGTTGCACCAAAAGATCAACCTGTTAATGCCTGATACAACCACTAAACTTATAGAAGACACAGGTGGCAGTTAAGCCATGTCACAAATCCTGAGGGGAGCACTGAATATTTGGCAACAATATCCCCCTCAACATTACCTGAGAGGATTCAAACATGTCACCAAGTAGCTCTGATACCACTTGTTACAAGTAGTGGTTGTCATTGCACCAAAAGATCAACCTGTTAATGCCCGATACAACCACTAGACTTATAGAAGACACAGGAGGCGGTTAAGCCATGTCAAAAATCCTAAGGGGAGCATTGAATATTTTTCCAACATATTTTTCTTTGGGAAGAAGTAAAGAATTAGGAAGAATCCTACATTGGGGAACCCTTCTACTAGAGCTAATGGGAAGGTACTTGTGGGGGCAAGAACTGGGACAAGAGATACTAAGAAGGAAAGGCTTCAACTTCTTGTGGATGCTGGTGTGAATGAAATTATTTTAGATATCTCATAGGGGGATTCTATTTACCAGAGAGATATGTTGTCTTATGTCAAGGAGATGTACCCTAGATTGGATGTTATTGCACGAAATTTGGTCGTTGCCTACTAGGCTAAGATTTTGATAGATGCAAGGGTAGATGCACTCAAATTTGGGATGAGATTAGGTTCAATATGCACCACACAAGAATTTTTTGATGTTGGAATAGGATAGGAAACAACAGTCTACAAGGTTTCATCTGTTACAATGGAGAGATGGATCCCTATCATTGCTGATGGTGGAATTTAAAATTCAGGTCATATTGTGAAGGCCTTGACATTGGGTACTATTGGGAAGTTGACTATATTGATATATATGACTATTATTTAGTGTTTTCATTATGACAAAAAAGTCATATGAAGTTTTAGAGTCATCACATAACTTAGAAGATTAGAAAATTGGCTAGGTATGGAAGACAACAAAGTCAACAGAGCATCAGTGCACATGTGTATGACCAAGTTATGGCATGCAACCTTGAAAATAATATTTTGAGTATGTAATTATGCTAAGTCTAAGAGCGCGTGATCATATGAGTCAGTATGAAGAAGTTACAGCTAGAAGAAGTGACGTAGATAGTGAGCGACAGAAGAGAACAGAGTATGGAGCCAGCTGTTGGTATTTTGGTTAGCGTGTATAATATTGTTTTGTAAAGGATATGCACCTATTGTATTTAGGTTATAGACATGTTAATATCATTTTATGTAAACACGCTTGAGCCAATTCATTTGGAAGCATTGTATGTAATAGATTAAAGACCAACCTAGTGAATAGTTTTGTTAGCGCATATAAATAAGACATACACCCTTTTAATTAAGCATGGAATGAGATATAGAGTTGATAGCAGAAAACAAGAAGTATGTGAAGAGTAGTGAGAATGTTGTAGATCTTTATAAGAGACTAAAGCATCAACACATAAAAGGAACTGATCTGACAAGCAGTGTCACAAGAGTAGTTTACCTTGCAGATATAGTGTGTATCTAAGATCTAGAAGGTCATAGCCTTCACCACTAAGCAGTGAGCTCTAGAATAGTATGTCCCCACCCCTAACAGGATTATTGTAAAAGACTCCTAACAGGGTCTGACCCTTGACCAGGTCACTGTACTAAAAGCATTGTAAAGATCAACTTCTAATAGGGTTGTAAGATCTTCTAACAAGGATCATAATACACTAGTGTAGTTCTTAGTGGGTATCAATTCCCACCAGGGTTTTTACCTATTTAGGTTTCCCCATAATCATATTTTGTGTTATGTGTTATGTTTTTTTATCTTACTTGCATTGATATTCATTTCAGTACTTAAGCAATTAAGTTAAGTTTCAAGATATCAAAAAAAGGAATAATATATAGAACACTGATTCACCCCCCCTCCCTCTCAGTGTTCCCATTCCTAACAATTGGTATCAGAGCTTTGGTCCTCTAAAGAAAATTTTAACCACTTGAGGAGATCATGGATATAGGAGAAGTGAAACATCTAAACAAGAATCTTGAAGCAGGTCTTGAAGATCTTGACAGATCTGAAAAAGAAATTGAAGAACTGAAAGAAAAGGTTAGTGGTTCTCAAGTAGTCATCAAGAAATGGAGAAAAGACTTGAAAGACTATTCCACAAGTGACTTGGGAAAAATGGTTAAAAAATTGAATGAGGAAAACACATCTCTAAAAGATCAGATTGCAAAGTTGGATGAAAAGGTATTTAACAATCAAGAAGGCTATGAAGAACAGGTTAAAGAAAACAAGCAATTGGATGAAGAACTAAGGCAAGAAAACATGAAAATCTTGGAGTTAGAGAACATCAAGAAGGAGATGGAATCTAAATTGACTAAAGAAAAGAATCATATTGGCAAATTGCACACAAGCAAGGATCTAACAGAGCTATAGTTTAATACACAAAAGATTAAAGGAGATACCAATGGTATTGGATTCAAAGAAGCACAAAATCAGATCAATGACATGTGAGAAAGAAAGAAAGCATCACGAGAATCTACAAAAGCTAAGAAGATTGGAAATCATATTGAAGCTAAAGCAAAACCATCTAAAGATGAGCACAAGCCAGTAAAAAAAACTTGTTATGCATTTAACAAGCATGGTCACATAGAAAGAGATTGTAAAGAGGTAAGACCTTTCAATGGTTATTGTTATTTATGCAATAAGTTTGGTCATAGAGCTATGAATTGTAGATCCAATCAAACAGATCAGACTGAGCAAAATCAGAGAAGTCATCCATAATAGAATATCAGAAGTCCTCAAAAAATTAAATGTTAGATATGTAATTATAATGGTCACATAGCTAGACAATGCAAATTAGTAACCCGCAGCAATGCACCGAGGAATATCAGGCCTCCAGTCATTTGTTACTCATGCAACAAGGCTGGACACATATCAAGGTTCTACAGATCACAAGCACAAAGACAAGAAAGCCCTAAAAAGTCAGAAGGATCAATATTGGATGAAACAGGAGAAGTCAAGTTTTTGCAACCTACAAAAGATGTGAGCATGATTTGGAAGGAAGAAAATATAGATAATGTTGGTGAAATAGTTTAGGATGTATCCGCAATGGATGCAGCTCCTATTTATGGTTAAAATGACCGTCATGGTCATAGAGGGAGCTAGATTAGCTCTAGACCCCTGCACAGCTAGTATACTCACTCTCAGAGTATGCACCTTTGGTTATATCTAATTGGAGACTAGTAGATGCAGTATGCAAGAGCGCACTACCTAATTGATAGCAGAAAGGAAGATTGAAATTTTCTGTGGGATTTTGTGTTTACGTGGCAAGCATTAAAGGTGGAAAATTGTTTTTATAATCGCCAAAGATACTTTATTCACACATTTGCATTCAAGTTTGAGCGTATGAAGATCACATGGTTCAAGCAGTTGAATTGTGAAGAATTGCAGTTGGATTATCAGCGAAAGGATGTTAAATTTTTTGTAAAGCCCTAGTTTAGATGCGACGGTTCAGAAACCCTTGGAAACCTCTTTGAAGCATTAAAATCAAGTAAGTTATGGCTACACCATTTGTTTTTGATGTTGCTAAAAGAAAGAGGTACATATTTAAGAAGCATCCATTCAAGTCTACCCTAAATGATTTGGAAGGAGCATTCTCTAGGACTCCTATGGGAGTTATGCATGTAGAGGACATACGTACATATATTTATTGCAAGAAGGAACCTATTGGATTAGATAGAATTAGGTCCCACATAGAAACCATGATCAATCGAGACAAAACCTTCCTAGATGAGTTTGCGCACTTGGAAGACAACCCTATTGTTGAGAATGCTACAACATATGAGTTTTACGAATCTAAATGGATAAAGATTCTTTTGAGTAGAATTCATGATGACTTATTCTGGATTGGTGAAGTCCCTATCAGAATAACTACTGATCTCATTCATGAGATAACTGGATTACCTAAGACTAGCGCAATCCTTCCCATTGGAAAGGATGTCAGGAAATAGGTGGAACAAGCCTATAAGTCACACAGCGATAAGTGCGGGATGACCGTTGAGCCTATAGAAGAGAAAGACATAAAACTGATGTCTATGATACTTGGCTACAAGTTCAAACATGAAAATAGGGTAAATAGTGTGTTCGTAGCCACTATTTTAGTAGTCATCAGAATTGTGAAGGAAAATGGTGAATTAAACTTGTGTGAGATCTTGCACGCACACTTGATGGACAACATAGGGGCCATCAAGCATGACAAGCAAGGTATTCAAGTTTGGGTCATTGAAAATATACATGTACTTTCATATTGTTGGGAAAGTGTTAGATCTCTACCTAAACAAGAGTCTACCCACAATGACATAGATTTCACTCAAGGCATCATCTGAGAGTAACTTGAGAGATTTCATGGAATTGGAAATCAAGACATTTAGGATAAAGATGTAGAGGAGGTATAGGATACCTGTGAGTATTGTGGAGAAGTATAATGATAATATTTGCTTCATGGTAGAGACAGACATCACATGCATGGAAGCAGTGGAATCTAGGACTAAGTGGATCCATCCACTTGGTTACGAAGTAGAAGAACATATTCTAGAAGCATATGCAAAAGTTCTACTATCAGCACCCAATGATCTAAATGAGCCAAGATGGGGCACATATGAAGAAAAGACTAGACAGGTTGATTCAGTCCTAAACAGTCCTACGACCAAGAGGAAAGCATCAAAGATCACCTCTAAGATATTGAAGATTTATGGTGTCACTCAAGCTAACCTAGATAAGGCAAGGGAAGCCAAGATTGCAATGCAACTTGAAAGCACACCCTCTTTTGAAGCAAAAATAGAGAAGATTGATGAACCTAAAGAGAAGAAAGTAAAAATTGAGAAAATAGATGATTCAAAAGAAAAGAAGAGTAAGACAGATGATATCACTACTACACCCATAGATATAATTGACTTGGAGTCCACACCACCTCTTGAGTATATCAGGATGCCTAAGAGGAAGAAGAAGACTAGTGCAAGCCATCCATCCTCTAGAACAACCAAAAGTCAAAGGAGAAACACTCAAGCACCTTGTGAAGTAGGATTTAGACCGAATCTACAAGTGTTGAGGACTAGGATAATTGAGGAAGGAAGAATTGACCAGATATCTAAGTTTTATGATAAATATAGTGAGATTGATAAATCTAAGATCCATTCCATGATAATCAAACATATGATTAAATTCAAGAAGACAGTCTTGGAACTTAAGACAATTATTCCTAATAGTGTATGGAACATCTTAGAGCTTTTGAAGAGACAAGCTATTGAGGAAGACTTCAAAATAAGGGAAAATATATTAGATGAAAGCCTCCCTATTTGTTCATTTGAAGAAAAATAATTTTTATTGGATTTTGTGAAGCCGCACTTTAGAACCAAACTGAGAACCCTACAGATAATGAATAAAGACTATGAGTTGGTAGCCAAAGATACTAAGAAAGAATTTGAGAAAGTGTTCCTAGATAGACACATGTATCCACCTAATGCGCCTACAACCCAAGCTCCATCTAAGGAATAAAAAGCATCCAAGATCCCTAATGTACCTATAATAGGTCCACAGGATTTAGCACCCACAGTGACAGTGCCTACTATAACAATGGAGCTTGTGCTCATACTTGGAACAAAAGATGATACAACTATGATTGATGATGTGGAAATATCAATGGCAGCCATAGAAAAAGACTTGGAAAGGTTTGAAGAAGCCTTTGTAAGTACAGAAGAGGATGAAATACTATGTGGTGTTAATCCACCTATGCAGAAAGAAGAAGTTCAAATTGAGGATCTAATAGAATAGGATTAACAAATAGAGGAGAAAGAAAAAGAAAAGGGGAAAGAGGATGAAGAGAAGGAAGATAAACCTATAGATGAGACCTCTATTGAAATTTCAATAATTATAAAGACTAAGGTAATGGATTTTAGTCAAAGTTTACTCCTTACCCCTAAGCCTTCAATATCATTGTTGTTAAGTTTGACCCTTGACACAACAAGTCTAGACTCATGGGGAGAAGAAGACTTAATCAAGATGAGTGTACTAAAAATAGAGAAAGAGAAAGAGAAACAAGTCATCAGGAATCCATTGTTTGTTGAATCAGTCAACATTTTAAACAACCTACTGCCTGAGGACAAGAAAGTGTCCAGTGTACACTCAGTGGATGATTTCAGCACCATTATGACATGCTTCAAAACAAATTTCTCAAGTCTTGAGGAATCAGCATCCAAATTTGCAGAGGAGAAATATCTTAAGAAGAGATTGAGTGAATTGATAGGTAACTTTGCACTTGACCTTAGTTCTTTAAAGGTTGGTCAAGCTTTGCTGAAAGACTTTGTAGCTAAAGGAAGGAAAATAATAGCTGATTGTATGGACATAGACAAACTAACTGTAGACCTTTCCAAGAAAAATTAGGAAGTAGAAACTATGATAGAAGTAGTAAGGAAATCAGTAGATCCCTCCACATATGTAAATATGTGCAATAATGTCTATCAGAGATAGTTAGACAAAATAGAGAAAATAGAAAAAGAAATGGCTAAGATAAGGGCAAGGAAAACTGAACTAAGAAATGTTCTTGCACCCTCTTTAGATGTGCTAAATCAGAATATCAAAGAGATTGATGACACAATGGTGACATATGATCAAGGTTAGAGTTTAGATTTGGAGAAGATGGAGAAGTTGACTTATGCTTTCTATGCCCATCTCCAACCTGTAAATGTACTGAAGGCATTCTAGAAACAAGAAATTGCAAACCTTCAGATTACATATCCAGATGTACTATTAGTGTAATTACTTACAAATAAATTTTTTAGCACCTTTGTCATTAATGTCAAAGGGGGAGTAGAATATATAGCATAAGGGATAATATGAAGTATTATATATGATGTAAAGGGGAGTAGAGTAAAAGGGAGATATAAGATATATGCTAGAAATTTTTTGTGTAAGATTCAGTTTAGTAACTTCACCATATTCCTTTGTTTCCATTAATGACAAAGGGGGATATTTTTGGAAAGTTGAATATAATAATAAATATGACTATGATTTAGTGTTGTCATTATGGAAACAAAGTCATATGAAATTTTGGAGTCGGTGCATAACTTAGAAGATCAAAAAATTGGCTATGTATGGAAGACATGACAGTCAGCAGAGCACCAAATGAACAGAGCATCCACACATGTGTGTATGACTAAGTTATGGCATGCGCCCTTGAAGATAATCTTATGAGTATGTAATCATGCTAGGTCTAAGAGCACATGATTATATGAGTTAGTATGAAGAAGTTACAGCTAGGAGAAGTGACACAGACAATCAGTGACAAAATAGAATAGAGTATGGAGCCAACTATTGGTATTTTGTTTAGCGTGTATAATATTGTTTTGTAAATGCTATGAGCCTATTATATTTAGGTTATAGACATGTTAATATCATTTTATGTAAAAATGCTTGATCGAATTCATTTGGAAGCATTGTATGTAATAGGTTAAAGGCCAACCTACTAAATAGTTTTGTTAGCGCATATAAATAAAACATGCACCCTTGTAATTAAGCATGGCATGAGATATATACTTGATAGCAGTAGAGCATAAGTATGTGAAGAGAAGTGATAATTTTGTAGATCTTTACAAGAGACTAAAACATTAGCGCACAAAAGGAAATGATCTGACAAGCAATGTCATAGCAGCTTACAGATATAGTGTGTATTTGAGATCCAGAAGGTTGTAGCCTTAACTACTTGACCAATGAGCTCTAGGATGGTGTGTCCCCACCCCTAATAGGGTTATTGTAAAAGAATCCTAATAGGGTCTAACCCTCGACCAGGTCACTATACTAAAAGCATTGTAAAGATCAACTCCTAACAGGATTGTAAGATCTTCTAACAGGGATCATAATACACTAGTGCAGTTCTTAGTGGGTTTCAATTCCTACTAGGGTTTTTACCTATTTGGGTTTCCCTGTAATCATATTTGGGTAATCATATTTGGTGTTATGTGTTATGGTTGTTTATCTTACTTACATTGATATTTATTTCAGTACTTAAACAATTAAGTTAAGTTTCAAGATATCAAAAAAAGTAATAATATATAGAACACTGATTCACCCCCCCTCTCAGTGTTCCAATTCATAACATGTGCATCTAATGTTATGTTTTCATTTAATTTTTTAGAATGGGGTAGTGTATTTAGAGTCTATAGAAATTATAAATTTTTATTATGGACTGATGGGTTTGATTGTGCCTAAGTTTTTTAGGAGAAATTTTTATTAACTCCGATTTGATTTGGAGAAGACTTATTCGTAGTGTGCTAGAACAAAGTTTGGAAATATTGAGATCTTCTCAAGGCCTACTTGTTCTCTATGAACGATAAATATAAAGTTTGGGCTATCTTTGTGCAGTTCTTTCTCTATTGGAGATTGGTCTTCAAGTGAGAGATTGTTGGGCATATGAAGTCCAGTCTTTATGTAATGATTGATGTTGGTTGAGAATGTTAGTTCACCGACATGTAACATTTTTTCTTGCAGAGAATATCACTCAACATTTCTCATTGTAAATGAAAACCTTTTCATCTTCCACATTAGATTTCTAGAGACTAATTCCAGATTTTGTTAAACAAACCATGTTATGGCTGTTATATTGCTATTGTGAGAAATTAATAAAACTGAGAATCCCAAGTTGAAAGTGGATGCAGCCTGATCTGTGTTTACATTTGTTATTTTTTATTTTATTTTTACTTTTGTACTTTCTTTTGAGATAAAAAATCAATAATTATGCTTCCTGAGCAAAACTATCCTCTTTCATGAAATGACATTTTTTCAAACAATTTCCTTCTAATATCTAGACATTTGCACTTCATATACATGGCTACGAGGGAATTTACCATAGTTATATATGACTCAACCATTTTGGATAACATAATTATGGATCTTTATTCCCTCTTGGAAGACTGTTAAGTTAGCACATGCTCGACTGATACTCACAATGGTAACCTGGTTGGGTTTCAAAGTTTCCAGTTGCATTTGATGGAAAGGATTCAAGGCTTCGTTGGCATGTCCATTCTTAGAATATCATGCAATCGGTGAATTCCACAAAAACAAATTTGTTTTCTTCATCATTTTAAAGACTTTGAAAGTCATGTCTATCATACCACACTTAGATTATAGAGCTATGAGGGAATTCCCCACAAAGACATCTACTAATTCAAACCTATTCTTGATGATCAAATTATGGATATTGTTTCCCTCGAAACTATTTCTGATTATATGATCATCAATATCCTTGCCCTCTTCTAAATCAGAGAGAAAATCACATGCCTTGAGCACAAAGGTAAATGTCATATTGTCAATATGTATGCCTTCATCTTGCATTTGGTAGTATAATATAAGAGCTTCCTCATAGATCCCAATACAGGATCATGGTGCTCCATAAAAAGACATTTCATTCAGAAGTTTTGTCAAACAGTTGTTGTTCTTCTACTAGGATACCACAGATTAAATATTTGTGTGCTTCTCCATCTTTGGAGTGGGTATATTATATATTTATTACCCGATAGGCTTCTCCTATGGAGTTTCTTGCAACTAGATTTTTGTCACGCCAGATTTGTCTCATGCCGAAAAACTACTTTCAGACTCTCTCACATTGCAAAATAGTGGTGGATGAAATGTTTAACCAAAAACCATTATTTTTCATGAAGGGAGATGGAAAAATTAATTTTAGACAGTAGTTAGTCTTTTTTGAATTTGCGGATGTCTAAATCAGTGCTGAATGTCATTATTTTTGCATAGATCCGAAGGACAAGAAGGATTTTACTTGTCTTTCACTTCAACGCACAAACTATAGCTCTCATAGCTAGTGTGTGTACCAACAGATAAATTTAGCATTAGATTTTATAGCTATATCAGATCAATTAGAAGAAAAGAAATGCATTCGCCTCCTCCAGATTAGCAGGCATGAAACGTCTGTGATCACAAAGTTTTTTTTACAAATTAGCTGATTAATCAAGGTTTCTAAATTTTAATTACTGGGCCACTAGAGTTTTTGATTTGGGTATGTTTAGTTGGAGTGAGTAGGTTAAGAGGAGTGTTGGTTGTTGTTTCTCTTTTAAGGTCTTTAATGATGATCTACAACTGATTGAATATTTAGATGAACTAAAGAAATAGTTGTCTGGTTGGAAAATGGAAGCGCTTCCATTTAGGACCGGTTTAGCCCTCTGAGTAAGTGGTTTGGGGTCATGTCAAACACCTTGAATGGGTCTTTGACTGGGATCTAGCTTTTCCCCCCTGTTCTTCTTCTCTTTCCACCTTTTTCTAGCATGTTTCAGGCACCTTATCCTGAGTATCTGAGATTCTTGACCTCAAGGTCAAGGTCAACATTTTGGGTCAAGGTCAACCTTGACCCTGACCTACATCAAGGTCAACCTTGACCCTAACCTAGGTCAAATTCAACCTCGACCAAGACCGTGGGTCTAGATTTCAAGTCCCAGAAGTTTTCGGATGTCGGGTTTCAGAAAGTTTATTTTCCCACTTCCGAGTCAGCTATTTCGGGCTTCAAAATGGTAAATGCTTAAATGATATTTAAATTGGGTCCAATTCCAAGAGTAAAGGCTTAAATTTTAATTTAATTCTCCTATTTCAGCCTCTCTAGAAGTTTTCTCCCTAACTTATATAAAAGGAAGCCTTCTTCTCTCATTTGCATCATCACAAAATCAAGTAACCATCATCCATTTGAATTTAAGCATAAATTGAAATCAATTGATCAAGCAATGACCAAGAAAAAAATAAGGAGAAGGAAATAATTCAAGCATTCATTCATCCTCAATCATTCAATCATTCAAGATCCAATTAATCAAGGAGATCCATTGGTAGCCATTGAAGGATTCAATCTCTATGGAGCCCCTTTGTTGAAAATTTCTCCATCCACATTCATTCAAGCTTCTTCCTATTCCAAGATCCATTCAAGATTGGTGTTGAAGATCTAATGAAATTTATTTGAGACATCCTACATACAATTCTACATTCATTTGGAGCATCCATTCTTGTGGATTCAAGGATTCAAATCCTCCACAAGGATTTCAATATAAGCAAGGTGAATTGTTCCATTTACTTTGTTTATTGCTGCAATTTCAATTATATTTCAAGGTTAATTCAAAAACTAGGGTTTGACCAAGGCAAACCCCTCACCCAACAAATAAAACCCTTTTTCTTGTAGGTAAAGGTGTCGGATAGTGAATCACAGTTTAGATCTGAGTACCCTTTTCGGTGAACTTTTAGGATCTGCGAATAGAATTTCCATCGGAGCAGTGCAAGTCAAGCTCAACTTTTAGGGGTAAGATTGTGCCCCAATGTAAGATATTACCCCTGTCTTGGGTCAAGGTTGACCTTGCTCAAAAAAGCAACATTTTTCTAGGTTTTCTCTATTTTTGTGTTTCTAGGTCAGATTCAGTTGCATAAATTCCCGAAACTGAAGACAGACACCAGAAAACAATATTTTCCAGATTTGTCATATTTTGAGGTTAGTATTTTTCTTCAATTCAATTAATATTTCAATACATACTTTCTATAACAGAATATAAGGTTTTCTCCTTTTTTCATATTCTCCATTGATTAATGCATTTGTGCATTAATCACTTGCTTGTGGTTAATCAATTTGGATCTTTCCTTCGAGAATTTGGGTTAAGAAGTAGATCTTACATTCCCCCCTTTCAAAACACACACATCCACACCACATCCTATATCTTATATATTACATTTTGATGAACCCAATGTGAACAACTCTTTATTTTATGGTGTTAGATCTTGCATGTATTAGATTTATTTTATGTGTTTACATTTCATATAAAGTAAAAATACAAAAACATTTATTTGTTCATTCTTTGTGTTTTCATAGTTTAGTTCATTTGCATTGCATTGCTATATGAGCTTTACTACCTCTAGTCCTACTTATAATATTCCAGTTAGAAGAAGTCATAGACTTATGGGTTCCTTTGATCCTAAGTCTTCCTCTCCTTTTCTTAGGATCCCGAATGACAATTTGATTATTCATGATTCCAATCCTACTATGGAGGATAAGTCTTCTCACTCATCTCATGATGTGGATGATGCTTTAAGAGTTCCTCCTAAATAAGTGCAAAAACTTTCAACTGAACTTGATAAAATGGTAAATTGGCTTACTCAAGAAAACCATAATCAAGACTTTATTCAAGCTATAGATGCTCTTAAGAAGGTCCTTCATGATAGTGATCAAGGTGTTAATATCTTGCATGGTATTAATCATCTTGTGGATTTAAATGGAAAACCTTTAGCTCAAGAAGCTCAATATTTAGGATTCACTCCTCATGTTGCTAGTGTGGAACCTTCTTCCATTCCTTTACATAGTATTCCTACCTATACTCCTTCTTTAGTGACCATGACGGTTCCTTCTCTTCCTATGAGTGTTCCTCTTGTGTCCCTCCCTACTTCACAACCTTCTTATCATAGTGTTCCTTTTACTTATTCCAATCCTCTTTCAAATGTTGTTCCAAGTGTTCCTCCAGTTGTGTCTTCCATTCCTACCACTTCATACACTTTACCTAGTGTTTCTAGTGTGTCTATTCCTCCTATTTCATCTAATGATTCCACAATCATCAGTTTGGCTCAAACTGTGTCCTCTTTACAACAACGACTTGCATCTTTAACTCAATCCAAGTTTAGTATTCCTACATGTGACACATGGGAAGTCCTTTCTCCCTAGACATTATTTGTCCTCCTATTCTTTGAAAACCTGATATGCCTCGTCTTGAGAATTATAATGGTAAGGGAGATCCTATTACTCATGTTAAAACATTTTAAATCCTTTGTAGTGATTATGCTCATGACCATAGGATTTTAGCCAAGTTGTTTGCTAGAACTTTTTGTGACAAGGTCTTGTAATGGTATTGTTCCTTGCCACCTTCTTCTATTGATTCCTTTTCAAAACTTGCTAATACCTTTATTCAACAATTTAAAAATAATATTGGTTCACAAGTGTCCTTAACTGATTTGATGCATTGTAAACAAAATACTAAAGAAAAATTAATTGATTTTTTTGGTAGATTTAAACATTTGTATGCTCAAATTTATTATCTTGTTCCTGATATTGATATTCAACGTATGTGTATTTCAAATTTACAAAAGGATATTAGAGATAAGATTCTTCTTACTGAATTTACCTCTTTTCAATAACTTTATGCAATGCTTCATCATTATCAATTACAAGTGAGTCAATTTGAGAGAAACACTCCAATGGCTCATGTTCTAGTTGATAAGAGTGATGCTGCTCCTAATCCCAACAAGTTTCAAAAACTTAACAACTATGGAAAGATAAATAAATAAGTGAATGTAGTTGCTGATCAAGTTGTTGTTGCATCCAATAATTCCACTTATGCATCCACTTCTTTTCATCTGAATCGTACGTTTACTCCTCTTTCTGAATCTTTGCATTCTATTATGAGTAAATTTTTTACTACTAATATGATTACTTTACCTCCTATTTGACCTCTTTTACCTACTACGGTGGCATCCAAATCCTTTGATTCCAAAGCCTTTTGTCAATACCATCGTCAGAATGGCTATGATACTGAAAAGTGTTATTCTTTAAAGAATAAGGTTCAAGATTTAATTGATTCTAATGCTTTATCTATTGATAATTTTGATGGTAGTGGGAACAAATATGTCTCTCCTCCTAATCAAAATCTCAAAATCTATACGAATCCTTTTCATACACATCATACTAATACCATTGTTCAACCATCTCCTATGGATATTGTTTATGATTTAAAGATGGATGATCTTAATCACATTGTTAACCATGTGGAGCATGTTGTTTTGTCTCAATCTGTATCTCCACCCCAACCTCAATCTCAACCTCAACTTCAAGTTCCACCTTGACCTAAGCCTAAACTTAAACCTCGAAAACAACCTAAGAATAAAAGACCTAGGGAACTCTTGATTACTTTTGATGATTCAAAAACTATTAAAGCTCATGATGGTCCTCTTTACATTTATGCTAGGATTTCTAAGATACCTACATGTGGTTGTCTCATTGATCCTACATCCTTAGTCAATGTTATTACTGAAGAAAATCTTTTTATGAATAACTTGCAATGTGATTCTTATGATACATATGATGTATGGATCCAAACTTGTAATGGTTTTCTTTATCCATCATTTGGTTCTAATAGCTTGCTTGTTGAAACTTGTGCTAAAATTGTGGACACTACCTTCATTGTTGTTCCTACTTCTGATCAATTTCAAGTTAAGCTTGGTTTTCCTTGGTTGAATGCCATGCATTTTGTTTTTGCTCCTATCCATTAGTGTCTTAAACTCATTCATGATGAAGAAGTGAAGATGATTAATCATAGTTTATATCAACCTTCTAGGCCCAAAGATTGTGCTACACTTGACTTCTTTTGGCCTTCATTACCTAATTCATGTCCTTCTCGACTTGATAACCTTTTTCACTGATATCAAGCCTATAAGAATCACACTATTCTTGAGTTAAGCATGCATTAGATGGATCTTAACCATGGCCTTTTTCCTATGCCTTCCATGGCTTCTAGTTTTGTTAATCAAGCTCCTAGTGTTTCTTTTTAGCCTACTAAGAACTCTATTGACCCTCCTATAGAACCTGTGAAGGAACCGGTTGTTGTCCCTCCTATTTCTCAAAATATTTCAAACAAAACAAAACATAACTGATCTATTAATGAACATTGTAAGAAGCATCAAGCTCAAGCTAAGGCCCATGCCTCTGTTATTCAAATTTATTTACCTTATTTTGATCAACCTATGCATGATGTGTTAGAAGAAGTTAATACTAATAATGATGCTAAGATGCATGATTATGATGATTCTATTCATATCTTAGATTCTATTTTGATTAATCTAGATGAAGAAGATACTCTTGATGATATTAATGATGTTAATGATGAATATGAGACTATTGACATTGATATTGATTTATCTAATATGCTTTCATCACAATTGATAATTACACCTAGTATCGAACATTATGATTCTCAAGAGGATCCTTATTTGGAACTGGCTATCATTCCTACTATGTTGGATATAGTCCCTCTTATGAGTTTCCCACCTTCCCAAAATGATATAGAATGAGATGGGGTGAGTAGGTGACATGTTTGATTGGCTTGTCCTTCATGGTAGCTTTTTGTGTGTTTGTCTGTTGTATTGTGCTTCTCCCATAATGTATTTGCTAAATGTTTGTTAGATTATTTTATACAACCCTTGTTACTTTGTTGGTGAAAGGTGATAAAGGAATCAAACCTGTTGTATAATTCCTCTATATGTATCTTTACTCTTCTATATGTTGTTTTCATGTTATGTTGTACCTGTGCTATTATTCGTAAATGTTTTCTTGTGAAGTCCACTTGGATTTGTGACTTGGTAGCACTGATTCTTTTTGGTCTCCATGTTGTGGTCCAAAAAGACTCTTCTTCATAACTCTTGTGTGTTCTTTCCTCCATTTTAATTGTAGTTCTACTTTCTTTGGGGAATGATGTCAATTCATTAACAACAATATCATATATAAATATTATCTTATGATCATACTGACCCCACGGTAGGTAGATCCCTTATGTGTTCTATGTATGTTTATGTGGTATTTCCCTTGATTTGTCTTTGCTTGAGGGTATCTCATAGTGGAAACCTAATCAGTGGAGTTGTTTATCTTTCTATTCAAGTCATTGCTCCTGTTAAAGTGTTAGAAATGACTTTAACGTGGGGGCATACACTCTACTCACTTTTTGCACACAGGCACTTTCAATACATATACTTTTCAAATCATTTTTCTCCCTTTATGGATTAGTGACTAATCCTTAAAGAATATATTTTTATCTTATAGGATCTCTTGATCCCTCCAGTTTCAATTTTCAAAATTTTGATTCCTTAAGGTCAGAGGTTTCCTTAAGATTGGATCTCTTTTGTTTTTGGATTTTCTCTTATGGAATAGAATATTCCTAAGGGTGAATCCATGATGGGTTGAGTAGTGAGTAGCCACATTCACTAGGCAGTTCCATTCCATCTTTCTAGATGTGCAATTTCTTTGTGTGGTTCACAATGGGACACAAGTTCTTATTGGGTGAGGTAATCACACCCTCTTCTCTCTCTTTTCTAGAGATGTCTCTCTTATTGTAATTTTGGAGTTGACAAAGAATTGAGTCCCTAGGGGCTTGAGGATTCCTTTGTCCCTTTGATTTCAATAAAATTATCTTTTCCATTGTGATCTCCTTTACCAAGAGTTTAGCCCTCCGAGTAAGTGGTCTAGGGTCATGTCAAACATCTTGAATGGGTCTTTGACTAGGATCTAACTTTTTCTCCCTATTCTTCTTCTCTTTCAAACTTTTTCCAGCCTGTTTCTTGCACCTTATCCTAAGGATCTAAGATTCTTGACCTCAGGGTCAAGGTCGACCTTCTGGGTCAAAGTCAACCTCAACCCTAACCTAGGTCAATGTTGACTTCAATCCTAACCTAGGTTAGGGTCAACCTTGACCCTGACCCTGGGTCCATATTTCAACTCCTGAAAGTTTTTGGATGTCGGGTTTCAGAAAGTTTATTTTCCCACTTCCGAGTCGACTGTTTCGGGCTTCGAAATGGTAAACTCTTAAATGATATTTAAATTGGGTCTACTTCCAAGAGTAAAGGCTTAAAATGGAATTTAATACTCCTATGCCGGCCTCTCTATAATTTTCTTCCCTAACTTGTGTAAAAGGAAGCCTTCTTCTCTCATTTCCATCATCACAAAATCAAGTAACCATCATCCATTTGAATTTAAGCATAAATTGAAATCAAGTGATCAATTAATTATCCAACAAGAAAGAAGGAGAAGTAAAGAATTAAAGAATTCATTCATCCTCAACCATTCAAGAATTCAAGATCCAATTCATCAAGGAGATCCATTGGTAGCCATTGAAGGATTCAATCTCTATGGAGCCCCTTTGTTGAAGATTTCTCCATCCACATTCATTCAAGCTTCTTCCTATTCCAAGATCCATTAAAGATTGGTGTTGAAGATCTAATGCAATTGATTTGAGACATCCTACATACAATTCTATATTCATTTGGAGCATCCATACTTGTGAATTCAAGGATTTGAATCTGTTAGGAATGGGAAACACTGAGAGGGGGGTCATGAATTAGTGTTCATTGTATTTTATCTTTTGACTTTAATCTTTAAACTAAACTTAAATGCTTAAGTACTGAAATAAACATCCACATAAACATGAAACATGAAATCAACACATGACACCAATATGGTTACGGTGAAACCCAAATAGGTAAAAACCCTAGTGGGAATTGACACCCACTAATATTATGTACTAGTGTTTTGTGATCCTTGTTAGAAGATCCTTAACCCGTTTAGGAGATTCTTTACAATGCATTAAGTATAGTAGAACTTGTTAAGGGTTAGACCCTATTAGGATTCTTTTACAATAGTCCATATTAGGGGAGTGGACACACTATCCTAGTGCTCACTTCTCAAGTGGTGAAGGCTACAACCTTCTGATCTCAGATACACACTATATCTTCTGGATGAACTATCACTGTGACACTGCTTGTCAGATCAGTTCCTTTGATGCGTTGATGCTTTGACCTCTTGTAAATCTATAATAAATCTTATAGACTCTTCACACACTTCTTCTCTTCTTATCATAACTCTATATCAACATCCATACTAATTACAATAGGCGCATCTCATATTTATATGCGCATACAAAATAAACAACTAGGTCGACCCTTAAACCTATTACATATAATGCTTCCAAATGAATTTGCTTAAGCATGTTTAAAATAAAACATTTATACATGTCAGAAACCTAATTAAAATAGGTGCATATTCTTTACATCATTAGAATATAGTCACAACACAAAATGATAATAGTCGGCTGCTTACTCTATTCTTCACTGGCACACATTGGCTGTGCAACTTCAACTGCATGTATCTTTCTCATACTTGCATATCTGATCATGTGCTCATAGACTAATCATTAATATAGTCCAACCAACTTAAATTCTAGGATGCACACCATAATTCTACCTTACGCACATACGCTGATGTTCTAAGCTGCAGGAACTTTGTACACTGTCTAGTCTTCAACACAACCAATTTCTGATCTTCTCATCAAGTGCGCTGAATCCAAACTACTATATGAATTTTTTGCCACAATAACAACACTATCTTAAGTCATATACATCAGTATAGCCAACTTTCCAACAATCTCCCCCTTTGTCATTGATGGCAACAAAGGAATATGGCCAAGTTGCTAACTATCCTTAATACAAAAAACTTTTTGTCTTCTATACATACACTTATATCTCCCTATACATATTATGATCCATATTCTATACACAACTCCCCCTTTGAAATTAATGACAAAGGTGCTTCAAAAACTGTATTTACACATTCTCATTGAGGGAAAACATTTGGATATGCTATCTTTGGGTTTCAGATCTCCTTCTTCCAAAATGTGATCAAAGAGTTTACTATTTGGAGATGGGCACATAGTGCATACTGTAGCTTCTCCATCTTCTCCAAGTCAATGCTAGGACCATGATCATATGTTACCATTGTGGCATCTTTTTCCTTGATGTTCTAATTGAGTATATCTAATGAGGTCGCAAGAGCATTCCTGAGCTATGTTTGTCTTGCTCTGATCTTTGACATTTCTTTTTCTACCTTCTCAATATTATCTATTTTCCCTTGGTATACATTATTACACATGTTTACATCTGTGGATGTCTCTTTCACTGAACTCTTGAATTTCTCAATCATAGCTTCTGCCTCTTTTATTTTCTTGAAATGGGCATTAGTAAGCTTATCCTGATCCATGTATTCTACAATGATTCTTCTTCCTTGATCTACAAACTCTTTTAAGGATGCTTGACCAATCTTGAGTGAGCTTAGGTCAAATGCAAAGTTGCTCATTAATTCACTCAACCTCTTCTTCATGTACTTTTCTTCTACAACTAGGGATGCAAATTCTTAAAGGGTTGAGAAATTACTTTTTAAATGTGAGATGACTATACTCATATCATCAACAGAGTGTATCTTTGACACTTTCTTATCCTCTAGCAACAAATTGTTCAGAATGTTTACTGATTCTACCAGGAGAGGATTCCTCATCACTTGTTTTTCTTTGGCCTTTTCCATGGCTAGGACGCTGAATTTTATCAGATCTTCTTCTCCCCAAGAGTCCAAACTAGTTGTGTCAAGTGTCAAACTTGACAACAATGCAGAGGGTGATGGATTGATGGGAGTGCTATCCATTATTTATTGCTTAACTCTTACTTCATTTTCTTTCTTTCCTGTTTCTTTTTCTATCTTTTCTCCTTCTTTTTTTGTGATGTCCTTAATCAAAATTTCTTGTGGATTTGGAGAATTGCTACCCCAAAGAATTTGAGCTTCTTAAGTTCTGACAAAGGCTTCCTCAAACTTGTCGAGATCCTTATCTGTGGCTGCCATGGCTATCTCCACATTATCAATGATAATTGTACTATCTTTTTGTGACTCTATAGTGGGCATAGACTTATCTACCTCAAATTTTGCTTCCATTGTAGGTGTTGAATCTTGAGGACCTGTTACTAATGCATTAGTGGGCTCTACCACCTTGACTTCCTTAATGGATTCTTGTGCTTTGGGTGTAGTAGCTAGATACATGTGCCTATTCATAAAGACCTTCTCAAAGGCTTTCTCTATTTCTTTGGCAACTAATTCATAGTTTTTATCCATTATCTTCAATGTTCTTATCTTGGTCCTGAGGTGAGGCTTCACCAAATCTAATACTATCTTATTCTCTTCTAGCTCACATTTAGGAAGGGTTTCATCTAAGATCTTCTCCCTTATCTATAGATCTTCTTCAATAGCCTCTCTTTCAAAATTGTAGGATGTTCCACACTGATGCAGGAGCATCCCAGGGTAGTTGGCTATCTTGCATGTTTGGGAGATTTGATGGAGTCATGTGGACTTATTTTCATATGTGAGGGGTTTGGTAGAGTTGGATAAACCCACTTGGGTCTTGGGTAATTGGTTTTGATGTATTTAATGGAACTTGGCATGGTCTTGGTTGCTCAGCATGGCCTAGGGGAGCTCGGCCTTGCTTAGGAATTTGGTGCCTATTTCAGGCTATATAAGTAATTTTCGATAAAGAGTTAGAGGCTGAAAACTTTAGGGATTGAAGAGGGCCTATATTTCTACCTATGGTTCAAAGAACGAGTTCTAATTCATCCGGAGCTAGGAGATATCATGATTTTACTAAGACATCAATTTTGGGAATTTAATTGTTGTTGTTGGCCGACTTGTGGCATTTAAGTTCGGTATTTGTATTTAATTTATATTCAGGGCCAACCTATGGCTTAGATTGGTATAAGTAGGGGTTGTGGGGGAAGTCTTGAGGCATCATTCATCCATCTTGGAGAAGAGGAAGAGGCAGAGGAGCGAATTTTGAGGAGAACTGGTAGCTGTGGCTTGGGAACAAGGAGATTGCTTGGAGGGCTTGCGGGCACAAGTTTAGATCTTACTGGATATTTCTACCATAGTGTGGCTAGAGTTTGGATTGGATCTTGAGGGATCTTGCAAAGTACTATTGGAATTGCATTGTATTTGGCCGTAACCCAGAAGGCCTTACATTCGGGCATGTTGGATGAAAATATGATAATTCTATAATGAGTTTTGGCATTGTGTGGTTCTAAATCTTTGTATTGTCATTATATTCTATTTTGTGGTTATTTGCTGGGGGCTAGGACATCTCCATTGGGGATTCTCCTACCTTGCACTGCATCAAGTGGTATCAAAGCTAGGTTTGGACCTAGTTGGTGATTTGCTGCAGAGGGTTTGCGAAGATCTTGGAAGATGCCTCCAAGAAGATTGGACCCTAGGGCAATTGATGATCTTACTGATACTATGGAAGAATGAATCTCAGAGAAGATTAAGGCTCAAATAGAGGAGGTTAAAGCCAGTCTTAGATCTAAGATGGAGCTGATGAAGAGTGATATGATTGCTAAGATTGTAAGTGCCTTGGGTGGTATACCTAGGCATGTGGGTACTGAAGATGGTTATGAGGAAGCTGCTGAAGAATTTGAGACTACTAAATCTAATGGTAGAGCTGAGCAAGATGAGAGACCTAGAGGAAATAGGATTGTTTAGTTTGATAGATCTGGACCTCAGTTGAAGCTAAAGCATAAGATGGAGGTTTCTAATTTCTCAGGTACTTTGAATCCTGAAGACCTGATTGATTGGATTGGTGAATTGGAAGACTATTTTGAACTCAAGGATATTGAAGATCTGCTCAGAGTGAGGATAGCACAGACCAAGCTAAAGGGACATGCTGCTCTTTGGTGGAAAGAGTTACAGTGAGATAGAGAAGAGGAGGGTGAAATGAAGATCACTAGATGGAGATTGATGGTGACTAAAATGAAGGCTAAGTTCATTCCTACTGATTATGAACTTGAGTTGTTTAAGAGGTTTCCAAATTTAAAATAGAAGGATATGACTATGAAAGATTATACAGAGGAGTTTTACAAGTTGACTATTCATTCTGGACATAGAGAGTTGTCTAAGGAGAAGGTGGCTAGATACATTAATGGTTTGAGATTCAATATTTAGGATGAGGTTGGTTTGCTAAATATTTCTTCAGTTGAGGATGCCTATCAGTATGCTTTGAGGGCTGAAGAAAAGTTGAAGAGGAAGAATCAAGGTGGTTCCCAAGGGAAGGAGAAGCAGGATTATTCAGCAAAACAAAATGCAGAAGCTGAACCAAAACTTGTTGATCAAAAGCGAAGGATAGGTCAAGGTGAATTTAAGGGTACTTGTTTCAAATGTCATGAAGAAGGGCATAGAGCTTATCAGTGTCCGTGGAAGGATGGTGATAGAAGAGCTGCTGTTGTGGATGAGGTTGAAGACCAAGAACCTGAGCAAGGAGAGAATTTTCTAGCTCAGTGAGTATTGATGGGTCAAAGGACATGGGAATCTTGTCAAAGGACTACTTTGTTCAGGACTCATTGCAAGTCTAGTGGCAAAGTCTGTAATGTGATTGTGGATGGTGGTACTACTGATAACCTTGTTGCTGAGGAGATGGTTCAGAAACTTGGTTTGAAAAGAACAAGACATCCTTATCCTTATAGGATTGGTTGGTTGCAAGGTGAGCATGCTTTGGAAGTAAGGGAGTAGTGCCTTGTTGGTATCCAGATTTGGAAGTATAAGGTTCAAGTGTTGTGTGATATTGTGGACATGAACAGTTGTCATTTGTTGCTTGGTAGACCTTGGCAGTATGATTGTAGGGCTATGCATGATTGTGTCAAGAATGTGTTTACAATTTTGAAAGATGGTAGGAAGTATTCCCTAATTCCCTTGCAAAATGAAGAGGTTGGTAGAAGGAACCTGAGCATTGGTAGCTGAGTTGAGTTGGTAGATTCTGAAAGGGTTAGAGATCAGCGTGGACAACAAACCTATGAGACATCGAGGATGGATATGAAGACACAGCAGTGGAACAAGGGAAAGAATGTGAAATTTGAAGACTTGGAGGACATGTATGTGAAGAACCATTTATGGATTTATGTGTTGAATCCCAGATGATATTCTTCCAGCTATTGAGAACATCTTTTCGCACCTGGGGAGTTTGATGCAGGAGCATCCCAGGGTAGTTGGCTATCATGCATGTTTGGGAGATTTGATGGAGTCATGTGAACTTATTTTCATACATGAGGGGTTTGGTAGAGTTGGATAAACCCACTTGGGTCTTGGGTAATTGGTTTTGATGTATTTAATGGAACTTGGCATGGTCTTGGTTGCTCAGCATGGCCTAGGGGAGCTCGGCCTTGCTTAGGAATTTGGTGCCTAGTTCAGGCTATATAAGTAATTTTCCATAAAGAGTTAGAGGCTGAAAATTTAAAGGATTGAAGAGGGCCTATATTTCTACCTATGGTTCGAAGCACGAGTTCTAATTCATCCGGAGCTAGGAGATATCGCAATTTTACTAAGACATCAATTTTGGGAATTTAATTGTTGTTGTTGGCCGACTTGTGGCATTTAATTTCGGTATTTGTATTTAATTTATATTCAGGGCCGACCTGTGGCTTTGATTGGTATAAGTAGGGGTTTTGGGGGAAGTCTTGAGGCATCATTCATCCATCTTGGAGAAGAGGAAGAGGTAGAGGAGCAAATTTTGAGGAGAACTGATAGCTGTGACTTGGGAACAAGGAGATTGCTTGGAGGGCTTGCGGGCACAAGTTTAGATCTTCCTGGGGGTTTCTACCATAGTGTGGCTAGGGTTTGGATTGGATCTTGAGGGATCTTGCAAAGTAATATTGGAATTTCATTGTATTTGGCCGTAACCCGGAAGGCCTTACAGTCAAGCATGTTGGATGAAAATATGATAATTCTATAATGAGTTTTGGCATTGTGTGGTTCTAAATCTTTGTATTGTCATTATATTCTATTGTGTGGTTATTTGCTAGGGGCTATGACATCTCCATTGGGGATTCTCCTACCTTGCACTGCATCACACACATTGTCATGGATCATAGTCTTAAGTTCCAAGAGTGTCTTCTTGAACTTCAGCATGTGTTTGACTATCATACCATGTATCTTAGATTTGTCTATTTCACTATATTTTTCATAAAAATTCCCTACTTGATCAATTCTTCCCTCATCAATTATTCTTGCACTTAGCACACTAAGACTAGGTTTGAAACTTACTTCAGGAGGTGCTTGTGAGTTTTTTTATTTCTCGTGGCTTGCGAGGATGGATAACTAGTGCCAACCTCTTTCTTCCTCTTTGCCATTATCTTATACTCTGGAGGAGTAGTAAGGTCAATGGTTTCCTTGGGTGCAAAAGGAGTATCATTATTTTTATCCTTCTCTTCATCAGATTTCTCTATCTTTACCTTCTTCAACTTGGGATCATGTGATTCTGCCTTTGCTGCATTTGTGCTCTCTAATTCCAAAGCAATCTTTTATTCTTTTGCTTTGTTTAGATCTGCTTGAGACACACCATGTATTCTCAAGATCTCTGAGGTGACTTTAGCAACCTTTCTTTTTGTTGTGGTGCTATTAAGTTTAGCATCTATCTCTCTTGTCTTTTCCTCATAAGTTCCCCACCTTGGCTCATTAGGGTCAGTAGGGGCTGAAAGCAATACTTGAGCATATGCTTCTAAAACTTGTTCATCTACTTCATATCCAAGTGGGTGAATCCACTTAGTTCTAGGTACAACTACCTCCATGCATGTTGTATCTATTTCAACCATGAAACAAATAGTCTCCTTATATTTTTCAACAATATTTTCTAGAATTCTGTACCTCATTTGCATCTTGGCCTTGAAGGTCTTCAACTCCAATGTTATGTAATCTCTCAATATACTCTCAGTGGATTCCTTGTAAGATATCTGTGGCATGGTTGGAATGGACTTGTCCAAATATGAATCTAATACTTTCCCAACTATATGAAGGTACATGTAAATGATCAAAGACCCAAACCTGAATATTTTGGTCTTATCATGCTTGATTTCCTTGATGTTTTCAATCAACTATGCACACAAGATATCACACAGATTGAACTCTCCATTTTCCTTCACAAGTCTAATGGCTACTAGAATTGTGGCCACAGACACACTATTCACCCTACTGATGTGTTGAAACTTGTATCCAAGTATCATGCACATCAATTTCATGTCAACTTTCTCAATAGGCTCAATTGTCATCCCGCACCTATCACTCCTTGACTTACATGTTTTCTCAACAATTTTTCTAACATCCTTGCTCGTAGGAAGGTTGGCGCCAGTCTTAGATTGGCCTATCATCTCATATATTAGGTCACTAGTGATTCTTACTGGCACATCACCTATCCAAAATAGGTCATCATGAATTCTGCTCAGAAGTATTTTAATCCATTCTATCTCATAGAACTCATATGTCATAGCATACTCCACTATAGGGTGATCATTCCACTTCGCATACTCTTCCAAGAAGGTTTTGTTTGATTTTAGCATGGTTTCCATGTGCGCCCTTAATCTATCCAATCCTACTAGTTCCTTCTTATAGTAAATGTATGCCCTAATGTCTTTGACATGCATAACACCCATAGGCATGCAGGAGAATGCTCCCTCTAAATCATCTAGGGTAGACTTAAATGGATGCTTCTTAAACACATATCTTTTCTTTTCTGCAACATCAAATACTATGGGAGTGGCCATCACTTACTTGTTTTATCACTTTCCAAATGTTCTCTAAGATAATCTGAAGACTTCTGAATCAACATGATGAACTAGGGTTTCTGCAACTGATCAAATGTACTGCTAATCACTGATAGATCAATCTGCAAGTCTTCACTATAACTTCTTAAGCTCTTTCTGCTCTCTAATCACTTTGAATTCGAATACAATGAGTAATAAAAAATCTTTATGTGTACTTAAAGTAAAAATTCTGCCATTAATGCTTGCCGCCTAAACCAGGTTGTCACTTAAAAATTTCCAACTTTTGTTCTATGAACAATTAGTATGTGCGCTCTTGCACGAAGGTTCCTTTATTCTCCAAAAGCTTAAGTTCAAAGGCGCATACTTAGAGAGTGAGTATACTAGCCACGCAAGGTTCTAGAGCTAAATTAGCTTCCCCTATGACCTTGAGGGCCATTCATCCAGATGTAGAGGGTGTGTCCACTGTGGATGCATCCAATACATACTCATCAACTTTTTCCTTCTTTCCTTCTAACCAAATCAAGCTCACATCATCTGAGGCTTTTACAAAATTAACTTCTCCTTCAGGATCCAATACTGGTTCTTTGGTCTTTTTAGGGCTTTCCTAACCTTGCATCCTTGATCTACAGAACTTTGAGACATGTCCAGCCTTGTTACAAGAGTGACAAATGACTGGAGGCCTTATATTCCTTGGCACATTGACATGAGTCACCATTTTACATTGTCTAGTTGAGTGACCATTATAGTTACATATTTGACATGTAACATTATGATAACTTCTTATATTTATATGATTCTGATTTCTCTGATCATGCTAAATCCTGTTCTTTTTACTAGTCTTGTAATTCATAGCTTTATGACCAAATTTATTGCATTAATAATAGTAACCATTAAAAGGTCTTACCTCTGTACAGTTCCTCACTATGTGTCCATGCTTGTTACATGTAAAACAAGTGTGGTCTACTGGCTTGTGCTCATTCTTAGGTGGTTCACCATTATATTTGGTTTTATCTTCAGTCTTCTTAGTATTAGTAGAGTCTTCTAGTGCATTCATTCTTGCTCACATGTTGTCAATCTGATTCTGTGCTTCATTGTATCCGATGTAGCTAGTATCTACTTTAGCTCTTCTTGCATATAACTAAGATTCTATTAATCAAAACTTGTGTGTAATTTGTCAATGTGATTCTTTGCTTCTTTTAATTCGGACTCCAAGATTTCTTTGTTGTTCCTTAGCTCCAAGATTTCCATGTTTGCTTGCCTTAATTCCTCATTGAGTTGAAGGTTATCTTTGACTTGTTCATTATAGACTTCTTGATTATTGATCAGTTTATCATCAAATTCTTCAAGCTGATCTTTTAAGGATGCATTTTCTTCATTCAGCTTCTTGACCATTATCCCCAATTCACTGGTGGAACATTCTTTCAGATCCCTTCTTAGCTTTTTCATAACTAATTGAGCATCACTGACTTTTTCTTTTAGTTCTTCAATTTCTCTTTCAAATTTGTCCAGGTCTTCAAGAGAAACTTCCAGATTTCTTTTTAGATGTTTCATTTCTTCTTTTTCCATGATCTCCTCAAGTGGTTAAACTTCTTTGCTGAGGACCAAAGCTCTCATACCAATTGTTAGGAATGGGAACACTCAGAGGGGGGGGTGAATCAGTGTTCACTATATTTTATCTTTTGACTTTAAACTTTAAAGTGAACTTAAATTCTTAAGTACTAAAATAAACATCCACATAAACATGAAACATGAAATCAACACATGACACCAATATGGTTATCGAGAAACCCAAATAGGTAAAAACCCCAATGGGAATTGACACCCACTAATATTCTATACTAGTGTTTTGTGATCCTTGTTAGAAGATCCTTAGCCCTATTAGGCATTTCTTTACAATGCATTAAGTATAGTAGACCTTGTTAAGGGTCAGACCCTGTTAGGAGTATTTTACAATAGCCCTTGCTAGGGGACTGGACACACAATCCTAGAGCTCACTGCTCAAGTGGTGAAGGCTACAACCTTCTGATCTCAGATACACACTATATCTGCTAGATGAACTGTCACTGTGACACTTCTTGTCAGATCAGTTCCTTTGATGCATTGATGCTTTGACCTATTGCAAAGCTCTAATACATCTTATAGATTCTTCACACACTTCTACTCTACTTATCATAACCCTATATAAAAATCTATACTAATTACAATAGGCACATCTCATATTTATATGTGCATACAAAATAAACAACTAGGTCAGCCCTTAAACCTATTACATACAACACTTCCAAATGAATTGGCTTAAGCGTGTTTACAATCAAACATATATACATGTTGGCAACCTAATTACAATAGGTACATAGCCTTTACATCATTAGAATATAGTCACAACACAAAATGATAACAATCAGTTGCTTACTCTGTTCTTCACTGGCACACATTGGCTGTGCAACTTCAATTGCCTGTATCTTTCTCATACTTTCATATATGATCATGCACTCATAGAATAAGCATGAATATAGTCCAACCATTTTAACTTCTAGGGCACACACCATAATTCTTTCGTATGCATGTGCATTGATTTTATGAGCTGCAGGAACTTGTACACTATCTAGTCTTCAACACTTAATCGATTTTTGATCTTCTCATGAAGTGCGCTGACTCCAAACTACAATATGACTTTGTTTTCATAATGAAAAAACTATATTAAGTCATATACATTAGTATAGCCAAATTTCCATTAGAATCCTCCACAAGGATTTCAACATAAGGAAGGTGAATTGTTCCATTTACTTTGTTTATTGTTGTAATTTCAATTATATTTCAAGTTTAATTCCCAAAATGGGGTTTGGCCAAGGCAAACCCCTCACTAGTACATTTGACCTTAAATTTTGACTAAACAATTCAACCATCAAATAGAAATATTTTGGTTGGTCGCATTATAGAAGGAAAACTTTTGTTTTTTTTTAATACATGCCCCGTGTTGGTCGCAATTTCAACTAGCACCATGTTGGTCAAAATTTTGACTAACACAGGCATAACATAAAGTAAAAAAAAAAGTTTGAAACTTCATGATTTGATTTATGAAAACCAGATTACAATACCTGGTGTGATACCTATAGTATTGTAGAATTCGACACGAAAATTGACAACAACAAGATTGCAAACCAAAAACTGTCTCCATTCTATTCAAAATTGGAGTTTATACAAGTCGGATGGATCCCAAGGGTCACACAAATCCCTTGGAATTGAAATGAAGAGTCATCATAATGTTTATTACAATTAAACTATTAAAACTATCAAAATTTATCAAAAAAACTAAATATAAAATTTAGGTCCGCTTGGAGAAGGCATAACTTTCTCATGCTATCTCTGATTTATGAACCGTTTGATGTGTTGGAAAGGTATTCAAATAAGCTTGAACCAAATTTTGGAATTAGAAATGTTCCTTCCCTATTTTTGGGCAGCATTTTTTCCCATAAATGCACCGAAGACCCTCAAAATTGCAATTTACTAAAACATATGAAATTTTGAAAAATTAGATTTCAGTATTTTCCCAATTTAATCTTGATCACTTCATTTGAGCATTTCATTTCAGCGCGCGCAAAGGAGCCAGTAGAAGCTAACAGGGTGAAGAGTTGAACCAGAGGGTTAAGGTATGTCGAATCGATTTCCAATAAGATTTGAATGCTATATATAAACTGTGGATTTAGGATTTACAAAAAGTTGGTTGAATTAGTTGTTTAGAATTTATATAAGTTGAAAATGGATAAAATTGTAAGCAATAGAAATACTCTATTTTGTGCAAAATTCATTCATCTTAAAGTCTCAATTTGGTTATTCTGATGCATTAAAGAAATTGCAACATTTCTTTGTTCAATTCATGCCATTTTCGAATGAGTCTCATTTTATATTGAAATTGTTGTTACGCCAGTGGTCTATCTAATAGCATTTCTTATTTTAGTTTACTGTTATTGTAGTAGGAACTTAGAATAATGAGAACCATTCTAACCTAATAATGAGAACCATTCTAACTGTTGTTACACTAGTGGTCTATCTAATAATGAGAACCATTCTAACCATGGAATGTTAATTCTAACCTATATTATTAGATCATTAACCGTACATATGCAGAGTTGTGTGGAGTAAAGGTGATCACAGTTAAAGAACAGTGAGAAAATACAATGAAATTGGATGCAATGTGTAGCAGTGGATGATCTGTCTAAATAAGGAGGGGTTTTTATGTTTGAAAACATTTTTTCATGTTGAATGAATGTTGATTTGATCACTAATTTGATGCAGGAGTGAGTTGTAATAGGAGATTGGGGAAGCCCTAGCAAACTAGGGTTTGGAGTCAAGATTTGTGGGTTTTGGTGTTGCAGGGCCCATGAGTCTAATTGCTTGTGGATTTAACCATTTTGAGTCATTTTATAACTCTACTGAAGGTTTGGTGGGATAAGGGAATGTGAGGAGAGTAGTTGCTTTGAAAATTTGGTCATTTTCATGCATTGAAAATAGGGGTTCAGTCATGGTTAGGTGTGTTGGTCCAAAGTAACCCTATAAAATCTTTTGGTGTGTTATAGAACTCTAAAAAGGGTGTCTAGAAATTTTTTCATCTTGTCAATTATTTTGAGGGAAGACAAAGTTATTACCATCCTAAGTCTACTGTAGGGTTATTGGCAGCCTATTAAGCCTTTGGAATAGTTTGAAAGAAATTTGTGTATTGGAAGCATGGGAATTAAAATTGAATCTTAGAATTCCTTGAATCTAAGTGGTTTGAATCCTAGGAAACCTAATCCATCATTGTGTAGTATTGTGGAGGCCTTGACAAGTTAGATCTTTTAAACATTTGAGGTTGTTGATCTAGGCTAGAGTGCCTAGATCTCTGAAATTACCAATTCTCATTGTGTTTTGAATACCACCACCCTTATTCCTTTTGGTTTGGAGTAATTTTATTTCATTTTAAATAATTTATGGAAGTTTTATTAAATTATTTGAATGATTAAATGAATATTGGATCATCAAGATCAAGATTGGATTCAAAATTACTCCAAACCAAAAGGAATAAGACTCCAAACCAACGAAATAAAACTACCATAACTTATTTAAAATGAAATAAAATTACTCCAAACCAACATAATAATTGTGCAATGATTATTGGAAATCGTTCTTGACTCAATTAATGACCAGATTTAAATTGCATTCTCTGTCGCACAGAAATGGTTTCCACAAGTTGATAAACTTCTTCAATAAACTCAATACTAAGACTTGAGTTACTTCCAAACGTAACATAAAAAATTTAAAATAAATATTTGTTCTCTGTTATCGAATTCCATCACAATATTTTCATAATAAAGACATGCTCGATCATGATGACAATATGGGTGTTAGACTGTTGAATCGAAAGAGAAAACCAAACAAAATGATTTGTAAATAATAAAAATGAAACATTCAAGAAACATTAAACAATCATAGAGAAGAATCAAATGTAAAACTAGATTGCTATTTTCATTCATCATATGTATTACATTGATCATCTCATTCCCATTGATCTCTCTCTTCACCAATTCTCCACTCTCGTACCCCCTATTCTCAGCTTCTATATTGCAGAGATAAAGATCTCCAAACTCACAACCCGATAACTAAATCATATAACTTAGTGAAGAATACTCAAAATAGAGATCAATGGTGAAGACAAAAGGCATTCTTACATTTAGTTAAGGGTAGTACTTAAAGAATAATATAGATCAATAGTGATTGAAGATTAAAAGTCACCCTTACATTTAATGAAGAGTCTATTATATAGAAGAATGAAAGAAATTAGAAGCTACACTCCTCCTTACTGAAGAGTATTTATGGAATATAATGAAGATTAAAAACCATCCCCACCCTTAGTGTAGAGTATTTATAGATCATTCACAAAGAGCCTAAAAAAAGTACTTAAAGAATTATATAAATTGATTATAGAAATTAAGAGCCCCTCATCCTCTTCCTCTTCCTCCATTCTCAAGAAAATTCCCTTGAGCATAAGATTTCCTATTAACAATATGAGATTTATCCTCTTTCAAAAACAACTTCCACCGTACCATACATTATCTAATTTATTCACCAATTTCTAAAGATAGTGACTCTGCAAGTTGTGATTCTCTAATTGGGATAGTCATCACACTATTCCCCTAAGAACTATGGCTTTGCCTTCTCATCCACAAGAAACTCTAACATCATTCTAAACTCTTCTATACTCTGCCCATATCCATTCCAATCCATTGATCTAATCCATTCATACTTTTCTCATTGACCTTTCCATCATCCATCATTACCAAACTTCTCATTTTTTAGTATTGTCCTTCGCATAATGCTACCTTGGATGAATGTCCAAATAAGAGAACATCTGATGAACATGGGCATAAGACTTCAACTATCCAAATAAGAGGACATCTGATCTTAGTATTTTAACAAAGCCAAAGGTGAACATTCAAATTCTTAATGATAGATAGCTTGATAAGAGGTTAAGGTTCAAGTGGACGAAATCAATACTCACCTAGAATGATAGTCATGATTACAGAGGACAGCAAGAATAACATTAAAAAATGAAGTTTCTTGCATGGTTTTTAGGTGTTATTGATAAATACACTCCTTATGGGTATGGGATGCATCAAATGTCAGTTTTTAGGTCATTAGGGGTCAATTTGAAGCATTTTTAGAAGCCTTAATTGGCTTAATTATTTTCCATCCACCCTGGAGCTTATATGTATGAACAATCATTCATGGAACATGAAACATCACCGATATGAAAGAAGGCTTTCATATTACCCAAGGTCAAAGTATAAGAACTAATTAAACATGAGAACACCTTCTAATCATTGTTATGTGTATGAAGATGATTTTGAAACAATCATGAGGACCAAGACAAATGATCCATCAATAATGCACAATCCATTAATGGGTATTTAGACATTAGTCTATTTTTTATATTTGAATCTACGTACAGGCATATGGCACATTGAACACATTAGGGAATTCTCTTGAATCTTAAGGGATCAAGTTCCAATTAGTCATATTATGGGTCAAGTTCCAATTAGGCATAACCCTAAATAGACCAATTCAACAATAATGAGCCAGGATCAAAATAATAAGCATGCACACAATACTCTTATAATGAGAAATGCAATTTTACAATTAAATTCTAGATGTGCTCAATCTTAGATCCTTCCCTTTCCATGATTCATTTGAATTGGTGTTAAATCTTAAAATACAACCACCAAGCATGTAATTTGGAATGACTCACACTTCAACCAACTCAATGAATAATATGAAAAAGACAGCTAGGTTTGAATTTTAAAATTTGGAGTTCAAATCCAAAGATGTAGAATAATCTAAATCAAACATCATTATATTACATGACTGTACATGCACTTCTTAAATTTGTATTTATTTGTGCTAATTCAT
Organism: Chamaecyparis obtusa; assembly: GCA_027943335.1. Classification (NCBI taxonomy): domain Eukaryota; kingdom Viridiplantae; phylum Streptophyta; class Pinopsida; order Cupressales; family Cupressaceae; genus Chamaecyparis; species Chamaecyparis obtusa. The sequence goes on from BSBK01007370.1 coordinate 50,528, forward strand.
TGTTCGCTTAAAAATCATTATTTAGTCTTATTGTCATCCACAATAACCAAAGATACAGTAATGTTGGAAAGGCAAATGAGGAGCCCATCATTATGCCTTTGATTTTGATTACAAATTTCTTTGAGCACCAAAGAATGAGATCCAAAGAATTACTCGATTTCATCGACATTTGGCAATGGTCATCTTGATCACTGGTAGACATTCAGATTTAAGAAAGATTATCATTACTCCTTTTGATCTACTCATTGTCTTATTACTTCTTATATTTACCTTATTGCATAGTTGTATGACCAACTAATTTTCATTTCATATTATGTGTAACTATGCTTCTCCTTGATAACATTTCATCAATCCAGCAAAGCAATACACACAATTTTTTGATAAAATATACAGTAAAATATTTGTAATCAATACATCATCAAAGTCATTATGCAACTAGATACTATTCTAATAGAAAAATATATGACAAAATAACAATTTTTTTTCTTAATCAAAGCACATATTTAAGAGACGGTTCATAAAGGGACTAATCTTATTCTTGCCTAGGACATCAAACAAGTACTTTTCAAGTTTGTGGTCAGACGAGCTAAGCTCTTCTGAGTTACAAGATTGTTCCTTTAATAAACATTTAACATTTTAAAAATTCCTTTTATTTGCTATTGACAAGAAGTATTTCAAAGTCTGCATTTGCCTCCTCAATGACGTTCATTTCAGCCATTAGTTTGTTTAACTTGGCCAGGTTTTCTTCTTGAATATGGACTTGTAGAGGCAATTTAACAGTTCAAGAAACTAAGAAATGAGTTGTCATTATGGTAAGCCACAAGAATGGTCTTGGGAGTATTATTGGAGGTGCTTAACTTTGGAAAGTTACCATGTTAATGTCATTAAAAAAATAAAAAAAATTAAGGCCTATGAGATTTTATGATAATGTTCTATTTGAAATAGGGTGCTCAAGTTAACAAAGAAATAAAAAAAAGCATGCTTGTATTCATATGATTAGGAGAGGTTTCTTTGTGTTTTCATTACTTAAGAGTAGCCTATATATGGAGGTAAGGAGTCCTACAATGTTATTCAGTTTCCCTAGTTATTTATCTGATTTTATTTATTGAAATCTACTCTTTTCAATTATTTTTCTATCTACACACCCTCTATTGCTATTGTAATGGAAAAGCATCAGAACCATCCATTTCTAAACTTTGATTTGGTATGATAAATGTCCCTTTGCATTGAGAAAATTATAGTTGAGAAAATGGTTGTTCAGTAACGATTTGTATCTGAAGGTTGCAAACAAATCATCCTTCTTCCACCAACAAGTCATTCCATTCAAGAAAGACCATGTCTGATGATATCAACGCACAAAAAAATAGGGAGACAATTGCTAGACTGTGGTCTAACTTAAAAGAAAAGGTGATGGAAAATGTTATTATCCTTGCAAAATTTGTAAGGGCTTAAAGACTCAAAGATATCTAATCAAAACAGCTGAGGAACATTGTAGGAAACATGATCACATTGAAGGGGGAAATGAATTTTGTCCATTGGTATGTATTTTAATAATTTATAAAATACATAAGACATGATTTGATGATGACATTGTTGTCATATTTTTGACACATTTTGAAAGCCGAATTACTGGATGAGCTACAATAACCTAGTTTGTGTTATTAAGTGATCTGGATTAAATTTGTGTTCATTTCATTGTAATACATGGAAAAGAAAAATGAAATGAATAGCATCTGTATCCACACATACATCTATCTGTATCATTTTGTACTGAACAGAAAGTAAAGGAACTGAAGGGAAAGAACATCTATCTAGGCTCACATAGGCCGTGAGCATAGCCTTTACCAGAAATGAACAGATGAGTGTAAATATACATAAAAGATGTTGCATTGGGGTACCAGACATTGCCTAGTTTTGAAGTCTGAAGCCCGGTCCTATCCAAAAGCTCCTGTGATCCAGAGCCTGCAAAAGAAGAAGAAGGGGGATTTGGGTTAGATCTAATGGATCTAAACAATGCCTGGCATCACAATACAGTAATGCATATACACACTCATCCATACACCTCTAACAAAGACTATGCTCAGGGCATGTGCATCAAGGAGCCCCTGGAAATAAATGAAATACCATTGTTTTTTGCTGACGTGTTTGTTTCATGTGCAGATATAGGGGAGCTAAATCACTGATTTCAATGAATGATCTGGGCACTTGATGCTAATCATGATAGAAGAACCTCAAGTCTTCTATCGATGATTGCATCAAGGGCCAAGAGCACACACTGTGTTAACATATAGAGGACATTCAAATGATCTAGCATCAAGAGCAATAAAGTAATGAAATAGAGGGTTATATAGCATCAGGTGCTGAATAGAGCTAATTACAGAGTACACATATCTATGAAGAAGATAGGGCACTCTGTTGCATAGATGCTCAAATGGCACATAGGTGTAATAGGGCATGTTAGTCAGGGCTTTTGAATGTAATATCCTTCAAGTATAAGAGTCGGTGCATGACCAATCTGATGTTGATAATGTAAATCAAGGATACAAGTATATGTGCCTCCGAGAGTACCCAGCATGATCAAATCTATAGGCTCTCATAGTGCAATAACAGGGTAGGACAATAACAATAGTACCACAATGAATGTGCTAACAGTAATGGAGATATGGTAACCAGTAAGTATGCTTGTGGCAATGCTCTTAAACCATGTTTGGATGCATTAGGTTACAATTAGCTAAGTCTCAGTGAATTCAAAATAAGAAGAGATCCCCATAAGCTCTCGGGTCAATGGAAATGAATGGTGCCAATATCAAATGGAGGCTAATCAAATAAAACAGTACTAGAAAATATCAATACAAAAAATACATATGTTTGGTGCTCCTGTATTAAAAAAATAAACATCATATCCATTTCTTGATGCCCTGGCCACATTGCAATGACAATGAATAGAACTTTCATGTTCATGATATATACAAATAGAGAGTTAAACAATAGCTTGCCAAGTGTAGAAATGAAATCCAAACAGCAAATATTGATAATAATGCAACAGTGTTTCCTTTTCTCTTCAAGGGGCCTCAGTTTAACTGTAGGGGATAAATTAAGAATGAAACAACTCAATGGAAATGATGGTGCCCCGGTTCAAAATGGAGATGACAGTGCTTAACTATAGAAGTAATAGTGATTAACAGTGCATGGTGGTATGCTCTCGGGCCATGACAGTGAGAACAATCTAGTGAACACATTCAGTCCTAGTGGCATGGTGAGGAGACAAGGAGTGAATGCTCTATTTCATGGCTCATGGGTTGGACATGAGATGATGATAAACATTGCATATATGTTATTTTTCCAGTAGCAGGACCTTCAATCCAAACAATGGACGTATAGAAAATAAAATATCAAAAGGACTAGACCATAGCAACATGTTCAAGGGTTTATGCAGAAGTCCACAAATATAAGATCACATCTGCATACAATGTTGGATACAGTTAATACATACAGAATGTATAGATCATGGGGCCCCTAGCATGCTCTCGAGCCATGATCATCAAGCTTAATATCAAATGGAGGATAATAGAAAAATGTTCCCTAATATGTAATTCTCGGGCCTGTTAGACAAATACAGAGGAGTCATCAACCTCAATACAAGATGCCATAGTAGGGTCAAAATAGAATATAAATGTGCCATAATCAGAATATAAGGAGTTTCAAATTATAATAGAGAGCAATAATGTCGTGCCCTAGGCATTCACAGGCAATTTCAACATCGATTCTCAGCAAATACAATATTAGTAGCGATGTTGTTACACATTATAGTACCCTCATTGATAATCAACAAACATGTAGAAATCCAAAGACAACAAACAATGAGTCCACAAGAAACATCAATATGCAGTTCATGGGCTTTATAAACAGTCACTATGTCTTGCTTCCAATGCAATAGTAAACACAACATAAAGAGGAGTCAGAATGCATCAACATATGAATACATGTGATGCCCTAGCCTTAGCATTATCAGACTATTTACTGAATAGAGAACAACATATTAAAATAGTGCCATGAAATATAGATGCATTATGGCCTCGACACAGTCAAGTGCCATCACGAGGAGTTTCCAATACAGGAATGTAGTCAACAAGTGTGAGCATCAAAAGGTGAAATGAAATAACACAATGCTGTGTTGATCCCCTAGTGTATGTTGTGAGCACATTGAGATATAATTCCAAAATCGAACATAATAGAGGAATAACAAAGATATGCAATAGAACAGTGCCCTAACACCATTACAGAGAATAGTTCTATCAAAAGATGAATGATACGAACAAAACTAGAATGCCTACCTCATCTTGCCAAATTGAGGTGTTGTTTCTAATTTAGTGAAGGAAAGTTGCCATTTGAGAGCTACAGAGAGTCCAGTATGTGCCAGTTGCCAAGCTAGGAAGACCACATTTTCAGGGATGCCATTTTCAAAAGAGGGTTTCATGATTGCCATAATTCCTTTTGTCTCCCCTTTTCTTTAGGGTTGAGGACATTTATTTGACTTTTGATATGTTTCACGGCATAGGTTATTTTATTATTATATATTAATACAATTATCTCCTTGGGAGGTAATTGTATTAATGATATTTCTTATGCCTCAGTTCTTTCCCCATATAGTCACCAAGTTATTGTATAATCATATATGATGGGGTGGGGGAGTTTTTTTTGTTCAAAATATTATGAAAAGTGGATTAATTGAAATGTAAATATTTTAGTTTTTCTCCTCAATTTTTGAGTTGAGACTATCTTAAGTATATTTTGAATCCACTACATTTGGTTTAGTAAAAGGGGGTATAAAAACTTTAAATGTGAGTCAATGCAAGAGCCTCATTGTAAGATGTTTTGACATGTGGTACTATCATAAACCGCTATCAGAATATCATTATTCTGCATGACTTAGTGGGTCATAGGTTTCCTTTGACTAGTTTTTTTTAGGGACTCCACTTTTTCTTCTTCCCCTATATTCTCAGGAGTGGGGCATCCGAGATTCAGAGTGATGAGATCATGGCTGAGACTTTTCTATTCTTGGCGAGGAGTGGTCTTGATGGCAGATTCCAGAGATTTTCTTTATATGCCTCTCACTTAGGTGATAGAAGGTTGGTTCTTCATTCCCTCATTCTTAGGAGGTGAATTTTGTAGCTCTAGAGAAGCAAATTGATGTTTTGACTCCTTTTATTCTAGTTAATAGAAAATTTCCCTTATTTTCTATAGCTTTGTGAGTTGATTTGATGAATTAAACATCATTTACTGTGATTGAAGCTTGATCCTTTACTTGGCATTTTGTTCATTTTGATGTTTGCAAGCATTGGTATTTTCCTAAGGTTTTAAATCTATGTGCATCTATATGTGTTTGAGTTGTGGAATCTATCTTCCCTTCTCATTTACAATCAGCACCTGATTATTTTCTAAGGGGAAAAATCAAATCTGGAAAAGTTGTGGTGTTTATGTTAGATGCTAGATTACATTGTGAGTTTGTTTTCAGTTCGTGGATCTATTCAATTTGGTGAATCACCTAAGTTAGATTTAGTCATTTCAGTTTTATGCAATCCTTCTCCCTTTCCCTTCAAGTTTAGTGTAGTTCAAGTGATACAAACGGGGAAGCCGGCCCTTAATCCGGAGGTCTATTCTTAGGAAGCAGTCCCACATCTTGAGAGTATTCCCATGTTTCACGAGATTGCTGGGTTTTATACTTAGCCATCATGGGTGCAATCCCCAGTGATAATAGACATCATGGTCATGGTTAATATAATGTCATCATTTTCATATAGGTCAACATCCTTGAGTTTCATGTTATGGACCATGACAATCTGGAGAATGTGGATTTCCAAATGAGGGAACATGGAGGTGTGAATATAGAAGTAGAAGGTAATGATACCATGGAAGAAGACCACGATGATGAAGAAGATCATGATGATCAAGATGATCATGATGATGATGATGTTGACATAGAGCTTGATGTACCTATACTTGAGAAGGCACACGAGCCTCTATATGAAGGCTCCGAAACAACTCTTCTTGCCGCTATATTATTGATGGCGAACTTGAAGGTTATGAATGGTTTATCCAACATAGCAATGAAACGTATGTTAAGGTATGCCATCTTTTATCATTATTTTAGTCGTAAATCCCTTACAATTAACATTGGGTGAATCATGTAGTAATTAATATTCTTTAAATTAACAAATTATATTTTTGGTCGTAAGTTGATAAGTGAGTGTTTGTTACCACCATAAAAAATTCTACCTTACTCATACCGAGAATTATCTGCCATTATGAAAGATATTGGAGTGGAGTATCAAACAATATATGCATGTTTGAACGATCATATTATATATCATAAAAAACATGAATTTGCAAGAGAATGCCCTATTTGTCATATTAGTAGATATCAATCAGATCGAATAACAAAAGAGGTGCCTCACAAGGTTCTTTGGCATATTCCCATTATTCCATGTCTACAACGATTATTCAAGTGCAATAGCTTGGCATAATTTATGGATTTCCATGCACGCAATAGAAGTCAAGATGACATTATGCGAATGCCTGCAAATGGTTTGACATTTAAGGAAATAGAGGGAAAATGGCCACACTTTAAAGAAGAACCTCGTAATCTCAAGCTTTCATTGGTAGTGGATGGTGTCAATTTGTTTGTAGAGATGAGATCTACTTACTCGGTGTGGCCTATTTTTGTTATCAATAATAACATTCCTCCTTAGTTGTCCATAAAGAGGGAGCACATAATGTTGGCACTGATTGTTCAAGGTATTTTTTGATTTAATGGTCATCTAAATTAATTTATTATTAATAATCCATCAAAATGGTCATAATAATTATGTAATGTTTTTGTTCATTTAACTAGGTAAGTACCAAGTTAAAGATATCAATGTATATATTGAGCCCCTTATCGACGAGTTGATGATGTTATGTAATGGGCTCACTATGTATGACATCTCTAGACCAATAGGACAAACACAATTTCAATTCCTTGCAATGCTTGTATGGACAATACATGATACCCCTAGGCTAACACAATTTTGTGGTATGTTCTCTTCTTAACACCTCTTTTTTGGTATGTTATAGTGCTAACACAAAGTTAACACATTTAATCCAATTATACACGATCTTGTAGGTCTTAAGAAAAAGGGAAAATTTGCATGTCCAGTTTTTCGTCCAAAGACAAAATCTCATCATTCAAAAAATTTAAGAAAGTAGGTGTTCGATGAGAATAGACACTTTCTCTACAGAGATCATAAATACCAAATTATCAAAAAACATCTTTTCAATGGGAAAGAAGAGACTACATTAAAGCCATGGAGAATGAAACCTCACCTATGGAAGTCGGCATACAATAAAATAAATCATCGAGGTAATGTCATTCCATCTAATGGTTTTTGTTTCAAATTTATATTTTGATATTGTGTTTTGTTTAGTGATGATGTAATTGATGTTTATGAAGGTCATCAAGGCATCAATGACCAACTTCTAAAAGGACTAAAAAGTCATCCTACACAATTTACTAGGTTTTCGTACTACGAGCAACTCCCAATCATGCATTTGTTTGATCCTATGCATATTGGAAAGAACGTAATAGAGACATTATGGAAAATCTTGGATGGAAGGCATGACAAAGACCAAATTATCAAAATTTGTAGTGACATTGAAGAATCCAACCATGCAATGAAAAATGTCATTTGATCAAATAACAATGGAGACCAGATTGATACAAGTGCCCTTAGTTGGTTATTGTCGGAGCAACAAAGCAATGCTATAAAAGAAGTCATAAAAAAAATATGATTTCCCATAGGATTTGCTGTGAACATAAACGATCTCATATCAAAGAAAAGTGAATTTGGGCCAGGGGTGAAAACACATGATTGACATACATTTATTAAGGTAATTCATGTTATTTTGTATTCACTATATATTTGTATACTGCATGTAGTTTTCATTGCATTCTTTTATAAAATATTGACAAGATCATTTTACAAATATTGCAATACGTTCTTCCTCTATCTCTCCCACACCACTTTACCAACAGTGTTATCTATGATCTTGGAAAATATATGAGGTGGTTGTCATCTAAAGAAATCAATAAAAAAAATATAAAATATTGGAAGAGAAAAATTCCTCTTCTTATGTGTGAAATGCAAAAGTGTCTACCTTCAACTTTTTTCAATGCACAAGAACACTACCTCATACATCAAGTTGAGGAGATTGAATTGTGTGGACCTGTACTAACTAGGTCAATGTGGATGGTTCAGAGGCAATTAAATTTTTTGAAAGGCTTGGTTCGATAGAAAGCACATCCTGAGGGTTCTATGGTGGAGGGATATATGGTATACTAGACCATGGTGTACATTAGTGAATATCTTCCTAAGTTTGCAGCAAAGATCTATGTAGATCATATTTGGGATCCCAACTCCATTAAAAAATTCAAAGGGGAGTACTTGATGGGAAAAGGTAGATTGAGGAAAGTGGGAGGTAAATCTAAGATGTTATTGTAGTTAATTAATTTCTATCAATCTTCAATATAAGTTATTTATAATTGGTGTATTTTTTTGATATAGTTGGTCAAGAGTGAGATGCAATACATTTATATATTGCAAAAAATCATGATTGAATGACGCTATGGATTGAATGATGTCAACAAAATGGTTGCTTATTAACATGGGAAGGTGTTGCTTCATTGGTTAGAGAAGCCCGTTGTAATGGAGATTCCAATGTTACACCAATGGTAATTGATCTAGCACATGGTTTAAGAGGTGGAGAGGTACGTACAAATTTATTAATGATCATGACTCGTATGTTTTGTATCAACTCACGATGCAAATAATTTACACAGGCTTGAAAAATTGCAGATCAAGCACCACAAAGCTATGTACTATCATGACCACAAATTTTGCATAAAAATGTTGGATGACACAAAGAAAACTTGTGATTCTAGGATAACTACAATTTTTGAGGTCACCAATATATCATCTAGAAATGACATACATCCTCAACAATCTCAAAATCAATACTATGACATCTTGGATGATATAATTGAGTGCAACTTTAACTCCTTCAAAGTAGTTCTATTCATTGTAAAATGGTACAGACTACAACTGAATCAAAATGATCCAGATAGAACTGTTATTCAACATGATAATAGATTTACAATGATTAATACAAGGTCATTTGAGCCAGTTGGAGATGAGCCATATATTCTTCTAAGCCAATGTGAGCAAGTGTTTTATTTAGAGGTTCCACATAAACAGGGTTGGTCATTTGTTGTTAGACATGATCCAAGAGAAAGGCCGATAAAGTATAATGTTATGGAAGAAGAAGATATTGAAGATGATGAAGCAGATGATGGTGATGATGATGGTGATGGTGATGGTGATGGTGATGGTGATGATGATGATGATGATGATGATGATGATGATGGTGGTGGTGATGGTGATCATGGTGATGATGATGGTGATGATGGTGATGATGGCGATGATGATGATGATGATGATGATGATGATGATGATGATGATGATGATGATGATGATGATGATCAATGACATAATTAAAATGATCCATGAAATGATTGACATGATTTATTGCTTTCAATTGTAATGGTTACATATTTATTGTGTTTAATTCTAATGATTACAACATATGTGATTTATAATTACCAATGTTTTTCTTACGATGCTCAATTAATTGCTGTTGATACATGTATATATTGTATTTGATTATCACCCTTTTTGCAAACGGGCAATTAACTATAGAAATCATCACCCCTTCTGTTGACGATCTTACATTCCATATATAAGGTAAATTTGTTCATATTTATGGTGTTGCATATTGTTCATGTTGTCTTCTAAGTTATTTATAGCATATGTATCATGTAATTTTTAGCTAACTTAAGATAAATGATTAACATATGCAAAAAATTTAACCCCTTTGGCGTGGATCATGCACAGTGACATGGTTCAGCAGGTATAAGTCAATAAATAGACATAATTTTCTTATATTCTTCTTGTTTATCACTGAGCACGTATGTTATAAATAGACATATTATATAATCATATAATGTATATATAGACAAAGAAGAACCGTATAGAAATATAATTATATAATCACTTTCAACTTAGTACATTTTATATCTCTCACCTATAGACAAAGAAGAACCATACATATGGGTCATGACTTGATTATTCTATATATATTATTTAAATATTATCAAAATTATATTTGAAGTGGAGACGTGACAATATCTCATTTGATGGATTCCAAGACCCACCAAATAGGTACTTGTCAGATCTATCTAAATCTAATGAGGGAATGCTAGATGAAAGTTCTACATGTAGTACGGCTAAAATAGGGAGATCAACTAGAGGTCAAAAGATTAGAAAAAAATTTGATAAATGCATGCAATTTTTCCTTGCTAATGGGGGGTCATGTTCTTATGATGATGAGACCAAAGGCGACATCAAGGTGCCCTTTTCAGTACACACACATTGAGAAAGAATGGGTACCCAATGAGCTACCTCCAATTAACACTGATTTTTGTGTTAATGAGAGGATATATTGCATTGCTCCATCCTCATTACATGGTTTGGGCCTATTTTCCATGGATGGGATAAAGGTATGTTACAAAAAAGTTGTTGAATTTTTCAAGTATGTCGGTTCGTGTTACAATTATAATGATTGGATGCAGATTGTTTAGTATAAAAAAGTATGCGTAGGTATGCACTATCAGCTAATTATATACAATGGAAAGAAAATGATCAAAGTAAAAGATTTGCAATGTACATTGATGGGAGACCAAAAGAAATAGGTAATATTGTGGATTTTATAAATAGTACACAACCTTCCTCAACTAATAAACAACCCAATTGCATATTTGAGGTGCGTGAGGGGAATCAAGTTTTTATATGTGCGATAAAATCAATGAGTGCAGGAGCAGAACTGCTAATAGATTACCATTTAAATCGCATAGATACAAACAAAGTTACTATCATGAGGGTGGTAAGTACTATATACCATTTTATTAATAAGTTTTTTTTGCTAAGTCTATTGCTTTTAGTTTGCTGAAGTTTTAATATTTAATCTTTGTCATAGGATGATATGGATCCCGCACATGATAGAGGCCACAAAGATGCTCCTCCCACCCATTCTTCAGCAAGGATAAATCTTATTGAATTTGTACAAATTAAATAGTTGAAAAATGTTATATTATTACATTATTTTATTTACAGTTTTGGAGTTTTTATAATAGTTTTATTGATATTCCTCTCACAATTTGATGTTCAGGATAGGGGAAAAACACCTGTAGTAAGTACAGAGGCAATAGCTACCCCTTCTGATGATGATATCGTAGAAATGCCTAATGTAACAATTATGTTGAAGAAAAAAATAAATAAAATCAATTTAGAAATAATGAGAATTTTTGATGAAGTAAATATTCCAACCAAGGAGACGATGAAGAGGCTATTTGAATTGAGAGTGCAAGCACGTCGTTATGAAGTAATCAGTAATGAATCTTTAGTTATAACAAAAGTTCAATAAAGGTTTATATTTTATACTCTTTTATGTTGTGAAGTAAAATATGTAATATGTGTTCTTGTTACAAGAATTTTTGGCAACTGATCCAGAACCTAGTCAAGGACAACATGGTGAGGCTAGTACTAGCAGAGCTCCAGCCGCCTTAGGTAAAATAATCCTTTAGTTGACAAGTTACAAGGAATTTTTTTTTTGGAACATTCAAAAACTTCTTAAGTTAACTCTTACTGTTATTATTTCAGAATGTCTTTGTTAACAATATATTGTTTAGGTCATCAAGTGCAGGAGACTCCTCCTAGGAGATTGACAAATGTCCATTTGATATTTCCAAGTGCAATGTCGGCAACAAGGGGCATGCAAACATCGACGCCTTCATGGTCTATGCTAGCTGGTAATTACTTGTTTTTCTATATTTGGTTTTGTGTTAATTATGATTTGATAATTTATACTTTAATCTTGGGCACATTACATAGTGGATTATTTTTTTGGAGTAGGAGATACACCGGCGGCACCGTCTAGTATGCTAGATACAGATCAGAGTACATGTATTGGTGATAATTCACCATCATTTCTTAGATCTACCCATGTTTCTAGCATGGGAGTTATGCAGACATCATTGTTGATTGACAATAATGAATCGATGCCTTTAAAATGTTCTAAGCTTCCAGGTACTTTAAATAATTATTTTTTGTATTATAATATGCATTTACCTATTCGTAACAAGTTTTGGATTGATTATCCCATCACATTTTTTGCAGGAAATGATACATTTTATAAGAAGCTTTATGACCTCACACTGCATATATTCGAGCCCACCATACATACAAGGTGGAACATCATAAGTGAACTAACTTTATCCCACTATTTTTTTTCATATCATTAATTGATACAGTATTTTTCCTTTCATTCGGGTCTTTTCTTTTACTAGCTATATCTAACAATTTTGTGTTTTTTCTTAAAAGGTGTAACTTGCAAGAAAAAAAATTAAAAGATCAGCTCGTTAAAGATTTAGAGCATGAGCTTGGTAATAATATTTTTGATGAGAAGAAAATTTTAGAAAGAGCTTGCAAACATCTTAAGACTGTGAGGGACTCATATAGAAAGAGTCTCATCTAGAACCCAAAGTACGAGCGTCCTCCCTTTATTTCAATGAGGGATTGGAATGAGTTCATTTTAGATGCAAAGGAGAAAGGGGATGCTCAAAGAGGAATTACACTAGCAAATGTGAGAAGGTATGCAATAGTATTAACTACTAGTACAATGTAATAATGCACTAATTAGTGATCTTTATATCTATATCATCTAACATATTTCAAACTTTTCATAGGTTGCAGGATACATCAATGGCAACAAAGGCTAGGCTACAAAAGATTGGGTAGCGTAGACTTGGCTCTGGTGGATATTAAAAAATTAAAGCATGAATTGTAAGTAGCAGTAAATGAATTGTAGAGAAAAATTATTTATAAAATGAAAATAATTTTTTTTAATCAAAAAATGCAGGGCTCTGATTTTAATTTAGAGGCCACGGAAGAACACAAAAAATTTGCCTTCAAGGAAGGCTATCAAGCCATGGCTAAATGCCTACTGCAAGCTTCCATTGGCCCAACCGAAGAGTCTCCTGCATCATGTGCATAGGTAAATATGTCAAAAAATATATTATAAATTGAATACTTGAGCAACAATCTATTTGATAATAATGTACATGACATTGCAATGCAGCCTCTTAATCATGACACAGATCATACTCCGCATCATGAAGCCCCTGATGTGCATCATACTATCCATGGAGGTGCTCATTTTCTATTTAAAACTAATTATGTAATTATTAATACAATTTAACATCTTAAATTGAACTTGGTGTAACCTTTTTGTGTATATTTTAGAGGATACAGAATCATGTCATGTTGAAAGAGTGCTAGAGGATGTTCGGACTGATCACCATGTAGATCATGTGGCACATTCAGGTAAAGAAAATCTATGTTTTGTTCTTTTAAATTAATTTTTTGATTTATAGTTCTTTTACTTAAATAAACACTTGTAATTCACTAATATAAAATGGTGTGAGTTTAACTCATGAAGTAGTTGTTATTGCAGCGGATCCCCCTTTGGCATAGCGGCCTCGTGTTCCTGAATAGATGAGGAGGAGACATGTGTTGGAATTAGAATTAGTAGAGGAGGGGAATGAGAAAGACATTGATGTTCCTCTTAGAAATTACATAATTAAAAAAAAACAAGAAGAAACCCAAAAAGAAATAATTGTAATTAACATTTTTTTCTAATGAAAGAACGTTGTCTTAATGGATGTAATTTTGTAGTAGTAATGTTGATGAATGATGTGTTAATGAATTCTTCATGAATGTTGTGTGTTAATGAATTTTATGTGTTAATGAATAATCCATGAATGTTGTGTGTTAATAAATTTTGTGTTAATGAATTATTCATGAATGTTGTGTGTTAATGAATTTTATGTGTTAATGAATGTTATCATGTGATTATAATGATTGAATTTTATATTTCAAAAATGGATGAATGAATGAATGTTATTAAATGTTAATGGGGAATTTAGAGTGATGTTAGGGGGGGGAGGGGCCAAATGAGCTTCCACCTTCACGTGGTTGGCCTTGTTTAATAGATAATATTAAACTATTCTCAAAACCAAGTGAAGCTCAGACTTTAAAGACAAGCTTAGAGTTAATAGCGACAACCAATTAGCAAGTCGAAATGAAGTTCTTCATTACAGGTACATTTTTAGTTTTTAAAGCACAAAGTCATGTTTTAATATTGTGTAGTTTTTTTCTTAAGTCAAAGTATTCTTTTACTATAAGAACATAATTTATGACCATTTTAGTAACTATTCTGACATCGCTTTATGACAAATCCTATTTTAGCAAAGATGGTGATAAGTGGTGCTATCTATTCCTTCGGAGATTGGATTGCATAGGTCTGTATCTCAAAATCATTTTCATGTGGTAGAAATCCATACTTACAACCATTTCTTTCTACATTTAAAAACATTGATGACACTCTAGACACAAAATAATGCTCATGATGTTGACTTGACAGTGCTATGAAGGCAAACCAATTTTTGAATTTGATCGAACTCGGATGTTCAGATCTAGTCTCCTTGGATTTATTCTTCATGGTTCTTTGTCTCATTATTACTATCATCCTAGTGAGGTAACACCTTTGCCTTCTTTCTTAGTCTCTTATAGTTCATACTTGTTTAATTTGAATAATGTTTGAGTTCCTTGCAAAAAGGGTATGACAAACAAATATGGTTATACAGGCTCTATTTCCTTTACTTGAACTTGATGTTATGATTTATCATTTGACATTTTAATATTTTGATGTTGAACTTGAAGCATATGATGATACGATGGTATGATCATGATGCTATGATTACAAGTTTATGGTGTTTTTGTTGTTTATATGACATTATGTGACATTCTAATCTAGATTCATGATTATAGCCTATATCCATTCATAATGTTTCTCCAAATCATCTCTTTTTTGCTGCATCTTTGCTATCAATTTGTCTACCATCTTCTATTGAGATTATGGAGATAAGTAAGATCAAGTTTCATGAACTTCTAGAGCTTACTTTCTCCATGTGGACCTTGTGTGAGTAGACATGAAAAATTTGAAGAAGGATTTAGATGAGCAACTCCAATACCACTAGGATTTGATAGACAATAACGAGGTGCTCTGATGCTATTGACCTAAGGCCAAGTTGTGCTTGAAGGGAAACACACTCAAATGAATTCACATTTGTTATAAAAAAAAATGAATATCATCTCCCTAAAATCCCCTTTATTTCCCTTTGCATGGGTGAGCTTTGATACAACAAAAAAGAGTAGCAGAAGTGAAGCAAAGACAAAAAGAGACAACTTGGTTCAATCCTTCATTATATCTTCTGAATAGGCAATGTAAACAAGGGAATAAAAAGTATATGTACGAGTCTTTGGATTTTGTAGATTGTGATGTGAATACAAGCAGAAACAAATAATCTCTTAGATGTTCTGTAACTAATGTATTCGTGATGATATCTAATGACCTTTATATATGAATTAATGTAGTACATTTATGGTTTTATTTTTGTGATAATATTTTTTCTTAAAAATTTGCCTCCATGAATTATATTGACCTCAATTTCACTGTTTTAGTGATTTTCATTTTATCTATTCAATCCATATACACTTTTGGAAGCATCTTGCTTAGATTTGAGTCAAGATAGATAATTTTTGTTCACCTATTGAAGCGACTAGGGTTACTCTAATTATTTGATTTGAAGCTATAGGCAACGTATATGCTTTCTGTCAATTCTGAAGATTATGAATAATTTGGCTCACTTGAATCTTACTATTGTACAAAGTATGTTGGTGAGTTGTGTACTATTTTGAGTAACTAATCAGCTAAAATATTCAATGTTTCTTTACTCTTCTAAAGACATTTATTTATTGTCTTGTAGAAATTATCTTCTTTATTATTTGGATTTGATTATTTCATCACCGTTTAACATATTTTAATAGCTATCATCAATTAAATATTATTAGGCTTCCATGTATACTAGTTAATTAAAGGATTCAATATGCATGATTTGAAATAGTTTTTTTATTATTATCTGTCCCACAAAACTTTTTATGTTTTTGGTCTGTAGGCAAGGCCAGACTTACAAATGGAGTTCTTCCATTTGATGAGCTTCCTTCTTTCTAATTGTATAGGCAAGTGGAAGACTGCAACTGATCAGGTATTTTTGTAGGGAACATAGTTTGTAATTTTGATCATAGTGATGGCTTTTAATCTTCTTGAGTTATACTTGATGTTTTGATTCTGTTTATTGGATCTTTCTCTAGTATTTCCATGCTATTTATTTTCAAAATTACTGATAGCTTTGGTTGATATGCACCACATTTGGAATTTTTGCACAAAACTTGTAAGTTTATTAAGATATATTAGACAAATAGGCTTTCCATAGAGTTGGTCATGAGAAATATACTTTTGCTTCCTTTCTTGCATGTTAAGGCATCTATGCTCAGGTGCTTGTTTGACACAACTAGTTTCCTTAAATTCATTTTGTTCATTTTCCATTACAGCTTGTTGCTTCATCCTTCAAGGTCAATCTATGTGCACAAATACATAATCTCTAGAAAATAACTCTATAGAGCATGTGTGGTTAAATTTAGGGTTGTACCTTGGGATCATTCTGCAATATGATTTTATCAAATCAATTTTCAATAGGAGTGCTAGATTGGTTTGCAAATTACATCAACAAATTGTGGTCATCTCAACTATAGTTATTGTTGGATATGCAAAAAATGTGATTGTTGACAAAAAGCCTTGGAAATTTTTAAGTGATTGCACTATGTAGGTGAAAAGCCAGCTGTCTTTGTTGATAGAATAAATTTTTAAGTGACTACACTATATAGGATCAATACATGGTGTGGTTACAAACCCAAACACCGACTTTGTCTACAGTGACTATTATGGCACTAACAAACACCAGTCAATTCTTTGGTGATGTCAATGACAAAAAACAATGATTTGATTATATAGACAGGTGAGTATAGTGTAAAGAAATGTTCTGATGTAGAGGTGGTGTGTGGTATCCTTATTCATCATATTAGATAGAAAATCCATTCCACTTTTCAATAACTTCTTTACTTCAATGTCCCTCCATGACTTGTCTCCCAAGTGTACCTAGTTCCTCCTAGACACCATATCTTCACCCAAAGCCCCAACCTTTGTTCTAACTTCATGAAACACCTCCATATAGCCTATCTATGATGTTTCATCAACCCATTAAGTCTAGATCACTCATCTTCTATCCAACACACACAATCAAACCTTGAAGCTAGTAGCCCTCAACAGTCATTAATTTGAATTTTCCTCCAACTTTCCCCAAACAAATAAGGAAAATAATACATGATTCCAATACCCTTTTGGGATCCTTAAATCCTCTGAAATTTTTAGCCTATGCTCCTTTGGACCATACCCAAGATCCAAAACCCCTAGCCTATCCTCACTAGGCCTAATTATCCACTTTTACAAAGCAACCCCTAACTCCACTTTCTCCCATGACTCCAAATACAAAAAAAGTCTTTCTAGAGGTTGAGAAATAATGGATTCCAAACTTACAAGGTTCTAACCTTCACCCAACTCGTTTGCCACCAAACCCTTGGTTCTAGGGTCACTAATCTAGGACCTATTCAACAGAACCTCTAAACTCACTCCCAAATTAAAACAATAGCACAAAAACTTCATAAATGATCCCCCCATACACATTCCATCACCAAATCTCCACTTCCATGGATCAAATCACTTTCATAATGACTGGTGTCTCAATCCGGGCTTAGTCTCCATCAGGAAACAACCAACTTTTGTGGTTCTTCCAAGAAATCTGCACTCCACTGCATATAATGGCTATAACATAAGTTGAACAATACATTTTCATCCTCTCCCACCAATCATAGTGATTATAGAGGGTGGGAGAGGTTCACCATCCTTTGATTACCTGTCCCACAAAACTTTTTATGTTTTTGGTCTGCAGGCAAGGCCAGACTTACAAATGGAGTTCAAATAAAAAAAACTCAAAGATAGGTTATCTGACAAAAAAACCTCTTATGGAAAATATAATACATTTAAACATCAACCCAAGGACGTAGGCATGTCATGGTTTAGCACTATATGTGCATGCTTTTACTTAGGTTGTCATCTATTGTGTTAAAAAGAAAATTGCAATGAAAACCATACACTTAACGAAATAAAACTATGAACAATAATGATTAATGAAAAACAATGAATTGAGTAGTTCTCAAACAATTAATAATAAGTAATAACATATGAAAATTAAAAGATTATATATACCTAAACTAAACTAAAAACATGCCAAAACTAAACTTACTAAAGAATTGTCTAAGTTGCAAGAGCATCACATAGTCCAATAGTAATGTTTAGCAGAAGCCAAGTTACTGACTATAAAATTTAATTATCTATGCTAACATGAAAAAAAAGAGTAGGGACATGTATCTCAAGTGGGCCTACTTGAGAAATAATCTAATTGTGCTAAATAGAAGAAAATAGCTAAATCAAAGCTTCATAGATTCATATATGCATACTAATTATAGACAACCAATATATTCAACTAAAAGTAGGAATATATTGAAAATGGTGTCACATTTTTTTATAAATAAAAGTTAGTATTAGTCAAAATTTAGACCTTTACACAACACTAAATTCGACTAGAATGCTATGCATTCGATGGTCTATTCGATGAACTTGGGTGGATAATTTGACTAAAAAATGGTCTCAATTTTGACCTTTACACCAATTGAATCGACGACAATGCCATGCATTCAACGTCTTATTCTTGCAATTCCAAGGGATTCTTGCAGTCAATAATTTGACTAATTATCTAGTCAAAATTTTGACTTGTATTCACCATGTAGAAAATTCGATGAAAAAAGATCGACAATTGTTTTAGTCATCTATTCGACTAATTCTCATCGAAATTTAAGGTAAAATTTACTAGTACCTCATCCAACAAACAAAACCCTTTTTTTTGTAGGTATAGGTGCGGGACAATGAATCATAGTTAAGATTTGTGTACCCTTTTCGATGAACTTTTGGGATCTATGAACAAAATTTTCGTCAGAGAAATGCAGGTCAAGGTCAACTTTTAGCGGTAAGATTGTGCCCCAAGGTAGGATATTACCCTTGTCTTGGGGCAAGGTTGACCTTGCTCAGAAAAGAAAAGGTTTCTAGGTTTTCTCTATTTTTGTGTTTCCAGGCCAAATCTAGTTGTAGAAATTCCTGAAACTGAATACAGACACCAGAAAACAACATTTTCCAGATCTCTCATATTTTGAGGGTAGTATTTTTCTTCAATTCAATTAATATTTCAATACATACTTTCTATAACAGAATATAAGGTTTTCTCATTTTTTCATATTGTCCATCTATTGATTCATTTGTACATTAATCACTTCCTTGTGGGTAATTAATTTGGATCTTTCCTTTGGGAGTTTTGGTTAAGAATTAGATCTTACATTCCCCCATTTCAAAACACACACATCCCCACCACATCCTATATTTTATATATTACAACAGTGATTAGAGATCACTGAGCTACTGAAGTGATATGTAAGATGATTAAATTTGTCAATATATTGTCATTGATGTCAACTAGTTTTGATTGTAATTATCATGATAAATACAAACATCTAAATATCTATAGAAGGAAGAAAAGATGAAGAACTGAGATATATACATAAGGAAAAGATGGATATGACAGATAAGGATAAGGTAAACATTGGGTAATTTATTGATGAGTCTATGAATTTATATTGTTGACTTGAGCATGTTACATTAATCTATTATGAAGAAGAGATTTGAATTGAACAAGTTCAATGTGGTTAGTAATTGAAGACTTATGTATACACCGAGCCAGTGCAGTGTATATCGAGTGATAGTATTAATTGAACTAGTTATCATTGACACATTTTAGTATTAACCAAGTATGGATGAAAACATTAAATGCTAAGAACAACCGACTGAAATTGATGAGCTAGAAGTTCTTATGATTTTGAGGTTAAGGATGAAGTTAGTTATGAGATCCATGGCTGACATAATTCAGAGATGATCTAAAGGATGCCATTGAAACATGTTAAATACACATTTTTCAAGGAAGGTTTAAGTGGCAAAATGGATGAAGGAGATTATGAGGAAAAATCTAATGGCTGATATGAAAATAATTTGCTTGTTTATTTAAGAGATATGAGTTTCATTGTTGAAACATGCCAGACAAAAGGAGACTAGAGATTTCACGTGAAGATTGTATTCATGCATTCCTGATCAAACAGGTTATAGAGAGAACTGAGTTACAGACATTAATGAGCGTCAGAGAACTATTTATTGAGTAAAAGTAACTCGAGAAATATTGAGGAAGTGAATTGATTAATGATCGGAGGATTTTATGAGCATAGCATAGATCTGAATATTTTCAATTGAGTTGTATTTCAATCAGATAAGTACTGTATCAGTTTAACCATTGATTCATAAAATCTCTTAACCGAGTGGACTTAACAATCTTATTGTACTATCCTATGACATTCATTGAATGTAAAGTGTTATCTTGTTGACCCCATAGTGAATGCTAGTCAAAAGTTAACTGTTAGTGATAAATCCTCTAACCAGGTCACACCTAACAGTGTGCATTGTAACTTTTAATAGGGTTGGCTCTTTACCGAGCTCACTTCAGAAGAGTGAATTATTTTGGGTTACCAATCCTGGGTGGTTTTTCCCTTAGCAGGGTTTCTACGTTAAATCATTATGCTATGTGTTATTTGTTATGATTGTTTTTGTATCTTACTTTACATAGTGCATAGTTGATTTAGTTAGTAATCACATTTTGGATAATTATTGGTATTCGGTAAAGTGAACAAATAGATTGATATTTTATGTTATCAAGCTACACAAATTGTTGAAATTGTTTTGTAAGGTACATCTGGGAGTTTGGGATTGTAGGATAACTGATCTAGCTAATTCACCCCCCCCCCCCCCCTTCTTAGTTATTGTAACAATTGGTATTAGATCATATTGGTTGCTTCGAAGAAAGTTTTAAGGACTTGAGCAAAAAGATCACAAGATATATAAGAGGGAAGTGCCAAAGCTTAACAAAGATAACTTCTCCACATGGAAAAGCTAGATGAGGCTTCACATATTTGGAATTGGAGAATCTGCTATACCTCTACTTGACAATGGCTACTTATAACTAAATGTTGGACCTTTGACTCTTGATCAGTTGAGAGACAAACATGAACATAATATTACTATGTTAGAGATTGTTCTTGCTCTATCAGATGCTAAATTTGAGGATGTCAAGGATTGTAATACAACAAAGAAAATGTGGGATAAACTTGCTCCAGTTTGTGGTAGTGATGTGAATGTAATGAGAGCCAGAGCTGAAAGCTTGAGAGGAAGATTTGATGACATGAAGATGAAGGAAGGTGAGAAAATCACACAATACTCAAACTGAATCAAAGAGGTAGTCAATTCTATCCGAGGAGCAAGAGATACTATTGATGAAGATACTCTAGTAAGTAAGATACTAATAACCTTGTTGCCTATCTATGAAATCAAAATATCTACTATTCATGAAATGAGGTCTGCACCTAATAGAACTCTTACTCTTGATAGTTTAATTGGAATGTTAACTACTTTTGAGTTGAATAATTATGACAATAATGTTGTACCAAGTGCCGAGTCTTCCTTTATGTCATCTCTTAAGATTGGTAAATCTAGTAGTAAGTATAATTGAATAGATGTAAATGGGATTCATTTTCTATGAATGGAAATTGAGTATGGATATGATGATATGATGGAAAAATTTGTAGACATAAAAACTAAATAAAAGAGAAATACTTATCTTGAAAGAAGCCTGATGAAGAAATCACTATTTTTTTATGTCTGTGCACAGTTTCAGGAAATTTTGCAACTTGCTCCAGACTGGAAATGCCGAGACAGAGAAAACCCATAAAAATTGTATCCTTTTGAGGCCAAGTCAACTTTGACCTAGATAGAGGGGAACAACCTTACCCCGGGGCACAATCTTACCCCCCACTAAAGGTCATCCTTGACCTAGAACAACTCTAACAAAAATTATGTTTGTGGATCCCAGAAGTTCACCGAAAAGGGTATCCAGATCTACACTTTAATTCACTATCATGTACCTTTACCTACAAGAAAAATGGTTTTTTGGTTTGGATGAAGGGTTTGCGTTGGTCAAAGCCTGGTTTGGAATAAAACTTAATAATGGAATTGAAATAGAGAATGCTAGCAAGTAGTAGAAGTAGATCTAACAATGAAGCTATGATATTCAATAGATATGCAATTGTATTTCAAATGTAAACAAGTATGTTGATATGAAAGCTTGAACATAACATTAATAAATGTAAATCAAAACCTCCATGATTGCATTCTTGGAATCCAACTTGAGGGAAGAATGAATGGATCTTGTAGATGAACAAAGGATCTTGAAGGAAGATCACACCACCATGATGGCTAGATCTAGGGTTTTGAATGATGAATCTTAAATGCTTGAATCCTTGATCTTCAATGGAGAACTTGAATGATTGAATGGATGATAATGACTTGATCTTGCTTGAGAGCTTGAAATATTATGAGATGAGATTGCAAAACTTGATGGTGGATGGTGACTATCTCCTTGAGAGCTCTTGATCATGAAAAGTGGATGTGAAAATGAGAGAGGAAGGCTTCCTTTTATAGTGATCTAGGGCACAAACTTATAGAGAAGGCTAACATTGGAGAATTAAATCCCAATTAATCTTAACCCCTAGAAATGGACCTAGATTAAATACAATTTAAGGGTTTACCATTCTGAAATCTGAAACAGCCGACCTGAAAGTGGGAAAATAAAAATTTCTAAAACTCAACATCTTGAAACTTCCAAAAACTAAAATTTAGACTTGGGATCAGGGATGAGGTTGACACTACCCTAGGTTAGAGTTGAGGTCAACCTTGAGCTCGGTCAAGGTCTAGGTCGTCCTTAACCCTTCAATTTGTCCTTGACCTAGAAATTCAAAGTCTCCAATTTCTCAGAGAAAGTATATCAAAAAGAGCTTGGAAACAAGGAGAGAGAAGAAAAACAAGGGGAAATAGCCAAATCCATGCAAAGACCCAATCAAGGTGCTTGACATGACCCCAAACCACTTACTCGGAGGGCTAAACACTCTTAACATGGAAGTGCTTCTATTTTAAGATGATACATTAAGCCCCCACTTTAGCAAGAGTATGGACTTGATGCAAACTCTTGGTAAAGGAGAAGGAAAAGATCTAAGTGGATTCATAATGAGATAAAATAACACTTAGCTAAGGACACAAGCCCCCGAGCTAAGGATTCTAACTCAACATACACGCATGAGGGTGCAAAAAGAAAACTAAAAGAAACACAAAAGAGGGGTTAGTACAAACAAACCCAAATCCATTAGCATAAGAAACCTTGCTAAGAAATATTTCTCATACTAATATCATATTTGGAAAGCTATCATAAAAGCATAAATGATTACATAAGAAAGACAAAAGAAACATTATAAATAACATAGCTTCATGATCTAGTCCTACTAGCATGAAAGCAAAAAGAGAGGAAAGAGAAAGTGATTACCTCACCCAGTAAGATTCCCACCTTACCATGAATCACAAAGGGAGGGAGAGCCAAACAGGTGGCCAAACTTGATAGTTCACCCATAAAATTTTCTTGCAATTGTAATGCGTCTTCTGATGCCTTCTAGAATACCCATAGATCCACCTTCTTGTATCACTATGAATATGAAATGCATGTCTCCTCAGGATTTAGCAACTTATGTGCGTTACCTTTGGAAGATTTAGCATATTGGAAATGTGTGTCTCTTCAGGATTTAGCAACTTATGTGAGCTACCTTCCAAGATTTAGCATATTGAAAAAAATTGAAAAATGTGCCTCTCTTCAAGATTTACCATATTAGAAAAATTGAAAAATGCGTGTCTCTTCAGGATTTAGCATCTTATGTGTGTTACCTTCAGAAGATTTAGCATATAAAATAAATAAAAAACTATAGTGCAAGGGAGACCCTATATATACCCCCCTCCTTATCATGGTAGTCTACTAGACAGGATAAGGAAGAGGAAGAGGATGCCTACTTCACAATACAAGGAGATATCCTATTTGCATCAATGTACACCATATTCTTAGCAAGGGATATTGACCCCTACATCCAAGTGTATAGATAATCATGAAAAGGATATGTCACTCATGGAAAAGGATCCTCAATGAAAGAGATCTTATAAACAAGGCCCCCATCATAGAGGAGTGCTTTTAGACAAAATGTCATCTTTCAAAGATAAAGTAGGTGGGAACAAAGATTCAATCATCAAGTGCCCTGCAAAGAAGAGTAAAAGGAATCTTTGGAATGAGGGAAACAACTCTAACACCAAAGCAAGGGTAAGAGTTTATAAAGAACATAATTTGCAACATAGAGAAGAGGTGATGACCTAGGACAACAAGCTCTTATATAAAAAGGTTATCCATAGTCAAAACATCTATCAATATGATGAAATAATATTGCAATATAAATAAATACCACTAAGCTAAGGAAAGAAGTTCCCTAGACAAAGAGAAAGAAGGAAGAACCTTTCCCCCCAGGGATGAAGGCAAGGGACACCTTAGCAAAAAAAATGTCTTAGAAAAGATATCTTGAATAGGATCTATGGATGATTATAAACATAATAGAAAACCATAGAGAGATAGGATAGAAAGAATACCAATTAAGCCCAATAAAAATCCTAATGGATCCTAGGAGACTGGATGGAAATACACCTCTTTCCCCCTAGTCCAGAGACAAGAGGAGATGAAATCTATATTATATCAGAACGAGGGGAATCCCCTATATCAAAATTATGAAGGAATTGTAAAATTGCACGAGTGAGATATAATTCCTAAAGAAACTCTTTCTCTAACATATAACTTGAAATGTTTACAATCAATAAGTAAATGTGTATTACTCTGACTAAAAGGACATTTATACTTAGATAAAGAATCTTTCGGTATAGGTTTAAAGATTTCTTTTTTAGAACTCATTAATTGAATAGACAGCTTCTTAGCTGCATCTTGATGAGTATCAAGATTATCTATTTAGGTGTAGGGAGAAGAATATGAAGAGGAGGACAATGATAAAAATCACCTACCTTGACTTGATATTGCAAACAACCAACACCATGCAAATCCTATTTAGGGGGTATATGAACCGGATACTTGATACCATGCTCATTAACTCCAAGCCCTAAACCTCTATAATCTTGTTTATTTATCATATTATATCCTATATTGTACATATCATGTAAATATTCTATAGGAGGTGATATTTTATCATGCTCATGAGTAAAAGTTATATAAGGTGGTATAATAGGTTTTGAAGAAGTTTCTTTACCCTTTCCTTTAATATTATCATGAATCGAAGGAGAAGGTAAATCAAAGAAATCTTGCACATCTGCATCCTAAACTATAGCTTGAATCCCATCATAAGTATGGGAAGGAAGAGGATGGACAGATGGATAATTAGGTATCAGATTAGGAATAGGAAGATTAGGAATCAAATTATGAATTATAGGATTAGGATTAGGAAGATTAGGAGATGGTGTATCATCTACCAAATTCTTCACATAATCTAGGAGGATAATAAGTCTACCACATGAATCTTTAATGAAAGTTTTGAATGTAGGAAGATTAGTATCGGTCAATTTCACAAAATCATAGATGAGAGAAAAATGAAGGATCATCAACATAATGAAATGAGTGATACTCTCATAAACATCACAGGTATGGTAAAGAGATGCTCAAAAAAGGGAAATAAAGAACATGACGACACACCAAAGCATCTTAAGAATCTTCATAGTAAATGAAATGCAAGAAATGTTTTTGTATTTTGTTGAATATATGGATTTTTTTGTGTTTTTGAATTTAAAATGCAAGAGCATAAAGGAAATATAATCTTAAGGAAAGAAAGCAAAGCATCTAACACCAAAAAAGAAAGAGTTGTCTATCTCGGGTTCACCAAAATGAATAGATGTAAATGGGATTCATTTTCTATGAATGGAGATTGAGTATGGATATGAGGATATGATGGAAAATGTTGCAGACATAGAAAATAAATAAAATAGAAATACTTATCTCGAAAGAAGGTTGATGAAGAAATCACTATTTGCTGATGTCTATGCACAATTTCAAGAAATTCTGCAACCTACTCCGAACTAGAAATGTTGAGATAGAGAAAACCCAGAAAACTTTTATCCTTTTGAGGTTAGGTCAACTTTGACCCCGATAGCGGGGAAAAACCTTACCCTAGGGCACAATCTTACCCCCACTGAAGGTTGTCCCTAACCTAGAACAACTCCGATGGAAATTCTATACATGGATCCTAGAAGTTCACCAAAAAGGGTATCTAGATCTGTACTTCAATTCACTTTCATGTACCTATACTTGCAAGAAAAATGGTTTTGTTATTTGGATGAGGGGTTTGCCTTGGTCAAACCCCAGTTTGGAATCAACCTTAATAATGGAATTGAAAGAGAGAATTCTAGCAAGTAGTAGAAGTAGATCTAACAATGAAGTTATGATATTCAATAGATATGCAATTGTATTTTAAACATAAACAAGTATGTTGCTATGAAAGCTTGAACATAACATTAAAAAATGTAAATCAAAACCTCCATGATTGCATGATTGGAATCCACCTTGAGGGAAGAATGAATGGATCTTGAAGATGAACCAAAAATCTTAAAGGAAGATCACACCACCATGATGGCTAGATCTAGGGTTTTGAATGATGAATCTTGAATGCTTGAACCAAATCCATTCAAAGGCTTGAATGCTTGAACCCTTGATCTTCAATGGAGAACTTGAATGCTTGAATGTATGATAATGGATTAATCTTTCTTGAGAGCTTGAAAGATTATTAGATGAGATTGAAAAACTTGATGGTGAATGGTGACTATCTCCTTGAGACCTCTTGATCATGAAAAGTGGATGTGAAAATGAGAGCGGAAGGCTTCCTTTTATAGTGATCTAGGACACAAGCTTCTAGAGAAGGCTGACATTGGAGAATTAAATTCCAATTAATCTTAACCCCTAGAAATGGACCTAGATTAAATGCAATTTAAGGGTTTACAGTTCCAAAATCTGAATCAGTCGACTCGGAAGAAGGAAAATAAAACTTTCTGAAACCTGACATCCTGAAACTTTCAAAAACTAAAATTTGGACATGGGTTAGGGAGGAGGTTGACACTACTCTAGGTCAGAGTTGAGGTCAACCTTAACCCAAGTCAGGATCTAGGTCATCCTTAATCCTTCAAGTCATCCTTGACCTAGAAAGTCAAAGTCACTAATTTCTCATAGAAAGTCTGTCAGAAAGAGGTTGGAAACAGGGAGAGAGAAGAAGAATAAGAGGAAAGAACCAGATCCATGCAAAGACCCAATCAAGATGCTTGACATGACCCCAAACTATATACACCTAAAAATGGTCACCTAGACTATTAGCCCCTTTTGCTAAATCATAAATTGCTTATTCTTGATCAAATCCTTGTGCTATCATTTATTCGATTATTTTCTATGGGCTAACCATTTTATCCTAAGTTTTTATTTATTTAAAAGGAATATTTCCTCCCCTTTTAATAAATAAAAAGCCCACCTTTTCTTCTTATCCTATGTTGCACAAATAAAGCATTTAATTCTTATTTATAAAGAAAAATAAAAATAAAATAAAAGAAAAAGTACTTTTTGTCTCACATGGACATAAATTAAATGCTCAACATAAAGTAAATGCTTCTAATTTTCTTATTGGAGGATATTTGTGCACAAGGATCAAGCTTCTTTTTTTCTCCACCGTTGATTAAATCTTTTTCCTCTTAATCTCCATGGCCCATTCTTTTTTCATTCCCTATAAAAGGAGAGCTCTCTTCCTCATTTGCACACACAATTTTTATGTTATTGTTATGCTACAGGTTTTCTAGGTCATCTTGGAGCTTTTGGAGATATTCTTGCATCTAGGGTTTGAAGATTTGGAGCATTGTTGGCATTCATCTTGGATCTTCATCAACACTCTATGTTCTTGTCTTCATTCTTGCATCATCATGGCTTTCTTGCTTCATAGTTAGATTTCATTTCTTGCATCTTTCATTTTCATAGCTTAGCTTGCATTGTACTTTCATTTCCATAGCTTAGCTTGCATCTTCATTCTTAGCTAGCTTGCATTGCATTGCATTTCATTTGATTCTTGGGGATATTGGTATTCTTTCCCTTGTCTTCATTGAATCTCCCATTGCATGGTTTACTAGCAAGGTTATTGGCTAAATAGCTCTAGCTGAGAGCATTCTTAAAACCTTTGCACTCCATGCCTAGGGAGCTATGGATCGATTTGTGAGGCCTCATTCTTGAGTTCCATTGCATGTAATGATTCATAAAAGTGTGGTCACATTTTCACCATACATTTTTGGTGCCCACCGTGGGGCAACCCACCTCTTGC
Source organism: Chamaecyparis obtusa (assembly GCA_027943335.1). Taxonomy (NCBI): domain Eukaryota; kingdom Viridiplantae; phylum Streptophyta; class Pinopsida; order Cupressales; family Cupressaceae; genus Chamaecyparis; species Chamaecyparis obtusa. Next base: position 79,165 of record BSBK01007370.1, read on the forward strand.
ATGTTGGTTTTGATTATTTTTGGAGGTAACCCTTGTGCAGATTTATTTGGAGATGAAAAAAACACTAGATTTGAAAGATTTGACCATATCTCCAAAACAGCTTAGTGTTCTAGTCTGAAAATTTTTTTGTAGGTTGGCGACATATCAGAAAAGCTCCAAAAAAATTTTTAGAATTGTTGGAAGTAATTTGTATTTTTTATGATTTTTTCTTTATTTTTCATAAAAAATTTATTTTTGGCCCAAATCAGCATATTTTTTGGAAATTTTTATATTTCTAGAAAGGTCTTCAAATTATATAGGGGGTCCATTCACTGTATTTTTAATTTAGAAATCATATCATAGCTCATTTGGTTGATTTATAAAATCTGGTCTGTTTTGGTAAAATGGCTCTCTAGGGCACAAATTAAGAGATTTTTCTAAAATTTTTATATTTTTGGAAAGCTCTCTATTTTTTGATAGAGGTCTCTTTTCTACATTTTGAGTTTAGGGTCCGAATTCATGTGGTAAAAATCAGATCTTTTTGACTAGGTCAAATGCAAAAAAAATAAAATTTTGTGATGGGTATGCACTTATTTTTCATTGTTCATTGCATGATATGAGTTATCATTTGGATTATTTGCTGGTTATCATTGCTCCTAACAATTGATTTTCAGATCTAACCTTAGGGTTTGCATAAATTGGATATATATTGCATATCTTGTTTGCTTGTTCTCTTGTCTTGTTCATTTGAAGGTGCTCTTGCTTTCATGGAAAATGCTTAAAATCTACTAAGCGCGTTGCATTGGACTTGAGGTAGTTTGTTATATCTCTACAAAATTTGGATTTTGGGATTAAAATTAAACCTTTCATGTGTTTGGCTTGAGTTTTTACATGCTTTTATAGAACACATTTCAATTGATGCTCTTAATGGGAAATGAATGAACATAGATTTGCTTTCATACAAGTTTGTGTAAGTGAATGCTTGTGTTTAAACCTTAAGTAATTCTTGGTTCCAATATCAAATATCTCATTGAGTGATTGGGGGCATGGATTCATTCCTTGTTTACATAGAGAGTTAAATGCACCACCTTGTGGACTCACTCTATGTTTGCTTGGAAAGTTAAATATTCTATTGGTACACCCCTTTTTCATTTGTGAGTAGTATTGATAAGCAACTTTAGAGTACTTGTGATTGATCTAGATTGCTATCTTGGGTTATTGGACTCGCTAATCCACCGGCCCCTTGTTTCCGCCCTGTGGTTGCAATCCCAGCACCATATTAAAGGGGAGGGGTCAACAGGAAAGAAGCGTTAAGTGCTCCACTTGGCAACCCTTTTGTGTTTTTTGGAACTCACTTGTTTTCTAAGGTGTGGACTCACTTTGAGTTTGTGTGAGGAGTTAAATGTTCCACTTTTTTGGACTCATCTCATGCTTACTTGAAGGGTTAAATGTACCACCTCTAGTGCTCTAAATACTTTTGATAGTGAATTACTTAGTTGTTATTTCTAGAAGGCCTGCTTGGGGACACACCACCTCAAGGGACGACCTTAACTCCTATGTTCTGGCGGAGTATAAATAGAGGGAGGTGAATCGAAAGACACCTCTCTTGGGAATTGAGTTTGATATCACTCTTGGCTAAGCCTCAAAGAACTTTATACCTTTGAGAAGTGAAGGAGGAGATTTGGGTTACCGTCTCCCCCCGGCTGTGTGATTTTGGATTCTTCTCATCTACAGATTTGGGCCTCACGTACCTTGTGTATATCGAGGACTTCTCTTAGAAAGCCATGTGTATCCTTGTAGATAGCTTGCTAAGGTGTTGTTGTGTTCTATGTGCCTGCTAAAACATTTGAAGAACATACACAAGTAGAATCTTTAAGGAGTAGAAATACTAAGTCACTATTCTTGTTCATGTGCAAGGTTGCTTTGCCCCTTGCTCATTGTTTGAAGACAACTGCTTGCTTGAACTCCTTGATTGCTATCTTATGTGCTTGATCCATGATAAAAATCTATTGATATACTTGATCTTTTAAAACACTTCAAACTGATATTTTTATGTTCGTTGGTCATAGAGTCGTACGACTCTGCAAAAGTGTCACCCCACTTACTGGAAACTATCATCTGGCTTAAGGTGAAGTATCACCCTGTTTGCCTGAGAACTATCACCTGGGTCATTTCTATTGTCCTATCATTGTTGCAATCCAGAGCTGCTAAACTTGCATTTTAACCTGTCGTAGAGTGTCCTTTTCTATTCTTATCTGAAGCTAGTGTGTTATCTACATGCTTAGATTTGTTCTAGACTGAAACAAATGAGCTAAAATTATTGGATTTGAGCTTACCAAATGCTACTCTTGATCACTTGTCACATCACGGTTACCTCTCTAGCTACTTGCTTATTGAGCTTCTTGCTCGCTGCTCGGCTTTAGTCAATTGATTGCTGTAAGTGCTTGAGCACTTTTGACTAGCCATCTCTCTATTGTTCTACTTTGACAAGTGATCTTTATTAGCTTTGCTTATCTCATATCTGAGAAACTTTGTCTCATTCTATTAGTCAACCAACATCTCTTTTCATGCCGGTTACAACTCGATCTCAATTTGAGTAGGAGAATCACCCTCCATTTAATTATACACAGTTACCTTCTCCAATTAGACGCTCACGAGCGCCCGCTAGCAACGATAGTTCTAGTTCTGACCAATCTAAGGATTCTAAGGCTACTCCATGGTACAAAGGAGGTTTCCTCTTTTCTGCATTCAAGACCCCCAAAAACACAGACAGTGTCTCACTCACTTTGACTGAACAAGAAACATTTCAACAGTTGCAAGCACACTTTAAGCACAAGGATAACCAAGCACGCTTAGAAAAAGAACACAATCAACAAAGAATGGATGCTACTAGGTGCATGGCTTATAGAGGGACATTTCATGAGCAACCTGAGACTAGTAATCATGAGCATAGACCTCTTTTTACCAATAGAAACAATGGCAACAACATGCCACCAAGATCTCCTCTAAGACCTACTTTTGGTGTGCCTTCTTCACCTCCTAGACCTCCTCCCTCTCAACATGAGGCAGAGGAAGATGATGAGATTTCTAGTGAGGATCTTATGAGATTTGAACAAGATGTGGTCTCCCAACGAATGATGCATAAGCTTTTAGAGCATAATGGCGATCAATATTTTCAATATATGACTTCTAGAGGATACAAGCTTCCTCCTAGCTATGATGTTAGACAAATTGTCCAACAAAGAGTACCAACTGAATTGGAAATCCTTCAGGAAGAACTGCGTCGGACAAATCAACGTCTTACCCAAATGGCAATAGAAAGAGAGCCTCCAAAGGTCTCTTTTGTAGAATCAATTTGTGCTCTTCCTTTTGATAAAAATCTATACATGGTCCCATTTCCTAGGGATATTGAGGTTCCCAAATATGACAAGTATGATAGAAATGGTGATCCCCATGATCATGTACGTCACTTTTATGCTCTTAGTATGGACTTTCTTCATGAAGACACATATCTTCTACGATTATTCCCTCGAAGCTTAAGAGGACAAGCTTTAGAATGGTTTGCAAAGTTGACACCTCCTTTGAAGACTTTTGATGAGTTAGCTATGCGCTTCACACAACACTATTCATACAACATCCAACAACCTGTCACCGTGATAGATCTTGGTAATCTAAGACAACATCAAGGTGAGCCATTTGCAACTTACTTACAATGTTGGAGGTCATTGTATTCTCGATATCCTCATCAGCTACCCGAGAGAGAAAAGATTGACATTTTTGTCAACACTCTGGTGCCTGAGCTATATTATGATCTAAGGAAGCAACTATTCCCTTCTTTCAATGACATGGTTGAAAGCACATATCGAATTGAGGATGTAGCTATAAGAAAAGGGTATATTGTTATTAATAAAGATGTTAAAGGCAATGGCAAAGACAAGAACAAACCTTGGAATAAGAACAAGTATGTTGTTAATGATGGGGTTGTTGACGCTCCTAAAGTTAAAGAGCCTGCTTTCAATCTCTCCAATGCTATCTATGCAGCAAAACAACAAGAAGCTGCCAACACTCGCAGTGCTCCTAAACCTCAGTATGTAGATAAGCCTAAGAAGTCATTTCGAAAGTGAGTCTATACCAAATTGGCAGAACCTTATGATGTGATCCTTAAGACTTTGGTTGATAATGGATATCTTACACTTCCTGATAAACCTGGTAACTGGGATCCACTAGATAAGCCTGATTGGTGGCGAGAGGATTCTTATTGTCATTATCACAGAAACAAGGGACATCTGACAGACAATTGTTTTAGGCTTAAGGATGATATTCAGGATCTTATTGAGAATGGCACAATCTCCACTGATGGCTTAACTAGAAATTATGATCACACAGCTTTCAAAGATCCTCTACCTAAGCATGATAAGGGGGAAACCTCTCAAGCACATAAGAAGAATCATGATGCTAAGATCAATTACATGTATCCTTCTAATACACCTGTGATCAACATGGTAGAGCCCGTTGAGAGTGTTCTTATGGTAAGATCTCAAGATGATAATAAAGCCAATCATGGTAAGCCAAAATTGGTCTTGCAAACACGTGGTAGTTCATCTTCCCGAAGTGAGACACTGAATGCTGTTACTAGGGGGCAAGCCAAGATTGTCCTTAAAACTGCACAAGATCCCAAGCAGACTTTGCCTTCCAAACAAGTGGCTCCTTCAGCCACCCCTAGCTATGATCTTGTCCAACATTTGCAAAAGATGCCAGCCCAAATATCCATTTTTGAGTTGCTTCAGTTATCCCCTTAACATTAAAAAATGTAAATCAAAACCTCCATGATTGCATGCTTGGAATCCACCTTGAGGGAAGAATGAATGGATCTTGAAGATGAACAAAAAATCTTAAAGGAAGATCACACCACCATGATGGCTAGATCTAGGGTTTTGAATGATGAATCTTGAATGCTTGAACCAAATCCATTCAAAGGCTTGAATGCTTGAATCCTTGATCTTCAATGGAGAACTTGAATGCTTGAATGGATGATAATGGATTGATCTTTCTTGAGAGCTTGAAAGATTATTAGATGAGATTGAAAAACTTGATGGTGAATGGTGACTATCTCCTTGAGACCTCTTGATCATGAAAAGTGGATGTGAAAATGAGAGAGGAAGGCTTCCTTTTATAGTGATCTAGGACACAAGCTTCTAGAGAAGGCTGACATTGGAGAATTAAATTCTAATTAATCTTAACCCCTAGAAATGGACCTAGATTAAATACAATTTAAGGGTTTATAGTTCTAAAATCTGAAACAGTCGACTCGGAAGAAGGAAAATAAAACTTTCTGAAACCTAACATCCTGAAACTTTCAAAAACTAAAATTTGGACATGGGTTAGGGACGAGGTTGACACTACCCTAGGTCAGAGTCAAGGTCAACCTTGACCCAAGTCAGGATCCAGGTCATCCTTAATCCTTCAAGTCATCCTTGACCTAGAAAGTCAAAGTCTCTAATTTCTCATAGAAAGTCTGTCAGAAAGAGGTTGGAAATAGGGAGAGAGAAGAAGAATAAGAGGAAAGAACTAGATCCATGCAAAGACCCAATCAAGATGCTTGACATGACCCCAAACTGTATACACCTAAAAATGGTCACCTAGACTATTAGCCCCTTTTGCTAAATCATAAATTGCTTATTCTTGATCAAATCCTTGTGCTATCATTTATTGGATTATTTTCTATGGGCTAACCATTTTATCCTAAGTTTTTATTTATTTAAAAGGAATATTTCCTCCCCTTTTAATAAATAAAAAGCCCACCTTTTCTTCTTATCCTATGTTGCACAAATAAAGCATTTAATTCTTATTTATAAAGAAAAATAAAAATAAAATAAAAGAAAAAGTACTTTTTGTCTCACATGGACATAAATTAAATGCTCAACATAAAGTAAATGCTTCTAATTTTCTTATTGGAGGATATTTGTGCACAAGGATCAAGCTTCTTTTTTCCTCCACCGTTGATTAAATCTTTTGCCTCTTAATCTCCATGGCCCATTCCTTTTTCATTCCCTATAAAAGGAGAGCTCTCTTCCTCATTTGCACACACAATTTTTATGTTATTGTTATGCTACAAGTTTTCTAGGTCATCTTGGAGGTTTTGGAGATATTCTTGCATCTAGGGTTTGAAGATTTGGAGCATTGTTGGCATTCATCTTGGATCTTCATCAACACTCTATCTTCTTGTCTTCATTCTTGCATCATCATGGCTTTCTTGCTTCATAGTTAGATTTCATTTCTTGCATCTTTCATTTTCATAGCTTAGCTTGCATTGTACTTTCATTTCCATAGCTTAGCTTGCATCTTCATTCTTAGCTAGCTTGCATTGCATTGCATTTCATTTGATTCTTGGGGATATTGGCATTCTTGCCCTTGTCTTCATTGAATCTCCCATTGCATGGTTTACTAGCAAGGTTATTGGCTAAATAGCTCTAGCTGAGAGCATTCTTAAAACCCTTGCACTCCATGCCTAGGGAGCTATGGATCGATTTGTGAGGCCTCATTCTTGAGTTCCCTTGCATGTAATGATTCATAGAAGTGTGGTCACATTTTCACCATACACAAACCACTTACTCAAAGGGCTAAACTATTGGCAATTTGGCTAAGTTAGATATCTAGATGTTGTCATTATGGAAACATATGATCTATATGAAGATCGCATATGAAAGAGAGCAGTTATGACAGAGCACAGAACTAAATTATCTAAGTGTAAGAAGTATTTTCCCAGTGTAATCAGAGATAGTTTTGATTGGTGATGTCGATATAATTAAGTTAAGTTCTTGTGCACTTGAACATGGATACTATGATGTATATTGAAGACTCACCTAAGAGTACAAGTCTATACAACATGTACGGAAGAAGTTATTACAGTATTACCAAAGATTGTGTTAAAGCTGACAAGACAAAGAAGAAGACAAAATTCGTAAATAGTTAAGGGATTATTTTGTTTATCAAAATAATGTCCTAATCATATAAAGAGATGACATCCTAGATGTTAACCCTTGGGCATAATAAGTTATTATGTATTTTTGTAAAGTGTTTTATGTTTAGTAAAGAGGACTGTAAAAGTTATTATTCCTAAAAACTTGTATAAATGTAAGACATATGTAGTGCAAAGTAAATAGATGAACATATGTATGCGAAAGATATTGATGCAAAGTTTTAAGTTGTGAAAGTCAAGCAAGAAGACTTTGTATAAGCAACTGAAGCAGTAAAGGTTATATACTTTGTTCTTTTTTTGTGATCAGAGATCATTGTACATTACATGTTTGGGCAGTGGGCTCATCTTGTAATCATTTCATTTTGTACTACCAAATCTTAGCAAGGTTGAGTCTTCTAACAAGGTCTAGAGTCCCTTAATCAGGACTAAGACACTATATGTATGTAACAGGCTCCTAACAGGGTCAACATTCTTAACAAGATACTTTTGATTAGTGGATCGTTGTGGGTATCATCCCCACCAAGATTTTCCCTTGGCCAGGATTTCCTTGAGAACAAAATAATGTGTTATGAGTTCATTTTTTTTATTGTTATGCATGTTCTTTAGTTTACTCTATTTTTCAAGTATCAAGCTAATCTGTTATATCCATAATTGGGCAAAATTAAAAGTTTGTAGAATACTGATTCACCCCCCCTCTCAGTATTCCCTATTTCTAACATAAATGCTCTTAACATGGAAGTGCTTCCATTTTAAGATGATACAATAATATAAAGAATGAAAGTGACAGTGACAACAAAGATGAGCTTGATGAGCTTGAAGAACTTATGGCTTGGAAACTTCAAAAAGGTAAAGGAAGGTATAAGGGAAAGTTACCTGTAGTTTGTTTTAATTATAAAGAGATTGGCCATATTTTTGCTAGATGTCCTAACAGGAAAGAGGAAGATAAAGACAATGACCATTCTAGTGATGGAAAGTTTGACAGAAGGAATAATAGAGGAAACCAACACTACAATAGAGACAACCAAGATTACAAAGACAAAGGCAAGAAGCCATGTTACCTTATTAGAGAAAATGAAGATGACACCGACACCAAAATTGATGATGAGAATGAAGTGGTATTTATTGCAATGAAAGATGATTCAGAAGAAGAGGAAAGGTACATAGAAACAACCCTTATTTCTAAAGTCAATAAGAATGATACTTGGATCATTGATAGTGGCTGTACACATCACATGACTAGTGATGAAGATAAGTTTGAATATCTTGAGCATTATAATGGAGGATCAGTGAAAATGGGAAATGATAAACCTTGTCAGGTGAAAGGAAAAGGGTCTATCTTATTGAATGATAGAATTAGATGTGATAATGCATACTGGGTAAAAGGACTTAACTACAATTTGTTGAGTGTAGCATAGCTGAATAAATTAGGTCACCAAGTTGCATTTTAAAGCAAGAAGGTGAAAATCTATGATGAAAATGGAAATCTTGTCGGTACTAGAGGACAATCAAAAGGTAATTTATTCTATCTTGACAATGTTGAAACTTCTTGTTTACTGGTGAAGAATGAAGATGTATGGTTATGGAATAAGAGGATATGTTATGTAAACTTTGATAACATGATTAAGATCAGTACAAAGAGAAAAGTTAGAGGTTTACCAAGTCTAACCAAACCTGATCATGTTTATATGTGCCATCAATGTCAAAAAGGAAAGATGACCAAATCTAGTTTTAAAAGTAAAGACTATTCATCTAAAGGTATTTTGGAGTTGGTACACACTGACTTATGTGGTCCTATGAGAACTCAAAGCTACTATGGTGACACATATTTTATTTTATTTGTTGATGACTACTCTAGGATGATGATAGTCATGTTCTTAAAAAAAAAATCTAAGGCATTCAAATTGTTTAAATGGTATAATGCTAAAGTTGAAAAAGAAACCGAGAAAGAATTGAAATGCTTAAGATCTGATAGAGGAGGTGAGTTTATTTCTAATGATTTCACTAATTTTTGTAATGAGCATGGAATCAAAATACAAGTCTCTACACCTAGTACACCGCAATAGAATGGGATTGCTAAAATGAGGAACCAATCTATTGTTGATTGTGCCAGAACATTGATCATTGAGAAAAATGTTGCACAAATATACTGGAGAGAGGCATTTAGCACTGCATTATACACCTTGAACTGAGATCAATTGAAGAAAGACACAAACAAGACACCTTATGAGTTATGGTTTGGATATTCATTGAATGTAAGTTATTTAGGAATCTTTGGTAGTAGGTGTTATATTCTGAAAGATGATAGGAATGGTAAATTTGACTTTAAAGGTGATGAAAGAATATTTTTAGGATATTCTACTAAGAGTAAAGCTTATAAATGTTTGAACAAGGCTAATAATAAAATGGTAGAAAGTGCTAATGTAAAAGTTGATGAGTTTGGTGAAAACAATGATGAAGAAAGCATGAAGGAATCAAAAGACTATGGTAGGTTTACATATGTTGAAGATCCAGTTTATCTACTGAAGCCATAGGATGAGTCTACTGAGAATTAGGAAAATGCTACCGAGAATCAGCAAATGCAACGAGAACCAGAAAGAAGCTACCGAGCAAGAAAATGAACCTGAATCAAATGATGAGCAAAGAAGAGAACAACTGCTAGAAATTTTTTTTAGAAGACACCATCTATAGAATCAAATCATTGGAAATAAGCTAGCTGACATGATGACCTGAAGTAAGTTAAGACAAAATACATGCTTAGTTTGTGAGTTTGAACCTAAGAATGTTAGGGATGCACTTGAAAATGAGGAATGGATTAAGGCTATGAATGAGGAAATTGAACAAATTGAGAAGAATAAGACATGGACATTACTACCCAAACCAAAAGATAAAAATGTGATTGGTACTAAGTGGATTTTTAGAAACAATTTAAATGAAAATGGTGAGGCTACTAGGAATAAGGCAAGACTTGTATGTAAGGGATATGCACAAGAAGGAGGTATTGATTATGGTGAAACCTTTGTACCTATTGCTAGACTTTAAGGAGTCCATATAATACTTTCATATGTTGCACATAAGGGATGTAAAGTATATCAAATGGATGTGAAATTAGCTTTTCTGAATGGAATTCTTGAGGAGGTCTACATATAACAATTGAAAGGTTTTGTTGATCCAAATCAGAAGAACATGGTATGTAGACTACACAAAGCTTTGTATGGATTGAAGCAAGCACCAAGAGCATGGTATGAAAGACTACATGCTTATCTTATTAGTATTGGCTTTGTAAGGACTAGTGAAAATAGTAATTTGTACTTGAAAGGAGAATCTGATGATAATATTTTGATTGCTAAAATATTTGTTGATGATATAATATTTGGTGGACATGATCTGATTTGCAAATCTTTTGTTGATGAAATGAGAAAGGAATTTGAGATGTCAATGTTTGGAGAGATTAAATTCTTTCTAGGTTTGCAAATTATACAATAGAATGATGGGATTTTCATCACTCAATCAAAATACACTAAAGAAGTGTTAAAAACTTTTGGCATGGAAGATTCAAAACCAGTAGTAACACCGATGGTAACTGGATGTAATTTGACAAAGGATGATCAATCAACAGAAGTAAATCAAACACTGTATAGCTCTATGATTGGAAAAATGATGTATGTGGTACACAATAGGCCTGATATAGCACATGTAGTTGGGATTGTGGCAAGATTTTCTGCCAATCCTAAAGATTCACATATGGTTGTAGTTAAAAGAATTTTTGAGATACTTGAAGAAGATATAAGACTATGGTTTATGGTACACAATGGAAGGCAAATTTGAACTTTGAGTTTATACAAATGCAGATTGGGCTGGAAACATTGATGACCGAAAGAGCACAACTGGTGGAGCATTCTTTTTAGGAGAAAGGCCTATGACATGGATAAGCAAGAAACAAGCATACATTTCTTAGCCTACTGCTGAAGCAAAGTATGTTGCTTCTGCTGCTAATTGTTCAAATATTTCTTGGATTAAACAAGTATTGCAAGGAATGAATGAGGTAACCACTGACCCGATGATTATATATTATGACAACACTGGTGCTATAAATATTTCCCAGAATCCTATGATGCATTAAAAAAAAGCATATATCTATTAAGTATCACTACTTAATGGAAAAAGTTCAAGAGAAGCAGGTGAAACTAGAATTTGTAACATCTAAAGAACAACTTGCTGATATTTTTACCAAACCCTTACCGAAGGACACATTTGAATATTTGAGGACTAGACTAGGGGTCCATCCCCTGTCTATTGGTCACTAAGGTGATCAGGAGGTTGCATCAACCTATAATTTATTAGAAGATCATTCATGTTGATGCACATAGTTCACACTTTAGTTTTTCTAAGGTTGTGAAAGATTGTAGAAGCTAGAACAAGAATTTGTTTATCATTACATGAAGGTACTTGATCTGGACCAAACAACATAGAATTACTTGGTTGTTGAAGAGTTGTTTATTTTATTTGGCATTTTTTTCAAAAGGAGATAGACTTCATATGAAAAATTAGTTAGTGAGAACACAAACAGGGAGAGAGACTTCATATTGGAATATCTTTTGTTGATAACATATATGGGAGAAAGAATTTGAGAACTATAAAAGATCAAATCCACAGGGAGAGTCTACATGGAATGTGGTTTTGTTTTGTAGTGATTAAACCTATTAAAAATAAGGCTAGGGAGAGCTTACCAAGCTACAACATTTACTTACATAGTTGTAGAATACATGTTTGGTATGTGTATGGCATATTTTCATATTGCTTGTATTGTCATCAATGCCAAAGGGAGATATTGATGATCTACAACTGATTTGATATCTGGATGAACTGAAGAAACAATGATTAGAGATCACCAGGCTACTGAAGTGATATGTATGATGATTAAATCAGTCAATATGTTGTCATTGATGTCAACTAGTATTGACAATACTTATCATGATAGTTACAAACATCTGAACATCTTTAGAAGGAAGAAAAGATGAAGAACTGAGATACCTACATAAGGAAAAGATGGATATGATAGATAAGGATAAGGTAAACCTTGGGTAACTTATTGATGAGTCCATGACTTTATATTGTTGACTTGAGCATGTTACATTAATCTATTATGAAGAAGAGATTTGAATTGAACAAGTTCAATGTGGTCATTAATCAAAGACTTCTATATACACCGAGCTAGTGCAGCATATACCGAGTGACAAGATTAATTGACCTAGTTATCACTGATGCATTTCAGTATTAACCGAGTATGGATGAAACATTAAATGCTAAGAACAACCAACTAAAATTGATGAGTTAGAAGTTTTTATGATTTCGAGGTTAAGGATGCAATTAGTAATGAGATCCATGACTGACATAATTCAGAGATGATCTAAAGGATGAGATTGAAATGTATTAATGACACATCTTCCGAGGAAGGTTTAAGCGGAAAAATGGATGAAGGAGATTATGAGGAAAAATCTGATGGATGATATGAAAATCATTTACTTGTCTATTTAAGAGATATGATTTTTATTGTTGAAACATGCCAAACAAAAGGAGACTATAGAGATTTTGTGTGAAGATTTTATTCATGCATTCTTGATCAAACTAGTTACAAAAAGAACTGAGCTGCAGACATTCCTGAGCATCAGAGAACTATTTACCAAGTGAAAGTAAGTTGAGAAATATTGAGGAAGTGAATTGATTAATGATCAGAGGATTTTATGAGCATAGCATAGATCTGAATATTTGGAATTTAGTTGTATTTGAATTAGATCAGTACTGTATCAATTTAACCATTGATTCAAAAAATCTCTTAACTAAGTGGACTTAACAGTCTTATTGTACTATCTTATGACATCCATTGAATGTAAAGTGTTATCTTGTTGACCCCATAGTGAATGCTGGTCAAAAGTTAACTATTAGTGATAAATCATCTAACCAAGTCACACCTAACAGTGTGCATTGTCACCTTTAACAAGGTTGGCTCTTTATTGAGCTCACTTTAGAAGAGTGAATTATTTTGGGTTATCGGTCCCAGATGGTTTTTTCCTTAGTATGGTTTCCACATTAAATGAGTGTGTTATGTGTTTTTTTTTATGATTGTTTAGCTATCATAATTTACATATTGCATAGTTGATTTAGTCGATAATCAAAGTTTGGATAATTACTGGTATTCTGTAAAGTGAATAGATAGATTGATATTTTATGTTACCAAACTGCACAAATTTTTGAAATTGTTTTTTAAGGTACATCTAGGAGTTTGGGATTGTATGATAACTGATCTAACTGATTCACTCCCCTCTTAGTTATTCTAACATTTAATGTCATGTTCAGCTTAAAGTGTGTCTCTGAGAGGGTTTAGGTGGTTGGGGTCATCTCTTGGTGCATATCCTTGCTATGTTGAACTGACACAGGCATGGATTGGGCAGTGTAGAGCCTAGGCTATATTGGGGTAGTTTTGTTTTCTTAAATGAGGGAGCTTGAGTGTCATTCTGTATTTTGATGGTTTGAAGTTGTAAGTGATTTGCATGGGGGTTGAGGATGGGGGAATCTATATCTTTTGATGTAGATCAAGTGGTTAATTCCAAATGTGGAATCTTCTTTTGTTTAGATTTGTGTGTGCAAGTGCTAGAGACGTTTATAATGGGGTTCTTGTAGAGAAATTTGAGTGCTAAAGGGGTTATAATTTGATCTTTGGCATTCTATGTTGATGCTAGTGCTCTGGGTTTACTATGTTGAAAGGTGTTACAGTCATTATGTATTTTTAGACATGGCAGGGAAGTTGTTGAGTTTGGGCCTTGGGAGGGTATCGAAACAAATTGGGTTTTTAAAGCTGGAAACTTCTAAAATAGATGAGCTAAATAGTCCCCTCATAAATAACCTGCAACTTTTTATTCTTTAGATGTTTATTACATTATTGGAGGAGTGTAATTTAAGATGAGGAAACAAGTAGAGTTTATAATGTGATTTTAAATAAAATATCTTATTAAATCATAGCTTAATGTAATATAGTGGGAGTGCTCTTGAATACTAGGGTGTTGAAGCACGTGATATCATAAATCTCCCCCAAGAAACTTTATTGTTGATATTTGGTTTATACGAGATGTCTGGGGCTTTAGATTTTTGTCATGGAGAAAATAATGTGGAAGAACACCATAAGGATCCATACGAGGTGTTGGGAATTGCTTGCAATTCTTTCAATCAAGAGATTAAGTTTGCTTACCGTAAAATGGATCTAAAGTACGTCATTTTCCTTATGCATATATTTGTAATGCTTTCGATCAAGAGATTTACTCAGTGATTTACTACTTGAGAGGTGTTCCCATTGTTCCTTTTAGGTGCATTATATTTCATGCATATATTTCACAGATATGGGTCTTGAGTAATGGTGATTGTTACTTCTAGAGGATTCAATTTGAGAGATGGAAGGAATAGGTTATATTTTTATGCATTTATATATATGATATCATTATGATTGAGTATGAGAGATGATTTATTAAGATTATTCCTTGGACTAGAAATGAATTTTTTATTTAAATTTTTTTATGATAGGCTCGCATCCTTGTTGATGACAAAATATTGATGCAAGGGAGGATCCCGAGAGGGGCCAAAGGCACACCCTAACTAGATCCACCTTGCAGAAGAACATGCAGAAGCAACAAAAATACAAGTGGGAGAGAGAAATGCAGATGCTATAATATATTATCTTCAAATTGATTCATACATGCCAGGTTGTAAGGCCTTCCTAGTTTAGGCTAGATATTACAATCAAGTACAAAATTCCTCCAACATGTGAGGATCTGTAGATAATCTCTAATTTTCTATCTCCTATCTTCTATCCAAAAACTACCTCTCAAAACTGACTCAAACAACTAAATATATATACAAGAGGCTACCGCCAAGTCTCCCTTCAGATCCATAATCAACAGAAGGAATGACTAGATCTAGGTCCACATGCCTCCCAATGATGGATACCAACATTAAATCCATGACCCAAATTAAATGCACAAGTTAGACTCAAAGGAAATCCAAAATAAACAACTCAGAAAGCAAGGAAGTCAAGCACCAGACAAGCATCACCAAGCGCTAGGGAAAATAATTGAGTACCAGAGAGATAACTGACCAACTCAGTCAACAAAGGAAACCGAGCAACACTGAACCAACTAGGTCAAAGCAGGAACCGAGCAACATAGAAAAACTTCAAATATGTTTTTGGTGACACATGATTGCCAAGGACCCGAGATGCTCATGCATCAGACACCTGAGATTATTTGAAATGATTCTCTGAATCATGAAGTAGGTATGATTTGAGTTGCATCCAACTCAGACTATGAAATCCATGAACTGTCTTCAATTGGTCTATTCTTCCACTTTACTAGATATTCCATATACTATTTTCCTCTTATACTTCTGCCAATTCTTTGCTCCAAAATCTGCTCAACTTCTTCATTTTGTTTCTTAGGATAATCCATTGGTACTGTCATGTCTTCATTGGGTTCATGATACTCATACAAATCAGCAATGTTGAAAATAGGTGATATGTCCATGTCATGAGGTAACTCAATCTCATATGCATTTTCACTATCAAATTTTCTCAAAATTTTGCAAGGTCCAAACTTCTTCATTTTTAGCTTCCCATATGTTTCAACAGGAAATCTGCCTTTCTTCAAATGAACCATCACTTCCTCACCAACATCAAAAGTCTTATGTCTTCTTGATCTAACAACTCTGTCTTTGTATTTCTGATTACTCTTTTCCAGCTTAAACTTCACATCTTCATGCAATGTCTTCATGTACTCAACAAATTTTACTCCTTCAACACTTCTCTTTCTTTCATCAGCAATGTCTCTCAAATCAAATATACCTCTTGGTTGTATGCCATTTACAATCTCAAAAGGTGTTTTTCTAGTACTCCTATTCACTGAATTATTGTATGCAAACTCTACTTGTGCCAACACATAATCCCAATTACTTGGTGTGTCTCCAACTAAACATTTCAAAAGATTTCCCAAACTTCTATTCACAAATTCTATCTATCCATCAGTCTTTGGGTGAAATGTAGAACTATATTTCAACTCAGTGCCAAACTTTCTCCAAACAGTCTTCCAAAAGTATCCAACAAATTTACTATCTCGGTCAGAGATAATACTCCTTGGTAATCCCTACAATCTAAAAATTTCCTTAAAGAAAAGATCTGCTACATGTACTCCATCTAATGTCTTTTTGCAAGGTATAAAATGTGTCATTTTAGAAAATCTATCCACAACAACAAATATAGAATCATTACCTCTTACTATCTTCGGTAAGCCAAGAACAAAATCCATACTGATGTCAATCCAAGGTTTCTCAGGTACCACAATCGGTGTATACAATCTAGTACTCTAACTTACTCCTTTTGCAACTTGACAAACTCCACAACTTTTCACAAATTTGTGAACATCTTTATACAACTATGGCCAAAAGTATTTCTCCTTAAGCAAATTCAATGTCTTATCAACACCAAAATGTCTAGCCAAACCACTACTATGTTTCTCCTTTATCAAATTAGTTCTCATTGGTCCTCTTGGTATACACAACTAAATACCTATAAACAATATACCTTCTTGAATAAAATATTTTTCCAATTTAGTACTCGGTTGATCTTGAATAGGTTCTCTGCACTGTCTCCACGGCTCAGAAAAATCAGGATCAAATTCATAAGAATCTCTCATGTCATCAAAGCCTAGAACTTCAATTTTCATCTCGGTCTTCAAATATCTTCTTCTACTCAATGCATCAGCAACTTGGTTAGCGAATCCACTCTTATGTTTTATCACAAATCTATAACTCTGCAAATACTCAACCCATTTCATATGTCTCTGATTCAACTTATTTTGACTACCCAAATACTATAAAGCCTTATGATCGGTATACAACACAAATTCACTCAGCATCAAATAATGTCTCCATTTCTTCAGTGCTTGAACAATGGCATAGAATTATTGATCATATATAGAATATTTCCTTTTTGCATCATTCAACTTTTCACTAAAGAAAGCAACAAGTTTACTTTCTTGACTCAACACAACTCCAATTGCACTACTGCTTGCATCACATTCCACTTGAAATACATTGTCAAATCAGGCGATGCCAAAAAATGCAATTCAGCAACCTTCTACTTCAGAGTCTCAAAATTTTTATCAGCTCCATGTGTCCACTTGAATTCTCTTTTATCTCCTCTCATAGTCTCAATCATAGCATTACAAATTGAACTAAAATTCCTGATGAAATTTTGGTAAAAACTTACCAAACCATGAAATGATCTTACCTCACTAGCACTCTCAGCTGTAGGCCAATTCAAAATAGCTTCAACCTTTTCAGGATCCATTTTCAAACCATCAGCTAAAATAAAAAATCCCAAATACACAATCTCTTCTTTCATGAATGAACACTTTTTTAGATTTATTAGCAACTTTTCTTATTTCAATCTCTGCAAAACTTGTCTAACATGAAAAAGATGTTCTTTTCTAGTCTTACTGAATATCAAACTATAATCAAGATATACAATTGCAAAATTACTCAAGAATTTCTTCAAAACTTCATTCATCAACCTCATAAAAGTACTCGGTGCATTAGCTAAACCAAAAGGCATAACCAACCACTCATACAAACCTTGTTTTGTCTTGAAAGAAATCTTCTATTCATCACCTTCTCTAATTATGATATGATGATACCCACTTTTCAAATCAATTTTGGTAAAATACTTTGCTCCAGTCAAACTATCCATTATTGTTAGGAATGGGAACACTGAGAGCGGGGGGGGTGAATCAGTGTTCACTGTATTTTATCTTTTTGCTTTATTCTTAAACTGAACTTGAATACTTAAATACTAAAATGAAAATCAACATAAATATGAAACATGAAACCAACACAAAACACCAATATGGTTATGGGGAAGCCCAAATAAGTAAAAACCCCAGTGGGAATTGACACCCACTAATATTCTGTACTAGTATTTTGTGATCCTTATTAGAAGATCCTTAACCCTGTAAGGAGTTTCTTTACAATATATTTAGTAAAGTGACCTTGTCAAGGGTCAGACCTTGTTAGGAGTCTTTTACAATAAACCCTATTAGCAGTGTGGACTCACTATCCTAGAGCTCACTGCTTAACTGGTGAAGGCTACAACCTTCTGATCTCAGATACACACTATATATGCCGGATGAACTATCACTGTGACATTGCTTGTCTAATTAGTTCCTTTGATGCACTGATGCTTTGAACTCTTGCAAAGCTCTAATACACCTTATCAACTTTTTGCACATCTCTTCTCTACTTATTTCAACTCTATATTGACTCTCATACCTATTACAATGGGTGCATCTCATATTTATATGTGCATACAAAACAAATAACTAGGTCGGCCCTTTAACCGATTACATACAACGCTTCCAAATAAATTGGCTCAAGCATGTTTACAAAAAAAAAAAAATTACATGTTGGCAACCTAATTACAATAGGCACATAGCCTTTACAACATAATAATATGACCGCAAATCAAAATGCCAACAATCAGTTGCTTGCTTTGGTCTTCTCTAGCACACACTGGATGTGTAACTTTAATTGTCTATAACTTTTTCATACTTGTATATCTGATCATGTGCTCATAGACTAAGCATGAATATGATGTTACCAACTTAACATCTAGGGCACATACCATAAATATGTTTTACGCATGTGCACTGATGCTCTAATCTTTAGGTACTCTGTATACTGTCCAGTCTTCAACACTTAGCTAATTTCTGATCTTCTCATCAAGTGCGCTGACTCCAAAACACTTTATAAATTTTTTTCCATAATGACAACACTATATTAAGTCATATACACTAGTGTAGTCAACTTGCCAACAATCTGCCCCTTTTTCATTGATGGCAACAAAGGAATATGGCAAAGTTGCTAACTATCCCTTAATACAAAAAAATTCTATCTTATATCTCCATTATACATATCTATATCCCATATTATATACATACTCCCCTTTTGACATCAATGAAAAAGGTGCTTCAGAACTGTATCAACAAATACTTACTATGAGAGAACATCCAGGTATGCTATCTGCAAGTTTTGGATCTCCTTCTTCCAAAATGTAATCAGTGATTAACAATTTGGAGATAGGCGCATAGTGCATACTGTAGCTTCTCCATCTTCTCCAAATCTGTGATGGGACCATGATCATATGTCACCATGGTGGCATTGATCTCCTTTATATTTTGATTAAGTATATCTAGTGAGGGCGCAAGAGCATTTCTAAGTTGAGTCTGCCTAGCCCTTATTTTTGACATCTCCTTTTCTGCCTTCTCAATCTTGTCAATTTGTCCTTGATATACATTATTGCACATATTTACATCAGTGGATGGGTCTTTCACTAATTTCTTTACTTTCTCTATCATAACTTCTACCTCTTGAATCTTCTTGAAATGGGCATTAGTTAACTTGTCCTGATCCATACAGTTAGCAATGATTTTTCTTCCTTTTTTCTACAAACTCTTTCAAAGTTGCTTGTCCAACTTTGAGTGAACTAAGGTCAAGTGAGAAGTTACTGACCAATTCACTTAGCCTTTTCTTCATGTACTTCTCTTCTGCAACTTGAGATGTAGATTCTTCTAAGCTAGCAAAACTAGTCTTAAAGGCTGTGAGGATGTTGCTAACATCATCAACTATACTGACCTTAGACACTTTCTTGTCTGAAGGTAGTAGTTTGTTCAATATGTTCACTGACTCAACAAATAGGGGATTCCTCATTACTTGTTTCTCCTTGGACTTCTCTATAGCTAAGACATTGATCTTGATCAGGTCTTCTTCTCCCCAAGAATCCAAACTAGTTGTGTCAGGTGTCAAACTAGACAACAATGATGCTGGTGGTAGTGGAGTGATAGGTGTATTATCTATTACTTCTTGTTTTACCTTGATCGGCATTTCAACTAATGGTTCATCTATTTGCTAACTTCCTTTTATTTCTTCTTCTTCTTTTTGTTTTTCTGCTTCCTTTTCTTTGTCTTCTTATTTCTTTTCTATTACATCCTCAATCAGTACTTCTTGTTGACTAGGAGGAGTGTTGTTGCATAGATTTTCAGCCTCTTGGGTGCTTACAAAGGCTTCTTCTAACTTGTCCAAATTAGTATCTGAGGCTGCCATTGCAATCACAACATTGTCAATGAAAATTGTTTTATCCTTGTGTGCTTCTGACATGGACGCAAACTTCTCTGCCTCTGTGGATGTATCAACTGCATGCGTTGAATCCTGAGGACCTGTAGATGGTACATTAATGGTCTCTAACTCTTTTGCAACTTTTGTGGGCACTTGAGCTATAGGCACAGTCGATGGGAACATGTGCCTATTCATGAAGACCTTCTCAAATGCTTTCTCTATTTCCTTAGCCACCAATTCATAGTTTTTGTCCATTATATGCAGGGTCCTTGACTTGGTTCTGAGATGTGGCTTTACCAGATCTAACAACAAAGACTTCTCTTCTAAAGAGCATACTAGGAGGGTTTCATCTAAGGTCTTTTCCCTTAACCTTAGATCCTCTTCAATAGCTTGTATTTTTATGAATTCTAGGATGTTCTATACATTATCTAGAATCATAGTCTTTAGTTCTAAGACTATTTTCTTGAACTTCAGCATATGTTTGACAATCATTCCATGAATCTCTGACTTGTCCATTTCACTATACATCTCATAGAACTTCCCTACTTGATCTATCCTGCCTTCATCAATGATTCTTGTATTCAACACACTAAGATTGGGTTTGAAACTTACTTTGGGAGGTGCTTGAGTATTCTTTTTGTTCCTTGTTACTCGCAAGGATCGATGAACAATGCTAATCTCTTTCTTTCTCTTAGGCATTTCCTTATACTCAGGAGGAGAAATAAGGTTAACTTTTACTATGGGCGCAGAAGGAGTAACATCAATTTTACCTTTCTTATCATCTATTTTTTTTCTATTTTCACCTTCTTCAACTTTGGATCCTTAGATTCTGTCTTTGTTGCTGCTGCACTCTTTATTTCCAAAGCAATCTTCTCTTCCCTTGCTTTGTCTAAGTCTTCTTGTGATACACCATGGATTCTCAAGATCTCTAAAGTAACTGTGTGATGATGAAAATCACCTTCATGAAATTAAGATCAAATAGCATCAATTTGAAGAAAATACAATGCAAATCTAATTTAAAATGAAACTATACTCTAGAACATCTCACGGTTCTCTAGAAAGAAGTGGTAAATGAAGCTCTCATCTTAGATCCTCACTAGTGACACCTCTAAAATGAGAATTATGCTTCTATTATGCTTCTACTGTGCTTCTTAAATGCTTCATCTAGCTCCAATTGACAAACTACAATGATAATTACTCTAAAATGCTCTTAATTGCTCTTAGAATGCACTCAATTGCCTATAGTAACAATGCTTTGCAAATGAAGTTCTAAGATGGAAATGCTCTCCAAACTACCTCATATTTATAGTAAATGTCCAAGGGTAGGGGGTGGAGTGAAGTAATCATGGTTATCCCTTGGTTGAGTCAAATACTTTGCATTGTTCATAAATGGGGGGACAAATGAGGGGACAAATGAGGGGGCAAGCCTTTAAATGGTTTCAAAGCTTTGGACAATTTAAATGTTTGAGTGATTTATGTCTTTTTGTCCTCAATTCTCATTGGTTGATCACTTTGTTGAAATAAATTAAGAATTATTAAATTCAATTAATTAATTAAATTTAGCCATGTAAGGGTAATAGGTTCATTTTGATTTTTGATTAAAACAACTATACAATTAATTGATTAAAATCAATTATATATTGTTTTTGGTCCCTTTTAAGCTTTCATTTAATTATTTAACATTGTTATTTAATTTATCCTTTGCTTTAATTGATTTTGTCCCACTTTATTTAATTATGTCCATTTTGATGATTTAGTGCATTCTATTGATTTTTGCAATTTAAAAGCACTTGTCCAATTTTGTGTATCTACAAATGTCCCTCTTTGAATTGATGTATGAAGAACATTGATTCAAAGATTCTTTTAAGTTCTGATTGTTGATAGGTCCTAATTGCTAATTCACTGAGTCACTGGTTCACTGATTGATGCCTCTGATATGAAATTGATTACTGCCTATGATATGATTGCTGCCTCTGATATTGATAAAATGATATGCTTCTGATAATGATTCCAAAAATTTCGATGCCCCATTGATATTTTGATGCCACTTTAACACTCTAATGCCCCCTCGGAAATAAAACATATTGATTGCTTGATTTGAAAAATGTGATGTAATTAATTTATTTGATCTAATATGTTTTCATTTATGAAAAACATTGATGATATGCTAATGGTCAACAAAATGTCCCGGTTGATTGATATGCTGATATAGAAAAATAATGATTGAGAAAATGTTGTTGATGTTTTTGGATAAATGATTGAACATCCAAGATAGCTAGGTCTATTGTAGTTAAGAAAATAAGTGCTTAGGATATTAGGATAATAGTACCAATGAATATGATTTGTCAATCTGATAGGATAGGTCTGGTAGGATAAATCAATCAGTGTGAAAACTGATATGATTTGATATTGCTGCTTCGTTCTCAAGACACAGAGACACAAAAAAATGGTACTGGGTGTGATTTCTTGTTACTTTGGTTTTGATTGGTTGATTGATTGATGTAAAATGATTCATTGATATAAAATACTGATATGATTCCTTGATATGTGAAACAGACACATTTCTGTAAGTTATACATACGGTCTCTAGCTTCTTGGATATTAGATTTATGGTTCTTTGATGTTATTGATTTTATATCATGTTGATGTTTTATTGATTAGGACTTAGATGTATCTCTTTTGTCATTCATATTGTATCTTGATATACATATTGTTGAATCTTTTATGTTATGAACACGTTTTGATTGACTAACCAAGATTATTGATGTACCTACTCTTGCCCTTGGAAAATTAACCACAAACAAATGCATTTAATCTAATTATGAGAATGAAATTAACCTAACAAGATAATGCAATTAATGTAACATGATTATGCAATGCAACCTATGTGTCACCAACCATTAGCAAATAAATGCCATGAGGATAAATTTTCATCATTGAGCATTTTGGGACCAAAAAGCAAGTACAACCATCACTGACCACATCATGATGATATGAATACTACTTTTTTTTTCACTTTTTGGTAACACCTTTTTTGAACCAAGTACAACCCTCACTAGTTGGATGACCAAACTATGGGAGTATGAATACCAATCCATTTTCTTAAACAAACAAAGGTCAACCTTCCACACTACATGAAAGTCCTCGATGGTTCTTTGATGACCATGTCGTTAGACAAATTCACATAAGTTGTTGGATCTCTCTCAAGACAGTCACTCAAAGGAAAGAAAACTATCATGTCTCCATCATCACCAATCTAGTCGAAACATCATCGATTAGCTAAAAAGATGTGATAAAAATTCAATTCAATAAAGATCATCAAAAGAAAGCTTCAAGTGTTTTGCAATGTTTCATGATTTTCAAAAATTATTTCCAAACATTCTGATCTTTAAAGTGATGTCAATTTTTAATCCTTAATAATAAAGTCAATGAAGGCTCAAGGATCAAGTTGTACGATCAAAATACTTGGTTGTGAATAATGATATCCATCAAAGGTTTAACAAAATCTCTCTCTCTCTCTTTTGAAGCTCTAATAAATCTCTCTTTGATGTGACCAATTGTAGCACTTATCGAATCCACTTGAGTTTAATGCATTGCATCATGTGAATTGATGTCATTTATTGAAATCCATTGATTAAGATCAAATGCCCCTGATTTGATAGGAAAAATGTTGGACTTGGGAAAACTTCCACAATATTACAAAAGCTCGGTTCATGTAAGATGTAGCTCAAAGCACTTTATGCTTTCCTTTTTACCAGCTCTCAAACAAGATCACTTTGGTTTGCCCCTAATGTCAAGCAAGATATAGGATAGGAATGATGGATTTGCAAGCTGATGGATTAGAGATGAAAAGGCCATGATGGATGAAGCAATGCGAATGTGACCCGTAGGACCATCTCCTAAAGATTACCCAAGCTAAGGAAAAATGATATTGCCATGATATAGCATGTTTTTGGATAAGTCCTAGAAGTTAATGATGTAGTTCTAGATAGCCTATAGGATAACGATCTATTGTTATGAAAATGAGGGATCTAAAAGAAGCGGACATGTCAAGAAGTTCTTGATAATAATTTTTGTACTTTAAGTTCTTCATTTTGATCAAGACCAAAGGATCAATTTGGGTAAGATGTGGATACGATAACACAATCTAGGTAAGGGGATGATGGAGTCTATAAAGGGATGTTTTGGGATTATGGAAAAGCTATCAAGGAATAATGAAGGTGAATTTGGGATAAGCAAGATCATGATAGGGTAACATGGGTGTAACAAGTACATAAGCTGATGGCAAGGATAATAGATGTCAAGATACTTAATGCTCATGGATGTGTTCAACCTTGTCAAGATGAAGGTGATAGAGGAAGTATGGATGAAAGTGAGGTAAATGATAGGAAGATGGAGGATGGCATGGATGGAACTTGCCCCCAAGTGTAGAGTGCAAGAAGGAAGAATTACACATGACACCTATTTGCCGAATTTTCATCATGGTATACAGATTTGTTTCTCTTTACTTTTGCTACCTAGGTGCCTCTTGCTAGGTTTTCACCAAGGCACTTTTTCTTTTTTTTTCTCTTTTTTTCTTTTTTTGTATTTTTCAATATTTTCCCAACATCAGAATCTTTGGACAAAGCTCCTCTGAAAGATATGCTATAATAAACTATGGGTATGACTAGGATGCTCAAAGATATTGATAAGAGAGATGGAAGTACATAAAGTATGCATTGGAAAATGGATGTGAGAATAAGAAGAAGGTATGTTGTAGATGTGAATGTTGGCAAGATCAACTTTGACACACACCTTGAATAGTGGTGGAATGATGGAGGAATGATAGATGATAGAGGTAAGGATCTTCTTGAGATAGTGGATTTTGGGATGTAGGAAGATGAAGGATGTTTGGAAGGAGATGGAATGGAAGTCTTTGGAAGCTTGAATGTCAATTTTGATTTTTCTTTTGTGTGCAAGTCTTTCAAAAGTGACTTGGGAATCCACATATTCTTTGATTGTTTTTTCTTTTGTGATGCTTTTGAATACACTTCTTCAATGAGGGATTTAGGAACCCACATTTTATTTGTTTCTTTTTGCTTGATGGACCTTTACGGTCTTTTGGATATCTCATTTTTCTTTTTATTCACATGTCGATTAGATGGGACATTGTGATTTTTATACACACATGGACTCTTGGATTTATGATTTTTATGTTGCACATCAACATTGCTTCCAAAAGACTTAGGAATTTTGGATGAATAGAAGCAATATGGAGGGTTCATATGGATTGGTGTTTGGACATTCTTCAAGTATGTGTGCCATCATTGATCTTGATACATGGTAGGGTAAGTGAATTGATAGCTAGACATGATAGGAATGGTTGATGGAGGAATATATGGACCTAATATGGATGGAAGGGATGAATACTTTTGTTTTGGGACATAGGAACCCAAAATCAATTTGGAGGATAGTGAAGGCATATGGTTGCATTTGAATGGACAGATATAAGGTGTGAAAGGGATATCAATATCTTTGGAAGGAGTTGCATTGCCAAGGTTCTCATCTTTAAGATTTATCTTTATAATAATAGGCTCATGAGTAGCTTTGATAGGAACACATTTGATAGTCTCAACTGAAGCTTGAAGGGATTTATTATCATGCAAAGGATATGGAAAAATGATGGTTTCTTGAGGTGAACATGTAGGAATATAACAAGGAAATGATGGGATACTTCTATCCTGACAAGGATCTTCAAATGGTGTAGAGAGGGTGTTTTGCTCTTGATTTTCAATATGCTCATTGGAAATTGTGGAAGGGATATCTTGATCTTGCTTGGGAAGTGGATAAAATATGGAACTTGGAAGGGTACTTTGTTCTTGGAATGGAAGGACATCATCTTGAAAGACAAGAAAGGATGCAAGGGGATCATCACAAGGTTCTATGGATATGGGACCTTCATCAAATATGGGAGGGGATTGCATATAATCTTGATCTTGATCTTTATCAACATTTGTTTCTTTTCTCTTTGGATTACCTTCTTGACATGGAGCCACTCCTAAGGACAAGGTAGTTATGTGGATATGTGTGGGGGACGTTTGGAAGAATAATGTAGGATCCTTTTGAATGGATATAATAGGCATTGAATCACATGAAGCTTTGGGGTCCAAGATCTTTGAATCATGGAAATGATCTGCAACAAGATGTAAGTTAGCTTGGGTTTCTTTTAGAGGTAGCCCTTGAGGGTAGACATAGTCAACTTGAAAAGTGTCATCATTAGGTTGTGAAGCTTTATGAGATGGATGAAGGATAAAGGGATTACTCTTGCTATATAGAGGTTTGTGCATTAGATCTTTCTTGAGAGTGAGCTCTTTCTCTTCATACTCCTTATTATCTTGATCACAAATAGGGTGGTTCTATAATTTCCCTTGATCCACGATAGATTTGTTGCTCTTAAACACTTCTTTTTGTGAGGAGGATGAAGATGTGGTTGGTCCATCATTATAAAGAAAAGGACACCTTGATCTTAATGATTAATTTTTAGACGATGCCTCTTTTTGTTTTTCCTCATTCTCCCTCAAGGTTGATGTGTCAAAATCATGAGGAAGCTTAGCTCCTACTTGAGCTAACTTTATGAAATACACTTCCTTATCCCTCTCCAAAACTAATTGCATTATTTCCATAAACATGGGATCTTGGATTGCTTCTGAAACTTCTTCTTCAGATACTTCATCATTCTGATTCGTATGGAGCTCTTGATCTTGACTTTGATAATTATGCTCCATAATAGGATTGATTTGTTTCTCAAATCGACTCATCATTATAAATGTTTTTCAAGGATATGATCTATTTGTTGCACTGATAAAGAATATCTCCAAAAAGGGTATCCAAAAGTGATTTCAAAATTTTTCCAAACCCTCGGGAAATACTCTCTATTTTCCCTTTTGTGTTTTTGGGTGTCAATTGCCTGAGTGTAGGCGTGACTAAAAATTTTGTACATGTGAATTGGTTTATCTTTAGGTGGTACTCTGTAGATGTACATGCGACACTTTGCTATTAGTAAGTGAGTTTCCAATTTTACCAAGCGTGTTTTAAAATGTTTTGAGTGTGACTTCACTATGTCTATGTGTGTTTAAACAAGTCATAAGTGTGACCAAACCTCTGATAGGTGGGTTTGTTTTGTGCATAGGTGGCACTTCTCTGACCAGTTTGTAAGATTTTGAATTTTTTAAATGATTAAGATTAGTCTTTTGGAATTTCTTTGTTTGAAAATTAAAAAACAATCGCAACACACACACATCACTTTGTCATCATGTCCCTAAAAACAATCTAATGTGTATATTCTCCAATGTTTTTTACAAGTATATCACAAGAAAGAATTCCAAATAGCCTACCTAAAGTCAGATTTGGCTTGTAAACATGGCTCTACAAGGTGGCTTTGCTATTTTATCTAGGTTTTAGTATGGATTCCGTTCAAAATGGGTCTTAAATCTTCATCCCCCAAGTATGTTAAGGGGTTTCCCACACACACCGAAGTATGATTTTGCGCAATCCGTTAGGACTACTAGAGGAAATTTGAAAAATTTAAGATCCTTTTGTCATGCACCCCATTAAGGATACAGGCATTTTATTTTATAGTGGGTTAGATCCCCGCAGAAAAAAGAGAGCATGTCCCACTTTGGGTTGTCCCTCTCACCGGCCTTGCTAAGGAAAAATTGAGAGGCAAGCCCACTAAATTTTTATCATGTTCATGGAAAGCAAGAAATGAACTTAGTAGGACAAGTTTGGGAGTTTGATTAACTTAAAAAGTGAAGAGCATATCCCTATTGCCTTTCTTTGTTCCAAGCACTCAAACACAATATGATTCTTTCTCAATCTCTTAACAAGGAGATTCTTAAAACTGAAGTGTTTGGTTCATTTCTCATTTTAATTAAGCTATGTTTAAAAGAAATGCCACAATCTAATCAAGTGCAAGCTTGAATAGGAGAATACCTTTCCTTGTAGCTAGCCTAAGCTAGGGGCATTTTTGAAATATTTTTGACATTTTTTAACTCACCTTGGCAATAGCTCCTTTCCATGTGCTTGTACTCTAGAAAGTTAGTCAACACTAACAACCAAAGTGAGGGGAAACCAAAATTGAATTGACAAAGCCAAGATTTATGTAATGAATTTTTAAGCACTCTAATTGCAAATCTTTTAAACAAACATTTGAATCAAGGACAAAAAATCCAATTTAAGGAAACAAATTTTTGCTTGTAAGCTTCAATTACAGCAAGGTATTTTTGATATACCTGATTATCCTCCTCTTGTGTTAACTCAAGGACAACTTTGATATGTGCTTGGTTCTCCCTTTTGATCTTTTTAGCTAGTATCTTCTCCTCTTGATTAAACCGATGTTCTAGCTTCTATACTTTTGGATGCCTATTCATTTATTGTCAAAATGCAAAAATAGAGAGTTAGATAAATGAATTTATCAACCTGAAAACAAATTATGATAGAAAACCTTGAGCGACATTCTCCAGCAAATACGCGATAGTAAATTGCTCACAGGCATAACTTTACTGTTACCAGTGGACACCTAACAGTGTACCAGACGATACATAAAATTAAGCATGTGTAAGCAAATTATTTCAAAGCGTAAGAAATATTTTTCAAAGCAACAATGAATTAACTCAAAGTGATAACGAATCAATATAAAGTGTAAGCTAAAAGAAGTAGGCATGATTGTTTAGATCAATTGTGGAGCAAAGCTTTATGAAAGGTGATAACAAATTGTCATTCCATGACACTTTTTAGCATGTAAGCATGACCATTTCAGTCAAAGGCAATAACACTTTGTCTCAGAGGCGTGAACATTTTTCTTCTAAGTGACAAGGGAGAATTTAAGACAGAAGTAGAAAGTATCGACCACACGTAAATAGTCAACAAATAGGTGTCGATACAGAGCTTGTAAGCATCATCAAATTGATTGCAGGTGTGAACAGATCTCTTGTAAGTGTGACTTCACCAATTTTTTGCAAGATAAACACAGAAAATATAGAATATAAGCATGCAAATTATGGTGAAAATGATGAAATGAGGCTTAGAGCCCCACGACGGGTGGCATTTGTGTGATGATGAAAATCACCTTCATGAAATTAAGATCAAATAGCATCAATTTAAAGAAAATACAATGCAAATCTAATTTAAAATGAAACTATAATCTAGAACATCTCATGGTTCTCTAGAAAGAAGTGGTAAATGAAGCTCTCAGCTTAGATCCTCACTAGTGACACCTCTAAAATGAGAATTATGCTTCTATTATGCTTCTACTATGCTTCTTAAATGCTTAATCTATCTCAAATTGACAAACTATAATTATAATTGCTCTAAAATGCTCTTAATTGCTCTTAGAATTCACTCAAATGCCTATAGTAACAATGCTTTGCAAATGAAGTTCTAAGATGGAAATGCTCTCCAAAATGCCTCATATTTATAGTAAATGTCCAAGGGTAGGGGGTGGAGTGAAGTAATCATGGTTATCCCTTGGTTGAGTCAAATACTTTGCATTGTTCATAAATGGGGGGACAAGCCTTTAAATGGTTTCAAAGCTTTGGACAATTTAAATGTTTGAGTGATTTATGTCTTTTTGTCCTCAATTCTCATTGGTTGATCACTTTGTTGAAAGAAATTAAGAATTATTAAATTCAATTAATTAATTATATTTAGCCATGTAAGGGTAATAGGTTCATTTTGATTTTTGATTAAAACAACTATACAATTAATTGATTAAAATCAATTATATATTGTTTTTGGTCCCTTTTTAGCTTTCATTTAATTATTTAACATCATTATTTAATTTCTCCTTTGATTTAATTGATTTTGTCCCACTTTATTTAATTATGTCCATTTTGATGATTTAGTGCATTCTATTGATTTTTGCAATTTAAAAGCACTTATCCAATTTTGCGTGTCTACAATAACCTTGTCAACTTTTCTTTTTGTTGCTGTGTTGTTCAATACTGCATCCACTTCTCTTGTTTTCTCATCATAAGTCCCCCATCTAGGTTCATTGGTGTCCTAAGGTGCTGACAA
Source organism: Chamaecyparis obtusa (assembly GCA_027943335.1). Classification (NCBI taxonomy): domain Eukaryota; kingdom Viridiplantae; phylum Streptophyta; class Pinopsida; order Cupressales; family Cupressaceae; genus Chamaecyparis; species Chamaecyparis obtusa. The sequence continues at coordinate 109,382 of BSBK01007370.1, forward strand.
TAGAACTTGAACATAAGCCTCTAGAATAGGCTCTTCCACTTGATATCCTAGGGGATGAATCTACTTTGTTCTTCGTTCAACAGCCTCCATGCATGTTGTGTCAGTCTCAACCATGAAACAAATAGTATCCTTGTATTTTTCAACTATCTTCTCTGGAATTATGTATGTCATCTACATTTTGGCTCTAAATGTTTTCAATTCTAGTGTCATGTAGCCCTTCAATGTACTCTTAGTACATGCTTTGAGAGATATCTGTGGCATTGTGGGAATAGATTTATCTAGATACAAATCAGACACTTTTCCAACAATATGGAAGTACATATAGATAATTAGGGATCCAAACCTAAATATCTTGGTCTTGTCATGCTTGATGGCCTTAATGTTGTCTATTAGTTGTGCGCACAAGATCTCACATAGATTAAACTCTCCATTCTCTTTCACAAGTCTTATTGCTGCAAGAATTGTGGTCATAGACACACTATTCACCCTGTTGGTGTGTTGGAACCTGTAACCCAGTATCATGGATATCAATTTGATGTCATTTTTCTCAATAGACTCTATAGTCATTTTGTGCCTATCACTTCTTGATTTGCATTTTTTCTCAACAAGTTTTATCACATCCTTGCCCGCTAGAAGAATGACACCTATCCTTGAGAGGCTTGTCATCTCATGAATTAGGTCTCTTGTAATTCTCACCGGTACTTCACCTATCCAAAATAGGTCATCATGGATCCTGCTAAGTAGAATCTTTATCCATTCGGACTCATAGAACTCATATGCAGTCACATATTCAACTATAGGATGATTATTCCACTGTGCATACTCATCCATGAAGGTTTTATTAGGTTTTAACATTGTTTCCATGTTTACTCTTATTTTTTCGAATCCTACTGGTTCTTTCTTACAATATATGTATGCTCTAATATCTTCTACGTGCATAACACCCATGGGAGTGCGAGAGAATGCACCTTCTAGGTTGTCTAGAGTGGATTTGAATGAATGCCTCTTAAACACATATCTCTTCTTTTTCGCCACATCAAACTCAATGGGAGTATCCATTACTTACTTGAATATCACTTTCCAAGTAATCTCAAAATCTTCTAAATCGGTGTGACGAACTAGGGTTTCTGCAACTGATCAAATGTATTGACAATTACTGGTGAATCAATCTAAAATTCTTTACAATCAAATGGTACGGCTCTTCTGCTCTCCAATCACTTTGAATTTGAATGCAATGAGAGATCTACTAACTTCTATGTACTTTAAAGTAGGAATTCTTCCATTAATGCTTGTTGCGTAAACTAGGATGCACTAAAAAATTTCTAACTTTCATTCTACAAACAATCAGCTCGTGCACTCTTGCACATAGAATCTTCCAGTCTCCAAAAGGTTAAGTCCAAAGGCACATACTTTGAGAGTGAGTATACCAGCCATGCATGGGTCTACAGCTAAATTAGCTCCCCCTATGACCCTGAGGGCCATTCATCCTAATGTAGAGGGTGCATCCACTATGGATGCAACCAATACATGTTCATCAACCTTAGCCTTCTTTGCTTCTGAGAAAATCAAGCTCACATCATCTGAATCTTTCACAAAATTGACTTCTCCTTCAGTATCCAATATTGGTTCTTCAGGATTTTTAGGGCTTTCCTGACCTTGCGTCCTTGATCTACAAAACTTTGAGATGTGTCTAGCTTTGTTAAAAGAGTGACAAATGACTGGAGGCCTTATATTCCTTGGTGCATTAACATGGGTTACCATTTTTCACTGTCTAGCTGAGTGACCATTATAGTTACATATCTAACATGTAACATTCTAAGAACTTCTTATATTTGACTGATTTTGATTTCTCTGATTATATTGAGTCTTATTCTTCTAACTTCTCCTACAATTCATAGCCCTATGACCAAATTTATTGCATGAATAACAATAACCATTGAAAGGTCTTACCTCTGTATAGTTCTTTTCTATATGTCCATGCTTGTTACATGCATAACAAGTTTGATCTACTGGCTTGCACTCATTCTTGGATGCTTCAACATGATCTTTAGTCTGACTTCCAATCTCCTTAGCATCTGTGGTTTCTTCTAGTGCTTTCATTCTTTCTCGCATGTTGTCAATCTGATTTTGTGCTTCATTGTATCCAATGCTGCTAGTATCTCCTTTAAGTCTTCTTGCATACAACTGCAATTCTATCAAATCAAAACTGGTGTGCAATTTATCAATGTGATGCTTTGCCTCTTTCAATTTAGATTCCAAGCTTTCTTTGTTGTTCCTTAGCTCCAAAATTTCCATTTTTTCTTGCCTCAATTCTTCATTGAGTTGAAGGTTCTCTCTGATCTATTCATCATAGACTTCCTGATTGTTAGTCAGCTTATCATCCAATTCTTCATTCAACTTCTTGATCATTATCCCTAAATCACTGGTAGAGCATTCTTTCAAATCCTTTCTTAGCCTTTTGATGACTAGTTGAGCATCACTGACTTTTTCTTTTAGTTCTTCAATTTCTTTTTTTAGATCTATCTACGTCTTCAAGAGTATCTTCAAGATTTCCTTTCAGATGTTTCATTTCTTCTTTGTCCATGATCTCCTCAAGTGGTTAAAATTCTATGTTGAGGACCAGAGCTCTGATACCAATTGTTAGGAATGGGAACACTGAGAGGGAGAGGGGGGGGGGGGTGAATCAGTGTTCATTGTATTTTATCTTTTATCTTTATTCTTAAACTGAACTTGAATACTTAAATATTGAAATGAACATCAACATAAACATGAAACATGAAACCAATATGGTTACGAGGAAACCCAGATAGGTAAAAACCCTAGTGGGAATTGACACCCACTAATATTTTGTACTGGTGTTTTGTGATCCTTGTTAGAAGATCCTTAACCCTGTTAGGAGTTGTTTTACAATATATTTAGTATAGTGACCTTGTCAAGGGTTGGACCCTGTTAGGATTCTTTTACAATAATCTCTATTAGGGGTGTGGGCTCACTGTCCTAGAGCTCACTACTCAAGTGGTGAAGGCTACAACCTTCTGATCTCAGATAGACACTATATCTTCCAGATGAACTATCACTGTGACACTGCTTGTCCGATTAGTTCCTTTGATGAGCTGATGCTTTGACCTCTTTCAAAGCTCTAATAGACCTTATCAACTCTTCGCACACTTTTGCTCTGCTTATTGCAACTCTATATTGACTATCATACCTATTACAATGGTTGCATCTCATATTTATATGTGCTTACAAAACAAATAACTAGGTCGACTCTTTAACTGATTACATACAACACTCCTAGTTGAATTGGCTCAAGCATGTTTACAAAAAAACATAATTACATGTTGACAACCTAATTACAATAGGCACATAGCCTTTACAACATAATAATATGACCACAAATCAAAATGCCAACAGTCGATTGCTTTCTCTATACTTCTCTGGCACACACTGGCTATGTAACTTCAATTGTCTGTAACTTTGTCATACCTACATATCTCATCATGCGATCATATACTAAGCATGAATATGATGTTACCAACTTAACTTCTACGGTGCATACCATAATTATGTTGTATGCATGTGTGCTGATGCTATGATCTTTAGGAACTCTGTATATTGTCCAGTCTTCAACACTTAGCCAATTTCTGATCTTCTCATCAAGTGCGCTAACTTCAAAACACTATATGACTTTGTTGTCATAATGAAAACACTATATTAATTCATATACACTAATGTAGTCAACTTGCCAACAATTATGTCATCCATTCTCGGTATATGAAACCTATATTTCACTGTTATCTTATTGATTTCTCTACAATCAGTACACATTCACCATTCTCCATTATTCTTAGGTGCCAATACAGTAGGTACTACACAAGCACTCAAATGTTCTCTGATCAAACCTTTCTCCAACAAATTTTGAATATGTTGGTTCAACTCCTGATTCTCGGTAGGTGTCTGTTGGACTACAACTGATTTGGAATCTAATTGATCTGTGATTGCAAGATCACTGAGAAGTTGCTGATTAGATATGGAATATGATTAAATCAATATTATGTTGTCATTGATGTCAACTAGTTTGATAGATCTTATCTTGTAAGTTACTACACCGAGACATCTAAAGAAAAGTGAAAGAGATTTAGAATAGAGAAATTTACATAAGGAAAGATGTACAAGACAGATGAGGATAAGGAATACATTGAGTAACTTGTTTATAAGTCTATAACTTGATGATATTGACTTCATTATGTTGCATTCATCTATAATGGAGTATAGAGCTGAAAGACACAAAGTAGTGTTGTCGGTAAATGAAGCATTTCTAGTATACACAGATGGAGTGTAGTGTATACCAACCGTAGTATTAAGCTAGTTGTGTTCACCAACACATTCTTTGTTAACCAAGCGGAATAGAATGAATTAAATGATTAATTTAGCTGATAAGATTGATGAGCTAGCAAGAGTATAACATCAAGGTAACAGATAATGTTTGTTACAAAGATTGACATCTGACAAAATTCAAGGAAGATCTAATGAAGTAGATTGAAATGTGTTATTGACACAAGTACCGAGAAAGTTTTAAGCGGCAAAATCTATGAATGTGATTAAGCGAAAAAATCTGATGGTGGAGAAGAAATCAATTTACTCATCTACATAAGAGAACATAATTTATTTATGAATAGAGCTGGAAGAAGAAGCTACAAGAATTTCATGTGAACAAGCTTTCATGCATTCTGATCATACTAGTTAGCCAGAACCAAGCTACAAAACAGTTACCAAGCTACAAAGGGCTATTACCGACGGACAGTAAGTTGATATAGTATTGAATCTGAAGTAAAATATTTATCAGAAGGATTTGTATGGACGGAATATTGATCTGTAATTTGCAATTAAAATTGTACTAAGGTAGGTCATTTTACTGTTACATATTTAACCATTGTATATAGTCTAAATCTCTTAACCAAGTGGACTCTAAAAGTCTTGTGATGTATCATTCATAGAATGAACATTGTTATCCTGTCAACCCCATAGTGAATGCTGGTTGGATGATAACTTCTAGTCTAAAATCCTCTAACAAGGTCACACCTAACAGTGTGTTTGTAACCTTTAACAGGGCTGGATCTTAACCGACCTCACTTCAGAAGAGTGAACAATTTTGGGTTGCCAATCCTAGGTGGTTTTTCCCTTTACAGGGTTTCCATGTTAAATCTCTTGTGTTATGTGTTGATTGTGATATTTGTTTGTTATCATTCTTTACATGTTACATGTTAGATTTGAGCAGTAAACTATTATCAGTATTAGACTAGTAATCGGTAAAAGCACAAATAGTGAGAGTTATTATTTCTTACCGATGAGCATAAATTAAAGAAGATGTTTTGAATTATACATTTTGTTTTGGGACACTGTATAACTGATTCACCCCCCTGTTAGTTATTCTAACAATTGGTATCAGAGCTACATTGCTTGGAACAGAGTTTTAAGGACTTAAGCATAAAGGTCTCAAGATGTATAAGAGGGAAGTGCTGAAATGAAATAAAGAGAACTTCGCAGTATGGCAAAGCAGAATGAAGCTGCACATATCTGGAATTGGGAACTCAGCACTAGATCTGATGCAAAATGGCTACATGCAACCACCCACTGATCGCCTAACTATTGATCAACTGAAGGATAAGCATGAACACAATGTTACTATGATGGAACTTGATGCTGCCTGTACCAACACTGAATTTGAAGATATCAAGACATGCACATCTACCAAAGGAATGTGGGATAAATTAGCACAAATCTACAGTGGAGATCTAAATGTCAAAAGAGCCCGAGCTAAAAGTATGAGAGGTAGATTTGATGAAATGAGAATGAAAGAAGGTGAGAACATTTTCCAATATTCAAATAGACTCAAAGAAGCGATACATGCTATTAGAGCATCTGATGGAGTAATTGATGATGAAGCAGTGATAAGCAAGATTCTTAGAACTTTGCTAGCAGTTTATGCAATCAGGATTTCTACAATTCATGAAACAAGAGCTACATCCAACCTCACTCTTGACACTCTGATTGGTAAACTTACAACCTTTGAATTAAACAATTTTGATAACAGTGTTGTTCCTTCTGTTGAATCTGCTTTCATGTCTTCTCTGAAGATTGGAAAGTCTAGTAGGAATGGTAAGAATTGTGATAGTGATGACAATACCGATGATGAACTTGATGAGCTTGAAGCACTTATGGCCCAAAGATTGCCCAAAGGAAAAGGAAGATATAGAGGCAAGCTACCTTTAGCATGCTTTAATTGTAAAGAAGTTGGTCACATTGCTACTAGATGTCCTCAGAAGAAAGATGATGATAGATCCAAAGATTGATCTAAAGGAAGCAATGGGAGAAGAGTCAATAGAGACAACTAAGATGAAAAAGACAAAAAGGAATGTTACATAGCCGAAGATATTGAAACTAAATCTGATTCTGATGATGATATAGAAGTTGTATTTGTTGCTATGAAAGATGACTCAGAAGAGGAAGAGAAATATGAAGAGACATCACTAATCTCTAAAGTAAGCAGACATGATACATGGATCATAGACAGTGGCTACACACATCATATGACCGGTGATGTAGAGAAGTTTGATCATCTTGTTGAATATAATGGAGGATCTGTGAGAATGGGAAATGATGCACCTTGTACGATAAGAGGTAAAGGCTCACTAATGATCAATGACAGACTACAACGTGAAAATGCATACTGGGTAGATGGACTAAACTATAATCTGATAAGTGTGGCATAGTTGAACAACTTAGGCCACCGATTGGCTTTTGAGAGCAAAAAGGTGAAGATTTATGATGATGGAGGAAGACTTGTTGGAATTGGTACACAATCCAGAGGTAATCTATTCTATCTTGATATGGATCAGTCTTCTTGTTTGCTAATAAAGGATGAAGATGCTTGGTTGTGGCACCGAAGGTTATTCCATGTGAACTTTGACAACATGATCAAGATTAGTAGAAAGAAAAGAGTTAGAGGACTGCCTAACTTAGCAAAGCTATGTGCCATGAATGTCAAAGAGGTAAGATGACTAAGTCTAGTTTTAAAAGCAAAGACTATTCAACAAAGAAGAAACTCATACTGACCTATGTGGTCCTATGAGAACTCAGAGTTATTATGGTGATAGATATTTTATTCTTTTTGTTGATGATTGCACTAGACTGATGACTATTATGTTCTTGAAAGAGAAATCTAAAGCTTTCAAAATGTTTAAGTGGTATAAAGCTAAAGTAGAGAAAGAAACTGGTAAGGAAATAAAGTGCTTAAGATTTGATAGAGGAGGTGAATTTATCTCTGATGAATTTACTAAATTTTGCAATGAGCATGGAATCAAAAGGCAGGTATCGGCATTGAGAACACCTCAGCAAAATGGCACTACTAAAAGAAGGAATAGGTCTATAATTGACTGTGCTAGAACATTGATGATACAAAAGAATGTTGCTAAGACATATTGGAGGGAAGCTATCAGTACAACTGTATATGTTCTTAACCTAGTACAACTGAAGAAGGACTCCAACTAAACACCTTATGAACTATGGTTTGGACACAAACCTACTATAAGATATTTTAAAATTTTTGGAAGTAAATGCTTTATCCTGAAAGATGATAGAAATGAGAAGTTTGATTCTAAAGGAGATGAAGGAATATTTTTGGGATATTCCACCACAAGTAAAGCATACAAATGTCTGAATAAGGCTACAAATAAGATTGTTGAAACTACTAATGTTTGTGTTGATGAGTTTGATGACAAGTACACAAAGGAATCAGAAGACTATGGTAGATTGACTTACATTGAAAATCCAGAGCATTTACCAACACTGCAAGCAGTGTCAACCAGTCAATAGGGAAACAATGCAGTACAATAGGCACCACAAATCGATGAACATGAAGAAGCTACCGAGCAAGGAAATGACCCTGAGTAGGATGAACAAGAAAGGAGAAATCAAGTCTTGGCTAGTTTTATCAGAAGACACCATCTTGAAACATAAATTATTGGAGACAGACATGCTGGAATACAAATCAGAAGAAAAACAAGACAAGGTACATGTCTAATTTGTGAATTTGAACCTAAAACTATGAAAGTTGCATTAGAGAATGAAGAATGGGTTAATGCAATGAAGGAGGAAATAGAACAAATAGAAAAGAACAAAACCTGGTCCTTAGTACCCTAACCAAAAGATAAGAATGTTATCAGTACTAAGTGGATATATAGGAATAAATTGAATGAAAATGGTAAAGTCACAATAAATAAAGCTAGATTAGTATGCAAGGGATATGCACAAGAAGAAGGCATTGATTATGGTGAGACATTTGCACTTGTTGCTAGATTAGAAGGAGTTAGAATGCTACTTTCATATGCTGCACATAAGAAATTCAAAGTCTATCAAATGGATGTGAAGTCAGCATTTTTTAATGGTATACTTGAAGAAGAAGTCTACATTGAACAACCTGAAAGATTTGTTGATCCCAACAATAAAGACATGGTATGTAGATTACATAAAGCTTTATATGGACTAAAGCAAGCACCAAGAGCATGGTATGAAACATCGCATACTTACTTGTTAAGTATTGGATTTGTTAGAACAAGTGAAAACATCAATTTGTATGTGAAAGGTCATACTGATGATACTATTATTATTGCTGAAATATTTTTTGACGATATTATCTTTGGTGGCTCAGATCTTGTTTGCAAGGCATTTGCTGATGAAATGCAAAAGGAATTAGAAATGTGTATGTTTGGAGAGATTAAGTTCTTTCTTGGACTACAAGTGATTCAGCAAAGTGATGGCATATTCATCACACAATCTAAATACATAAAGGAAGTACTGAAGACATTTGGCATGAAAGATGCAAAACCTATAGGAACATCGATGGCTACTAGATGCAAATTGACAAAGGAGGATGAAACTATTAAGGTAAATTAGACACTTTACCAATCCATGATTGGTAAATTAATGTACATAGTTCACAGTAGGTCAGATATAGCACATGTTGTGGGAATTGTTGCAAGATTTTCTGCTAATCCTAGAGAATCACACATGATTGCTACAAAAAGGATCTTAAGATACTTGAAGAAAATAGAGAATTGTGGATTATGGTATCCTAAGGAAGGGAAGTTTGAACTAAAATTTTACACCAATGCTGATTGGGCTGGAAATGTGGATGACAGAAAAAGCACCACCGAAGGAGCATTTTTCGTTGGTGAAAGACTTGTAACCTGGACAAGTAAAAAGAAGGCTTGTACTTCTCAGTCTATAGCTGAAGTAGAGTATGTTGCTACCACAACTAACTATTCAAACATTGCATATATCAAACAAGTGTTGGAAGGAATGAATGAGGTAATCACTGACCCGGTGATTATATATTGTGACAACACAAGTGCTATTAATATTTCAAAGAATCCTGTGATGCACTCTAAGAAAAAGCATATATCTATTAAGTATCATTACTTAAGAGAACAAGTACAAGAGAAGCAAGTAAAGTTAGAATTTGTTACATCTAAAGAACAACTTGCTGATATTTTTACAAAGCCCCTACCGAAGGACACATTTGAATACTTGAGGTCTAGACTTGGGGTACGTCCCCTGTTTATCAGTTACTAAGGTGATCTGAATGTTGCATCGGCCTACTTTTATCAGAAGATCATTCATGTTGATGCAGCATAGTTCACACTTTGAATCATGTTCAAGGTTGTGATTAAGATTGAGAACTTGAACCGATGAGATATCAGTATATAGAGATACAAAGGAAGTACTAAACACCACAGAGAGTTACTTGGCTACTACAAACCTGATTGTTTATTTGTTTCTTTAGCATTGTTGTCAAAGGGAGAGATAAACCATATGAAATGAAAAGGGGAGAGATAAACAAAATATGAAAAGGAACAAGCACCAATGACAATTATCTAAGGGAGAGACAATCTGAATGAGACATAGTATTGAAGATCAGTTACAAAGAACAGAAGTAGGAACAAGAGAACTGAAAAGATCACAACTACAGAAAGGTAAAGCTGTATTACTTAATGTTGGTTTAGTAACATAGTGATTAAACATATTAAGTCTATTCGACTTACAACATTTGTTCACAAAGTTGTAGAATGTATGTTTGGTATGTTTATGGTACATTTCATATTACTTGAGTTGCCATCAATGCCAAAGGGAGAGAATGTTGGACTACAACTAATTTGGAATTTGATTGAAGGATTTGTGATTACAAGATCACTAAGAAGTTGCTGATTAGATAAGGAATATGATTAAATTAGTATTATGTTGTCATTGATGTCAACTAGTTTGATAGCACTTATCTTGTAAGTTACTACACCGAGAGATCTGAAGAAAAGTGAAAGAGATGGAGAACAGAGAAATTTACATAAGGAAAGATGTAAAAGATAGATGAGGATAAGGAACACATTGAGTAACTTGTTTATAATTCTATGACTTGATGATATTGACTTCATTATGTTGCATTCATCTATAATAGAGTATAGAGCTGAAAGATAAAAAGCAGTGTTGTCGGTAAATGAAGCATTTCTAGTATACACTGACGGAGTGTAGTGTATACCGACCACAGTATAAATCGAGAAGTGTTCACCAACGCATTCTTTGTTAACCGAGTGGAATAGAATGAATTAAATGATTAATTTAGCCGATAAGATTGATTAGCTGGAAAGAGTATAACATCGAGGTAACAGATAATGTTTGTTACAAAGATCGATAGCTAAAAAAATTCAAGGAAGATCTAACAAAGTAGATTGAAATTTGTTATTGACACAAGTACCAAGAAATTTTTAAGTAGCAAAATCTATGAATGTGATTAAGTGACACAAGTACTGAGAAATTTTTAATTAGAAAAATCTATGAATGTGATTAAGCAACAAAATCTGATGGTGGAGAAGAAATCAATTTACTCATCTATATAAGAGAAAAAAATTTATTTATGAATAGAGTTGGAAGAAGAAGAAGCTGTAGGAATTTTGCATGAACAAGCTTTCATGCATTCTAATCATACTGGTTAGTGAGAACTGAGCTGTAGAATAGTTACCGAGCTACAAAGAGCTATTATCGACGAACAGTAAGTTGATATAGTATTGAATCTGAAGTGCAATATTGATCAGAAGGATTTGTATGGACTGAATATTGATCTATAATCTACAATTGAAGTTGTACTAAGGCAAGTCATTTTACTATTACATATTTAACCATTGTATATAGTCTAAATCTCTTAACCGAGTGGAATCTGAAAGTCTTATGATGTATCATTCATAGAATGAAAATTTTTATCTTGTCAATCCCATAGTGAATGCTGGTTGGATGATAACTTCTAGTCTAAAATCCTCTAACAAGGTCACACCTGACAGTGTGTTTGTAACTTTTAACAGGGTTGGGTCTTAACCGACCTCACTTCAGAAGAGTAAACAATTTTGGGTTGCCGGTCCTAGGTGGTTTTTCCCTATACAGGGTTTCCACATTAAATCTCTTATGTTATGTGTTGATTGTGATATTTTTTTTTATCATTCTTTACATGTTACATGTTAGATTTGATCAGTAAACTGTTATCAATATTAGACTGGTAATCAATAAAAGGACAAATAGTAAGAATTATTATTGCTTACTGACGAGTAGAAATTAAAGAAGATGTTTTGAATTATACATTTTGTTTTGGGACACTAGATAACTGATTCACCCCCCTCTCAATTATTCTAATAGTGTCAACTAATGAGGTGCCTTATTCGGTAAACTAGCTCTAGGAATTAGATCCATGCAATGATCAATGCTTCTCTTCAGTAGAAAACCATCAGGTACATTATCAAAAATGATTTCACTGTACTCAGTGAGTAACTTATCAATCTCCTCAGGGACATTATCCTCTATTTTCTTACTCGGGTTGTTAGGAATCACAACAAAACATACATCATTCTTCTTCAAATCCTTAACAAACTTTCTTCCTTCCATCAAGCAAACTTTCACAGATGTGCAAACATTACTAATAGGTTTTTCCATCAAAGGTAACAAGATTTGTCTTCTCCCATCAGCCCAAATAGTATATTTATGCAATCTTCCATCATATATAGTATGTCTATCATATTGCCAAGGTCTGCCCAACAAAATATCACAACAATCCATAGGCATGATATCACATAACACCTTATCATAGTACTTTCCAATTTTCAAATTCACATAACATTGTTCACTTACCAAGAGTGTATGCTCATCTTTGATCCATGAAATCTTAAAGGGCTTTGGATGTTCTAACTTTTTCAACTATAACTTGTGACCATTTCCTCGGATGTTAGATTCTCTGAACTATCACTGTTAATGATTGCTTTCCAAACTTTTTCATAAACTCTACATCTAGTTTTGAATAAACTTTTCTTTACTGGATCTTCCTTTTTACCTTCATTCCAAAGTGCTCTCCATACCATCAAGTTATTTTCCTTCTCAAGTTCATTCCATGATTCTTCTTGTACCAAAGCATTTCTACTGCTACCAGCCTTCTTACTTGCATGTGTACACTCAAATGATCTATGTCCTTCTTCTCCACAATTGTAACAAGTTCCTTAGAAACTTCCTCTATTATAACCACCTTAGTAGTTACTACCTCTACCTCTAAATGAACTTTCACCTTTCCACTCAGTCTTGCCTTTATCCAGATTTGTCTTTTCAGGTTCAGATCTACTATTTTCACCATGAGATCTACCTCTCCCTCTAGGGAATCTACCACCTCTACCTCTTTTTCTTTGCTCATGTCTCTTGTTCAATTTCTCCTTAGCTTTCAATGCAAATTGATAAGCCTCTTCAATGTTCTCCAATTTAACCAAAATAATTTTTTCTTGGATGGAAACTCTCAAACCATTCAAGTATGTAGCAATTCTTTCAACATCATCTTCATCATGTCCAAATCTGATATCTAATCTATAGAATTCCTCAGTATATTCTTTTACCGAGCTATCTTTCTACCTTAAACTTTTCATTTGCCTAACTAGGTTAATCTAATAATCACAAGGTAAGAAATTTCCTTTCAACTTATTCACCATCTTATTCCATACCTTGATTTTTTCTTTGCCTTTCCTCTTTCTATCCAACTACAAATGTTCCCACCACAAGGATGCATGAATTTTCAACTTTGTGCTTACAATTTTCACCTTCTTTTCTTTAGGTACATTTTCATACTCAAAATAATTTTCCATCTTAGTGATCCATTCCACCAATTCATTAGAATCCAATTTTCCACCATACTTAGGAGGATTAACGTGTGGTGTAGACTTTAGACTTGTCAAATCCTTCAAGAATCTTTCCTCACCTTGAGCCATCACAGGTGCAGGTTCTACATCACCTTATTCTACCTCAATTTCATCATCACTAACATCTTCAACATGTCTTCCTCTTCTCTGGGCTATTTCAACAGCTTCCAATCTAGCAGTAAGTTGTCTCAACATGTCTGCCAATCCTAGATCAGCATCTTGCCTCCCACGAACCATCTTGAAAACCCTCTCCAATTGTAGATCAGATCACAATCTTCTACCCCACAAAAATTTAACTAGGGCTTTGCAAGAAGGAACCTTCAAACCTAGATTCTCAAATCTAGATCCAGATCTAACCTCACTCTAATACCACCTGACGCAAGGGAGGATCCTGAGAGGGGCCAAAGGGACACCCTAACCAGATCCACCTTAACAACAACACAAGCAAGAGAGAGAAATGTAGATGCTATGACATATTATCTTCAAATTGATTCATACATGCTGGGCTATAAGGCCTTCCTAGTTTAGGCCAGATATTACAATCAAGTAAAGAAGTCCTCCAACATGCGAGGATCTATAGATAATCTCTAATTTTCTATCTTCTATCTTCTATCCAAAAATTGCCTCTCAAAATTGACTCAAACAACTACATATATACAAGAGGTAACCAAACCAAGTCAGCCTTCAAATCCATAATCAACAGAAGGAACGACCAGACCTAGGTCCACACACCTCCCAAATGATGGATACCAACATTAAATCCATGACCCAAATTAAATGCACAAGTTGGCCTCAAAGGAAATCCAAAACAAACTACTCGACAAGCAAGGAAGCCAAGCGCCAAACAAGCATCACCGAGAGCTAGGGAAAATAACCGAGTGCCAGAAAGATAACTAACCAACTTGGTCAACAAAAGAAACCGAGCAACACCAAACCAACTCAGTCAAAGTAGGAACCGAGTAACACAAACAAACTTCAAATATGTTTTTGGTGACATAGGATTGCGAAGGACTCGAGATGCTCCTGCATCAAATATATCTGTTGATTTGGGTATTTTTATGAAATATTATTTTGGGTTTTATAAAGGAGATCATACTTGACACATTTGGCACAAATATATGTGTATATAGAAAGACATGCTACAAGTTTGATTTGTAGTGTCTTTTCTCTTTGGTCTTGGTTATCTTCCTAAATGTTTAGTTTTTCTTATATTGGATATGGGATTGGTTAGACCTATGTGATCACTGTTTTGTCTTCATATGTTGTCATGTGGGAAATGCCAAAGGTTATTTTATCTATTTCTTTTGATGGTTGTGGACAAAATGGGAGAGTATTAGGGACTTGTGAAACTTATGCTTGAAATTTGTTGGTTTATAGGTTTTCTCTTTTCATTATATTGTTTCTTTCATGAGTTTCATGTTTATTTAATTTGGAAAGATGGTGAAAAATTGTGGGAGAGAGTATGTAGTAATGTGGGTTGCATGTGTGGATCACTATGATGTTTTTTATACTACGAGTTTATGGTTACACTTTCTAGGTGATTTTGTTAGTGGATTCATTTTAGATTGGACATTAGCTATGCAGTGGGTGCTTCTAGGTGTGTATGTGGTAGGTATTGCACTTAGATTTTGTGGTTAAATGTTACAAGTTGTATACGTTCATGTTATGGGATTCAAATGATATATTTTCTATACATTGGAGGTAAGGATAGTTAGAAGTGTTAGTACTTGTTGGAGGTGTCATTTCAGCTATTCTTATTGTTTCTTGATAGATATCACTACATGTTGTTACCTTTAGATTGAGTGTTTTAATTTTAGGATATTAGTTAAGATTGGATATATGATTCATTTACAAAAAATTATGTGGATTTATCTTTGGATAGCTTCTATGTATGTCTAGTTATAGTGGCATGATAGAGGGTTCGACAATTCATTTGTGAGATGGTGGTCACTTTACATTTGTTGTAGGCATCTTGAACATGGAGGAATTTGTGTTAGGAATGAATGCTGAATATATCCTATGGGGGAGTATTAGCAGCCATTTTGTAGCAGTTGTTGTTGCATTCATGACTGTGATTATCATTGATGTCAACACAGTGATCTACTGAAGATTAGCAGAGAAGAAGATAGTGTTTGAGTTAGCGCACTTGGGATATTGAAGATGAAGCTATATGGAGTTGGGGAATTACTCTATGATGTGTTATAAGATCATGGTTAAGAGTGTAGATAGTAATTCATTTATTCATGGAAGTTATGAGCATTTCAGTGCAAGCAGTATTTAGGCAGTGTTCATGAGTAGTAGTTTGTGGAAATCAGATGACATCTCCTAATCGGGATGGAAACTAGTTATGTGTAGTTAGAGAGAAGTTGAAGACATGTTGATAGTGAAGTGGATGATAGCACAAGATCTGAGGTCACACGAGTTAAGAATTATATTGATTGGAAACTAACAATTTTGTGTAATTTTGATGTAACGTGTGGAAACTTTTATTTTGTAATTTGTATGCCAACTCATTTTTAATTACTTGAGTGTGGCATAAAGGAAGAAATTTATTCCTTTTTGTAATATGAAGTGTGATGATTGTAAGTATTGTGAAAGTGAAATTGTGAAAGAGGATATGCAAAATACTGAGATCTGGTATTTAGATCTAAAGGAGTTGGTGCGGTTTGGCATAGTCAGAGAAGGAGTATTGGATTGTTGAGGTCAGTAATATTTTGGTATTATTATTTTGAGTAATACAAAGATCATTTGGACAGTGATTTTAGTGATCTTACCCAGAAGTTGTTTGGGTAGTGGGTCCTTCTGTCTTCCATAACTCCTAACAGAGTTAGAATCTTTTAACAGGGATTCAAAATCTCCTAATAGGGATTCATATGTATTGAATGTATTTCATAAGAATCCTAACAGAGTCCATCCTTTCACAAGGAACATTCATATTAGTGCATCTTTTTTGGGAATCATTCACACTGGGGTTTACTCTTTAAACAAGAGCTTCCCTAGTCAACATATCTTGTGTCATTGTGTTATTATGCATGTATATCTTTCTATGGTTATTGATAACATTGTTTACATGGTTAAAATCTATTGAATTTGATAAAAGTTATATTTTTCTAAAAACTGATTCACACCCCCCCCCTCCCACTCAGTTATCTTGGTGGACTTTACTTTCTAACAATTGGTATCAGAGCAGCAGGTCCTT
Organism: Chamaecyparis obtusa; assembly: GCA_027943335.1. Lineage (NCBI taxonomy): Eukaryota > Viridiplantae > Streptophyta > Pinopsida > Cupressales > Cupressaceae > Chamaecyparis > Chamaecyparis obtusa. The sequence goes on from BSBK01007370.1 coordinate 125,852, forward strand.
GAAGGAAAATTTTAATAGCTTAAGGAGATCCAAGGAAAATTTTAGGAAAGAAAGCCCTAAGTTTGATGGAGTAAATTTTGACAGTTGGAAAGAAAAGATGAAGACACATCTACTATGTTAAGGACTAGGTTATTGGTTGATTACAAAGAATTAGAAGACTATCATTGATGAGGATAACATTGAAACATATACTAATGAGGAAAGAGATCTATTCATGTGTAACATACTTTCCAGAGAAGCACTTTTGTCAGCCCTTCCGAAAAATGAGTATAGTCAGGTAAAATATTTGAAAACATCTCATGAAATTTGGTTATCTTTACACTCTACTTTTGAAGGTAATGAATATGCAAAGAAAGTCATATTACATAATTGGCTATGTGCATTTGAGGATATAAGAATGATGGAAAATGAATCTATTAGAAGCTATATTGGTAGAATGTCAAAGATTGTTGCAGGTATAAAATCTTGTGGAGGAACAAAGATAGAGAATGAAGTAATATGGAAACTTCTGAGAACATTGACTCCTACATTTAAGCAGACAACACAAATGATTGAACAAGTCATACCTTGTACTACAAACTTTACAAGAGAGACTCTTGTTACAAGATTGGAAGTACCAGAAATGAACCTGAGGTTATCAGGAGACTTGCCTAGAATGGAGACAACATTCAGTGTTCTTAGTGTTTGCCCTACTTTGTCAAGAAGCATCAGTGTGAGCAGAGATTATCCTAGCATCAGTAGATCTAGAAATGAAGAAGACATGAAGATTGAATAAGGTATTGCCTTGCTTGTGAAGAGAGAACCAGATGGTAAGAAAATTTTTAAATGTTGGACTTGTCAAGAATTTGGTCATTTTGCATCTAAATGTCCTAAGAGAGTTAAGAAGTATAGGAAGAACTTTAATCCTAGAAGATCTAAAGAATGTTACTATGCAAATGATGAAGAACTTGAAGCTAGTTTGGGGAAACCTTTGGGTGAAAGTGATACTGAGAATAATGATGATATAGGATTTGTAGCAATTAAAGAAGAAAATCCTGAAATTGAAATTAAGGAAGAAAAGGCTTTAGTTTCTCAAGTAGAAAAGAAAGCTGATTGGATTATAAATAGTGGTTGTTCACATCATATGACTAGAGACATGAAAAATTTCATAAAGTTTAACAATTATGATGGATGAGTTGTTAGAGTTGGAAACAATGCACCTTGTTTGATTAAAGGTATAGGATCTATTACTCTTGATGGAAAGACTAATACTGATGATGTTTACTTTGTGGATGGTTTGAAACATAATCTTTCAAGTGTTGGACAATTAGTTGATAAGGGATATCAAGTTTGGTTTACTGAGAAAACTTGTGTAAATAAAGACAAAGATGGAAATTTGATTGGTACTAGATCTAGAACCAGAGGTAATGTATTTCAGTTGAATCCTACTAAGATCACATGTTTGATTACTAAGATTGATGACAGTTGGTTATGGCTCAAAAGATTTTGTCATATAAATTTTGATAACATTGTGAAAGTGAGTACTACACTTGCAGTAAGAGACTTGCCTAAAATTATGGCTAAACAAAAGATAAGCTCATTTCCCAGCAAGAAGTTTACAATAACAAAGAAGTTGGAGATTGTTCATACAGACTTGAGCGGTCCTACAAGGACTAGAGGATTCTATGGAGAAAGGTATTTTATGATTCTTGTTGATGATTTTACAAGAATGATGTGGATTGCATTTCTTAAAGAAAAATCTGAAGCATTTGATAAGTTTAAGATCATTAATAATAAAGTTGAGAATGAATCTAGAATGAAGATTAAATGTTTGAGATCAAATAGAGGTGGATAATTTACTTCTAAAGAATTTAACATCTTTTGTGAAGTGAATGGTATTAAGAGATAATATTTAGCCCCTAGGATACCTAAACAAAATGGTATTGCAGAAAGGAGAAACAGATTAGTGACTGAAGCAACAAGAACTATGATATTTGAGAATGACTTAGCGAAGATATTCTGGTGAGAAGTACTGAACACATCGGTGTATACAATGAACAAAGTACAAATCAGAGTAGACACAGATAAGACACCCTATGAACTATGGTTTGGACATGCACCTACAATTAAGTATTTTAGGATTTTTGGAAGCAAATGTTATATTAAGAGATATGATGACATTGGAAAGTTTGATCCTAGAAGTGATGAAGGTATATTTCTTGGATATTCTTTGAAGAGAAAAGCTTATAGATGTTTTTGATTATGGTAAAAATAGGTTTTGAAGGGGCCCCGAAACCCTTTAACATAGTAAGATAGAGATAAGAATGGAAGACCAAAAGAACAACTAGCTACCCCTAAAAAAGGAGTAGACTACAAAGGGAAAAATCCCAGATAATCGTTACACACCTACACGACAAAAAGCAAAAGGCACTGGAAACAAAATAGAGAAAAAGACAACCAGCACCAAGATCAAGATAGAGACTTCAAGAAGCCCTCAGAGTCCTCTAGTTGGGCCTACATAGTCTTGACATTATCTTTCAGCTTTTGAATGTCCTGATCTTTGACCTTGAGTTTCTTTTTGGTGTTAGACCTAGTTCTAGTACCTGGTCCCATCTGTTGGCTGGACCCAGTGAGATCAATTTTGTCAATCGAAAGGCCCTCTTTGTTCCCTTCTAGCATTTTTCTTAGCATGTTCAACTTCTCCAGAGTAGACTTCATTCCTGAATTTTCCAAACCGAGCAATTTCTTCAACATATCTTCATTCTTGCTTGTCTTCTCATGAATGGGAACCATGGCTATCTCAACAGCTTTTTTAATTTTTTCTTCCATCTCAAAACTGTAATAAAAAAACACAAGCTTTAGCATTGGAAGCATTCTCCTTCCTGAGATTATCAATGATTTCCTCAAGCATGGTGTTCTTATTTTCCAATTTGATACATCTATTCTTCAGCTCAACCAAATCAGTCTGTACCCACTTATCCAAATTATAGCTATAGATAGAATTGTTCTTAGCAATTTGAAGGGGGGTCATAATGATAGATCTCTTGACCTATGAATCCATCTCTCTTAGGTCATCTTGAAGAGGTTGGGACCTATTGCTGCCAAGGATTCTCTCACTATCATCCTTCTTATTCTCCTTCCCAGAGCTAGGGGAATCGTGGGAATCCAGATTATCCTCCTCCATAACCCTGAAGCTATTATTACCCAAATCATCAACATTACTATCAGCAACATTGGTATCAACATCTTTGACTTTTTTATCCTCAACCTCAACCTCATTCACGGTATTATCTTTGCCCTCAACTTTTCCAGTCTCTGAAACAGGGTTGGGCTTTTCCCCACTATTTTTTTTATCTTGATCGTGCCTGACATTACTCTTAACAGAAGTGGTAGTGACTTCAGGATTCCCCTTCTCATTCTCCTCAGGGATCTGGGTGGTCGAATTAGACACCGTATTATGACCCACCTAGGTATTCTCACCAACCTCAGGATCAATATCAGGCATGACCAAGGAAATAGGCTCCACATAATCAAGCTTTGAATTGGCAAGACTCATAGGGGAATCCACATTGATCTTAGTGGTAACAGGGGCATTATCCTTAGAAATGTCCTTAGCAGGCTCCAAAGCATCCTTGGGCCCGGAAGAAGCAGGCTCAGAGGGGGGAAGAACTTTCTTATTTTTATTTTTCTTGGATGGAGAACCCATAATCTTCCTCTTTTTGACCTGGGCCAAGATAGGATCAGAAATATGGTCTCTCGCATAATCAGCTATAAGGAGAATAAGCCCAACATGAAGAATAGGGAAATTCTTCACTCTATATTCAAAAATGCTCTGGTTGAGAGAGCACAGGAGAAAATAGGGAAAGGAAATCCTTTTGTCATGCCTAAAATGATTAGCTAAGACAAAATGGTAGTTATAAACCCTAGAAAATCTCCCTTCTAATGTGAAGTACTCCATCATGACCTTAATGATAGAACCCCAAATTTTTTCAATATTATCCATATCCACATAGTCTTTCTTACCTTTAACCATGAGAGCCCTCTCCTCGTCGGTGACAGGAAACAACTGGTAAGCTTTGGTTTCAACCTTAATCTCTTTTGAGTACTTCATGCCATCTAGAGGAAGACTAGTGATTTCGGAAAGGAGCCTGAGGCTGAGGCTAAAGGACTTGCTAGACAGATTCACCATGCCCTTATCCTACCCATTCGCAAAGGCTTTGGAAACATCATTATCAAAGCCATGAAGTCTCTGAAGATACCGATGGACATGGCCTTTCTTCAAAACACTCCAAACTTCCTTGTCCTACTTTCACTTGCATTTTGTCAGCTCTTCTCTTCTAAGATCACCACCCATAGCCAAACAATCACCTTGGTCTTTTTTCATCTTCTTGTTATGGTTAGACAGGACAATGCTATCGATATGATGGCTCTTAAGCATATAAAGGTTGTTACTCTAATTCTCTACCCTGTTCACATGTGCGAATTGGCAGTAGTTACTGGTAATGATGATGAAGCACATCAAATTTTGAGCTTTCATTATGGGAAAGTAATTCCACATCTTAGATATGTACTTTATAATATTTTGAATGACCTCTGAAATCTCCCCAAACTGATTTAAATTAACTAGTATCATTAATGTTACTATTAATGACACCTTCCTTATGTCTAATTTTGTCATAATTGATAGATGAGATAATAGAATCATTACTGATAGTATTACCATACCTTTTTTGAATTATCTCACTTTTGGCTCCAATATTAGCAAGGCCATCAACAACTTGATTGGTTTCTCAGTAGTTGCGAGAAATATAGGATGGCTCAAAGGATTGAACTATGATATTAATTTTGGATAATGATATGTTCAATAGTCCACGAGGGGGTATTGATACCTTTGATAATATTTATTATATTTAAAGAATCACCTTCAAGCTAGACTCTTTTGAATCCTAATTCTTCCACTGGCAAGATAGTATTGAAGGCAACCAAAACCTCTGCCCTATGATTGGTCTGGGATCCCAAGGGGACCGAAATAGCACCCAAACAATTACCATTACTATCTCTGATGACACCACCTCCCCCTGAGACACCCGAATTACCTTTGGAGGCCCCATCAAAATTAGCTTTGACCCATCCATTGGGAGGAGCTATCCAGACAAAGCTATCTCTAGGAGAGCGAATGTGAGAGTTGTGTTGGGGAAACTTCCAGTTAGTCTAATCAACATCTGGGAGACAATCCCTAAACTTTCTCTTGCTATTGCTGATGGCATTAATGAAGTTTTCCTTGATAGCTCTAATGAAAATGTTGTAGATAATATTAGGATTGGCATATTTCTCTCTAAAGATTCTATTATTTCTTTCCTTCTAGATACACCAGCACAGATGAGGTGGGATAAGCTTCCAGAAAGCTCTAGCAAGATCAATGTCAAAAGAGCATCTCCATTGAGCACGAAATCCTACCAAGAGTTAGGAAAGAGCCAACACAAATTCTAATTTTGAAAAACCAAATACCAGACTCTCTGAGTAAAACTACAGTGGAGCATGAGATGATCATAGGATTCAACTTGTTCCATACAAAGAAAGAATCTATTAATATAACATAAACCTCTTTTTGCTAAATTATCAAGAGTAAGGGGCTTATTCTAGAAAAGAATCCAATAGAAAAAGTTAATCTTAGGAGTGAGGAATTTATACCAAATAGAAGCACACTATGACTTAACTTCCTTGGAGAAGAAATGGTTGCAAGCAGAGGCCACCGAAAACTCACCATTAGGAGAAGGATTCCACACAATTTTATCTGAATGATTTTCCTTTATGAACCAGGACTACAACTCAATCATAAGAGGGGACAGACTTCTATCATGGCTTGCAAGGTCCTTCCAAGTATTGTTATGCCAATAGTCAAAGACTTTGAAACCAAAAGTATCTTTAGCTTCACTTATGATATCCCTCCAATCTTGCTTCTCAGACAAGGGGCCTTCATGGATCCAAGGATCATCCCAGAAGTCAATTTTGGTCCCGTCTCCCATATTCCACCTTATTCCTTCTCTTATAAGGTCAATGGAGAAGTAGAGGCCATTCTAAATGTAAGAGTCATTCACCCTGACATCATTAATTAAGAGGTCCTCCAGGTTTTTAGAGAGGTATTTGTTTCTAATGATTCCATTCCATTACTTTGTATCCCCATAGACTCTCCAAACTTGCTTGGCCAGGAGGGCTTTATTGACAAGCTTGATAGGTCTTCGACCCAAACCCCCTTTATTCTTAGGCTTGCAGACTTTTTCCCAAGAAACTAGACTTAGTCTTTTTTTATCTTCCACACCAGTCCATAATTTTTTTTTTGGATAGTCTCAAGCACCACTGCAAACTTGTGAGGAATCTTGAAAAGACTTAAGGCATACATAGGAAGATTTTGTAGAGTAGACTTTAAGAGCTGAAGCTTTCTAGAACTGCTGAGAAGGGCACCTTTCCAGCTAGCCAATTTTCCATTGAATCTATGAACAATTAGATTCGAAAAGTTGTCAGGGGGTTTAGAGCATAGAGGGAGACCTAGATAGGATGAGGGGAGAGAACCAATGCTGCAACCAAGAATTTTGGAGATCTTAGCCTATCTCTAAGGGAGGGTGTTGATGAAAAATATGAAGCTCTTATTCCAATTGATAAGTTGACCCATAGCCGAGGTGTAGATAGACAGGGCTTTTTTGAGATTCCTAGCTTCTTTGACGGTAGCTTCTCCCATGAAAAGAGTATCATCAAAAAATTGCTTATGGGAGAAAGAGGACCTGATTGAGGAAGGTTGGAGACCAAAAATTCTTCCATCATTAACAAGTTTAGAGATATATCTTCCCAGCCCCTCTACCAGAATGGCAAATAGAATAGGGGAAATAGGATCCCCCTGCATAGGACCCTTGGAAGGTTTGAAGAAGTTCAAGGATCCTCCATTCACAATAATAGAGGAGGAGATAGTAGAGACCAGCTAATCAATAATTTTGAGGACCCCCAAATCAAAACCAAAGCTGCTTAAAACTTTTTGAAGAAACTGCCAGTCAACCCTGTCATAGGCTTTAGATAAATCTAGTTTCATAAGAAAAGCCTATTTCTTGGCAGCTTCAAGCGAATGAGTATTCTCATGGGCCACCACAATGGAATCAAGATTTTTTCTCCTCAGCACAAACCCATTCTACTGAGGAGAGATAATAGAAGGCTGCAAGGCTAGCAATATAGTAGTCATGACTTTGGCTATGATCTTGTAAATCCCATTACAGAGGCTAATAGGTCAGAAAGATTCAACCATATTAGCTCTAGGATTTTTAGGGATGAGAACTAGAAAAGTGGCATTGAGTTCTCTAAGAAGAGCTTTAGTTCTGAAGAATTCTTTAATAGCATTCTAAACATCTTGACCAGTGATCTCCCAAAACTGCTAGAAGAAGAAGAGGGGGAAGCCATCAGGACCCAGAGATTTGTCGCCTTCAAAAGAAAAAATAGCATCTCTAATTTCCTTATCATTTGGAATAGCTTTAAGTCTAGAGTTAGTGCCTCTATTAATAGTGAAAGGAATAGCAGAGAGGATTTCATGTTGACTCTAAAAATCAAGGTTGTCCTCTTTGGAGAGGAGGGAGAAGGACCGAAGCATTTCCTTTCTAATATCTTCTTCCTTAGCCATTGTCTTGTCATTCACAATAAGAGAGGAAATTATGTTTATAGCTTTGTGTTTCACAACTATCATATGGAAGAATCTAGTATTTTTGTCCCCATCTTTAAGCCAGAAGGCTCTAGATCTCTATCTCCAAAAAGACTCTTCTTTAGAAATAACATTATGATATTCAACCACCAGTGCATTCTTAGCTTTTCTATGATCCTCAGAGAAACCCTCTTTTTGAAAATTCTCCTAAATGACCTTGATTTCTTCCTGTTTGTTACTTTTGGCCTTGAAAATATCTCCAAAGACTTCCTTATTCCAAATTTTAACATTTCTCTTGACATTACTCAGCTTTTTAGCTATTCTATACATAGCACTTCCTTCCTGATTGTAGTTCCACCACTTAAAGATACAGTCCTTCAAGCTATGATGGGCTAACCACATCTTCTCAAAGCAAAACAGGATATTCTTTTTTCCATTCAAAATATTAGGATTAAAAATAATAGGGAAATGATCTGACCCTATCCTAATGGAAGAAGATAAAGAGCAAGAAAATTTAGAGAGCCAATCAAGAGAGAGAAGGGTTCTGTCAAGTTTAACTTGGATGAGATCAGCACCATTTCTTCTATTCAACTAGGTATAGGATATCCCTTCCAGCTCCATATCAATGAAAGATTGGTCATTGATGTACTCCATGAGATCCATTTTGCTATCAACTTGAGAGGGAACCCCACCCATCTTATCATCAGCCAACAAAGGAGTGTTGAAATCTCCCATAACCATCTAGCTAGGGTCTTGGAAGTTGTTTCTGATATCTTTTAATCTTTTCCAAAATCTCAACCTACCATTTTTGGTGTTTGGAGCATAGATATTCATCAGATTCCAAGAGCAATCAGCTTTAAGGTGTTTGACTTGGATAAGGATAATATTCTTCTCAATAAGGAGCTTCATATAGTTAACAATAGAGTTGTTCCAAACAATTACAACCCCTTCGGAAGCACCATCAGAGCCACTACCAATGCTACTACCATTCTTAAAAGGATTAATCTTTTCAACTTTCTCTCTAGCCATTTTAGTTTCTTGAATAAGCATAATATCAAGTTTGATATCTCTTAAAATATTTCTAAGAACATCTTGTTTATGAGGATTGTTGAGTCCTCTTATGTTCCATGACATAATCTTCATTTAAAGGATTAGGGAGCAGATCTCTGGGATAGTAGCTTGTTTACCATCTGCTATATTCTATTTTTCTTCTATCTCTCTTGTAATTTTATGAGAGGGTCTACCTCTTCCCCCCTGAGGAGAGCCAACATCAGCTTTCTTCCTTCTGGTTTGGACTCCTCCCAAGGGTGTATTTTCTGCCTTTTTCCCTGATTCTCGAGATTTTAGGTTTGGACATCCCTTCTTGGAGAGCTTTTTGATTTTATTATTATTCATCACCTTAGACCATGGTGACTCCTACATTTTTGAGATAGGAGAGAATTCATCCAAATGCTCTTTTTGAATATCCTCCTCACTAACTTCTGACCAGCATTTGCTACTATTACCATTGATAGTGGAAGTCACCTGTTAAATGATGGGTGGGTCAAAATCTGATTTGTCCATCACATTATCCCCTTTCCTTGAAGTGACAGAGGAGTTACCCTTCTCAACTTGCACATCTAATGTTGGGCTTGAGTGTTCCCTTTCATTGCATCCTTCCTGAGGAGCAACTTGGGGCTGGGAATCCTTCTCCACATTCCCATTTGGGGAACTGATGGTAACAACATCATTTTCCTCCTTTTTCTCTTGATCTATGGATAGGTTTGGATTCTCCTACTCTTGAGCTCGGGAGTGATCCTCTTTTGATATTTCTTGGGTATTATCTCCCTCTGATGGATTAGAAAGTTTATCATTCAAAACTTCTTGTGATTTATCTCCCTCTGATGGCTTAGGAGGATTGGGGGTAATAGAGGAAGATCCATTTTTCTCTCTCCATTCAGCTCTTGGCTCTTTCTTTTTAGGCTTTACCTTAGGTTTTAAAGGGAAATGTTTTTCCTAGTGCCCTGACTTTTTGCATGTGAAGCAGGCAAAAGGAAGGGATTCAAACTCCACCACTTGAATATGTTTTCCTAACTTTGATTTAATGGTGATAACTTCCAAGAGATCTACCTTTTGATTTATATTGACACAGACTCTAGCATACACTAGTCTTGTCTTTGCAGCAGTCATCGGGTCAATAGACAAAAGCTCCCCAAATGAACTGGCCAACCCTGAAAAGATGTCTTCATGCCAATATTCCAGAGGAAGACCCTGAAAACGCACCCACACCGGGGCCACTTCAAACATATCCATATTAAGATCAAGTTTAGCCCCCCATTTTTGAAGAGCCAAAGATGATTTTCCAAACATCCAAGGGCCTCCGCACAAGACATCAGATAGGTCTTCAAAACTGGAGAAATCAAAGGTGAAAAAACCCTTTGGCAGGGTTGCAATATCTACTTGACCCTTGAGCTTCCATTTTCTTGCTATAAAAATCCTTACAGCATCTATGTTAGGTCTTGGACCCATGAACTTTCCTACAAGTGTATTTTTCATAGACACAATAGTATGATCAACCAAAGAATCAGGGAGGGAAATACTGAATAAACCCTTCTCAGGATCAAACATGTTATCAACTAAGGGAAAAGAAGATTTTCTAGTAGGTTTCACACCAAATAGGGAGGTCTAACTACCTTTAATAGTATTTTCAAAGAAAGTTTGACCATCAATCACTTTAGCAAAGGTCTTACTGACAACAATTTTAGCTTTTGGATCTTCTTCTTGATTGTGGGATCTAACTGAAGTATTGTCCCCCTTATTCTCTTTTGTGGAGCCCTCCTTGGCTAAAACATTGTCATTTTTCTAAACTTTTGGCGTGGGAGGTCTCCTAGCATTTCTAGAGGCAATATTCTTTCCCACTACATGATTCGAAGGGCCCCTTTTCCCACCTTCTCGGGACTGATTTCGGTCTGGATCTTTGTCCCCTTTCGTATCTTCTTCACCCCCCTTGGGATTCTTCTTGCCTGCCATTGTAGAAGCTTGAGATCCCCCTACAACAAGTTTCCCACCCGATGGAGGATTTGAAATTCCTCTAGTCGCTTGCCTTCCTTCTCCTCCTCCTCCTCCTCCACTTGCCATGGAATTTTGATGCAAAGCTTATAGATGTTACAATAAGAGAACTAAGACTCTTATTGAGAGTGCAAATGTAAAAGTTGATGAAAAGTTCAAAATTTAGGAAAGAATGCTTGATTATGAACTAGATGAAGGAACTCATTCTAGACCTAACCCTTAGACTACTGAATTATTTTATGAAATTGAAAATCATTTGTTGAATGAAAGCCATAGTGAGATCATTGAAGAATCGACACCTGAAGTAAGATCTGAGATAGTGACACCTTACAAGAATCTATCAAGGAATCATCCTTATGAGAAGATTATTGGAACTATAGATAGAGGAGTTCAGACTTGAAATAAGGTACAAGAACAGTTATGTTTGATTTCTCAAATTAAACCTAAATCTACTAGTGAAGTTTGTGAAGATGAACATTGGATTAAAGCTATGAAAGAAGAACTAGATCAGATTGAAAAGAACAAGACGTGGGAATTGGTCCCTAGACCTAAAGATAATAATGTTATTGGAACAAAATGGGTATTCAGAAACAAGAAAGAGTGGTATGTAAAGGATACTCACAACAAGAAGGAATTGACTATGAAGAAACTTTTTCACCAGTAGCAAGAATTGAAGTAGTAAGAATGTTTTTGGCCTATGCAGCTTACAAGAAATTCAAAGTATATCAGATGGATGTGAAGTTAACATTTCTGAATGGAGAGTTGGAAGAAGAAGTCTACATTGAGCAACCTGAAGGTTTTACTTTAACTCAAGGAGAAATGGTATGTAAACTAAAGAAAGCTTTAAATGGCCTGAAGCAAGTACCTAGAACTTGGTATGAGAGATTGGATAAGTATTTGTTGAAATTAGGATTTACAAAAGGCACAGTTGATAGCAACTTGTATACAAAAGAAATTGAAAATGGTTTGTTGGTTGTAGTAATTTTTGTTGATGCTATTATCTTTGGAGGAGAAGATGAAGCCAATGATAAATTTGTAGACGAAACAAAGATTGAATTTGAAATGAGTATGATTGGTGAGATGAAATACTTTTTAGGATTGCAAATAACACAGAACAGTGATGGTATCTTTGTAAGTTAGACAAAGTACTTGAATGATTTATTGAAGAGATTTGGAATGGAGAACTGTAAACTAGTTGGAACACCTATGGCAACTGGACATAAGTTATCTAGCACAAATAAGACTCCTGCAGTGGAACAAAAGAAGTACAGATCTATGATTGGAGGATTGCAATATTTGACTCATACAAGACCTGATATAGCATATTCAGTTGGAATTATAGCAAGATTTCAAGCTGAACCCAGAGAATCACATTATGTAATAATAAAGAGGATACTGAGGTAATTAAGAGGCACAATTGAGTATGGATTGTGGTATGAAAAATCTGATGATTTTACCCTATGTGCATATACAGATGCTGATTGGGGAGGTAGTGTTGATGACAAAAAGAGCACCAGTGGAGGAGCATTTTTCCTTCGAGGAAGATTAGTTTCTTGGCTAAGCAAGAAGCAAAATTGCATTTCACAGAGCACAGTAGAAGCAGAGTATGTAGTAGTAGCAAAAAATTGTAACCAGATAATTTGGATGAAACAATCTCAAAAGAGATTGAATAAATTTGTTGAACCTGTTGTTATACATTGTGATAACACAAGCACAACTAGTATGTCTAAGAACCTTGTGTTACATTCTAAGACAAAGCATATAGAGATAAAGTATCATGTAGTAAGAGAGAAAGTAGCAGAGAAAGAAGTCAGACTTGAGTACATAAGCACACAGGAACATATTGCAAACATATTTACAAAACCTTTTCCGAAGGATACATTTGAGTATCTGAGAGGTATTCTTGGGGTTATGCCCCAGCCTACTTTTGAGAAGTGATGCAGATTGTTGCATTTGTCCAGTGGTATATGAGCCCTATCTTTCTTCTAGACTAGATGTTGGTACTTCCTCTATGGGGGAGTATGTGTATCTGAGCTGAGTCATGAGGACTCTAGTGAATATATTTTTTGAATAGTGTCTTTTGACATTGAAGTTGTTTTTGACATAATGATGAAATTTATGTCATTGATGTCAATGGGGGAGAAGTGTACATGAAAAAACTATTTTTACCATCTATTGCAGAGAACTAAATAGGAAAACAAAGCAAGATTTGATTGATGAAGAGGACTTGAAAGCATTTTCAGTGCAACAATGTTGCAGTATTGGATTTATGGAACTTGGATGTTTTTTCATCTATGTTGCCATCAATGCCAATGCGGGAGATTGTTAGGAATGAATGTTGAATATATATTCTATGGGGGAGTATTAGTAGCCATTCTGTAGTAGTTTTTGTTGCATTCATGACTATGATTGTCATTGATGTCAACATAGTGATCTACTAAAGATTAGTAGAGAAGTAGACAGTGTTTGAGTTAGCGCACTTGGGATATTGAAGATGAAGTTATGATGCAGTCAGGGTTGGTGAATCCAATTAAGGATAGACCGACCTTGCAGCCAAACCAATATGCAGCAGAAATACACAACAAGAAGCATAGATCTACAAAGAAACATAAGTCTTTATTCATCCAGTCATTGATTACATGCAATGTGTCGGGCTGTAAGGCCTTCCTGGTTACGGCTAGATATAAAGCAAATATCAGTCTACAAGATCTCGCAGGATCCAAATCTTTTCCCCAACATCAATGTTCAACTAGTCCAGGTCTGTAACACACAGCACACTAGTAGGCACCCAGGAAAGATCTAAATGTGTAATCAAACTTCCAAGCAACCTTCCTATTCCTAAGCTCACAGGCTACTAACTCCCTCCAAAATTTCCCTTAAACAATTACCCAAGCATCCTATAAATACTGAATCCTAGCCACAAGTCGGCTGATGAAACAATTAACCCACCCAAACAAATATTAAATGCTTAAAACACTAGTCAGCTCTGAAATAGCCTTGCAAAATAAGCGAACTCTCCAAGATGGCCCCAAACGGTCATCAAATCTACATAGAAGAATGAAACACCCCAGATCTATGTCCCCACATGTCCAACAGTCAATCCATAACTCAAGGAGCACAACCCAAATTAAATGCACTAGTCGGCGAAGCCGATTCCTCCAAACAATCCAGTCGATAAGCAAGAACACCAAGCAACATAAGAAATAACTGAGCGCCAATCAACTGACCACGCCAAGCATGATCGAGCAACATAGTTATCATCAAGCACCAGGAAACTAATGCCTTTAGTTACCAAGAATCCTTCAGAGACCGATCACCCCAGTAACCATATAAACCGAGAAACTAGTCCCCCAAACTGAGAAAGAATACCTTCAAACAAAGATCAAAACTAACAACCTACCTTCAAAGACAAACATATTTTTGGTTGATATAGGATTGCCAAAAATCCTAGGATGCTCCTGCATCAAGCTATGTAGAGTTAGGGAATTACTCTATGATGTGTTATAAGATCATGGTTAAGAGTGCAGACAATAATTCATTTATTCATGGAAGTTATAAGCATTTCAGTGGAAGCAGTATTCAGGCAGTGTTCCTAAGTAGAGATTTGTGAAAATCGGATGATATATCCTAATCAGGATGAAATCTAGTTATGTGCAGTTAGAGAGCAGTTTAAGACATGTTGATAGTGATGTGGATGATAGTGCAAGATCTGAGGTTGCATGAGTGAAGAATTATATTGATTGGAAACTGACAGTTTTGTGTAATTTTGATGTAACATGTGGAAACTTTTATTTTGTAATTTGTATGCCGACTCATTTGTAATTACTTGAGTATGGTATAAAAGAAGGAATGTATTCCTTGTTGTAATATGAAGTGTGATTATTGTAAGTATTGTGAAAGAGAAATTGTGAAAGAGGATATGTGAAATACTGAGATCTGGTATTGAGAGCTGAAGAAGGAGTTGGTGCGGTTTGGCACAGTCAAAGGAGTATTGGATTGTTGAGGTGAGTATTCTTTTGGTACTATTCTATTGAGTAATACAAAGATTAGTTGGACAGTGAGTTCAGTGATCTTACCTTGAAGTTTTTTGGGCAGTGGGTCCTTCTGTCTTCCATAACTCCTAATAGAGTTAGAATCTTTTAACAAGGATTCAAAATCTCCTAACTGGGATTCACATGTACTGAATGTATTTCATAAGACTCCTAACAGAGTCCATCTTTTCACAAAGAATATTCATATTAGTGCATCTTTTGTGGGCATCATTCCCATCGGGGTTTACTCTTTGATCAAGAGGTTCCCCAGTCAACATATCTTGTGTCATTGTGTTATTATGCATGTATATCTTTCTATGGTTGTTGATCACATTTCTTACATGGTTAAAATCTATTGAAGTTGATAAAAGTTATATTTGTCTGATAACTGATTCACCCCCCCCCCCCCCACTCCCTCTCAGTTATCTTGGTGGACTTTACTTTCTAACATTTTGACTCATGATGGTACATGTTTCTAGAAGGGGTGTTCCCTTGTTCAGTTTTGTCACTACTTATTGACCCTTATGCATTTTATTTAATAATTCAGAGAATGTTGAGAAAATGAGTATTGTACACTTTGCATAATAATGCATATTACTGTAATATTTTATTTGATTATGTAAATGTTACACCTAGGAGAACCTAGATGGATGTGGAACATGTGGACCACTTTTTGTGTTCTCCCCTTTTGAGGGCCTTAAACTTCACCATTTTCAAAAAGACTAGTAGTTTAGAAACTAGATTAAGAGTACTAAAACTCTTATTCTTGTGACATCTTGAAATTTTCAGTCTAACTATCTTCAATTTCTCATCGAAGTTTAGAGTTTGGTGATTTTAGAAAAAAAAAAGTGGCATCTTATGCCCCCTTTTTTGTCCCCCATCTTTGTGCACTTACCCTTACAAATATTTTATGTTGAGAGGAGTACACCAAAATTATTGTGTATTTCTTTTAATTATTTTTTGAAGTAATTTAGGTTGAAATAACCACTCTAGTGTATAAAAATAATACCAAGTAATCCATAGATTAACTATCAAATCATTGAAACTAGAGCACTTTTTTCTATTTTCAATATTTTCTTGCCTCCTCAATTATATAGTTAGAATTTTTTTTATGTGTATATTATGTAGGCTAATGCCTATACAACATCGTTGATTTTTATAACTAGCGAAATTCATATCTCTACCACCATTTTCAAACCTTCCATTAGCTAGGAAGATTAATCATCTGTGCTCTATCACCACAAGTTTTGCCTCCACTTCCAAACCTATAGAACATTTGAAAAATAGTTCTCTTCAAATACCTCTTTCCCCAAATGCCTAGTATGCATCTAGAACAAATCAATTTAATTTTGAATAGAGTAGTTTGAGCATATCAATAGTTGGGGTATTTTCATAATGGTTTTTGTATATTCTAACAATATGGAATATTTTGGGAGCATCTTAGAAAAATATTTGTTGATATCAACATGAAATCATTGATTTTCACCAAACCTCACCATTCTCCATTTTCATATTGAATTTAGGGCCTAAAATTCACATATTCCATGCTCAATACTATCAACTTTATCCCTCATGTTGCAAGGTATCTGAATGGTTTGAGGATATCTATTCAAGATGATATCAGTTTGGCTAAGTTGCAAAGTATAGAGGAATCTTAACAATATGCCCTAAAAGCTAAGGAAAAGTTGAACAAAAGGCTTCAGAAAAGACAAAGAGGAATAGGTTGAAAATTTTAGAGACAAAGAACCTCAAGTGGTGGAAGATCTTATTTAGATTAGAATAAAGGAAAGGAAGAATTCAAAGAGGCAAATTCATACTGAAGGGATTATAAAAATTTCTAGAGAGATGATGGATCAAATATCTATAGGAAAGATGGTAGGAGAGTGTTTAGAGGAGCCTATTTCAAGTGTGGAGGAGAAGGACACTAAGCCTTTGAATGTAATCCACAAAATTTGAGAAAGAGGACTAAGAACAATGGTAGAAATGCTTTTATGGAAGAAGAATCCAAGGAATCATTAAACCAACCTAAATATGGAGAACCCCTAATGGTAAGGAGATTCATATGTAATGAGGAACCAGACCATGAGCCATTGTTGAGAAGAAGTTTGTTCAAAACAAGATGTAAATTTGAAGGAAAATGTTGCAAAGTGATTATCGACATACAATACGTAAGCCACATGGGCATTCCCTTACAATATTCTGTAGGACAAAGCCTCGAATCAATACCCAGATCTACTACCCAGAACTGCCCTAGACAACACTACGGCCTTCTTTATATAGGCAATTCCCACCGCCCGAGAAGGTTCTAAAAATTTAGCCCTTAGGGCCGACCAAACTTATAATTATTTTATTTTATAATTTATTACATCAAAGTCAGCTCAAAATGAGTTTTGAAACCCAAACAAAAATTTTGAAGAAAAATTATTTTCTGCCATTTCAGGTGACCCAACTTCCGAGGACCATAAGTCATCACCCGTTGACCCGATTGGCTATTATAACCCCATTCTAGAAATGCCACGAAGCACTCTACAGGCTTGACCTATGCAAAGTGACCGTTACCCAAATTTTCAACCTCATCCAGGACCTCTAAAGCCTTCAAAACTGAGTTCGAAGTTTCTATACCCTGCTGCCAATACCGAAAATCTTCAATATCTTCAAAACTAGACCTGATCGAGCCATGAAACTTTGCTGGTAGGCTGATATGACTGAGCTGAACCTCCACATGTAAAATTAGAACATTCCGAGATCGTAAGACCAACTTACTGAGAATAGCCAGTTTCCATAAATAGCAACTCTACACAAGATAGCCCTTATTGAATACAAAAAAAAAATATTTTGAAATATTTTTGGGTGATGCAAGATTGCTCTTACACCTAGGATGCTCCTGCATCAGACACCTGGGGTAATTTGAAAAGTGACCTTGTCATGACTCAAGTGTGCAGAGGAAAACCAAGATGGTTAACCTCCTCCTTTGTTAGCCATGATGAATCTTCAACAGGTCATCCTTTCCATTTGACCAAATACTCTTCATGTGTCCTGTTCCTTGTGCTTCTGCCAACACAACTGTCCAGTATGTCTTCAATCTCCTTGATATCTAAACTGGTTGCTGGAATACTCCACTGTGCTGTTGTAACCTCATCTTCAACACCTCCTTCGTGATACTCTGTCAAATCTGAAATGTTAAACAGTAGTGAAATATTCAGCTCACTAGGCAATTCTACCTCATATGCATTTCCTAAATCATGCTTCTTCAATATCTTACATGGTCCAAACTTCTTCATTTTCAGCTTGTTATATGTACCAACCGAAAATCGCTCCTTCTGCAAATGAACCATGACTTCATCTCGAACCTGAAATTCCTTATGCCTCATTTTCTCATCTGCCTTAGCCTTATACTGTGCATTCATCTTGGTACAATTGTGGCCAATAATAATTCTCACCAACCAAAGCAAGGGTTTTATCACGACCAAAATGTCCAGCCAATCCTCCACTATGCTTCTTCTTGATGAGATTCTCCCTCATAGAACTTCGTGGAATGCACAACTGACTCCCTCTGAATAGCATATCATCTTGGATGTTAAAATCCAACCATTTTGTCCTGTCTAGAGTGACAGGTTCTGTACAAGCTTTCCAGGCTTCACCAAAATCAGGATCCTCTGGATACAAATTCTTGAGTTCCTTGAACCCAACCACCTCAATCTGCATCTCTATCAGTAATAGTTTCCTTCTGCTAAGAGCATCTGCAACCCTGTTAGACTTTCCACTTCTGTGTTTCAAAAAAAATGTATAACTCTGCAAAAGCTCAACCCATTTCAAATGCCTCTGATTCAAATTTCCTTGACTATTCAAATATTGCAAAGCTTGGTGATCAATATACAAAACAAACTCCTTAGGAAGCAGATAATGTCTCCACTTCTTTAATGCTTGAACTATAGCATAAAATTCTTGATCATAAATAGAATACTTCCTCTTGGCATCATTTAACTTCTCACTGAAATAAGCAATAGGTTTACCTTCTTGGCTCATAACAGCTCCTATTGCAGTACCACTAGCATCACAATATACTTGAAACACCTTATTAAAATCTGGAAGTGCTAAAACAGGTTGTTATATAACTTTTTGTTTCAACAATTGAAAACTCTTTTCTACCCCATTAGTCCACTTAAACTCTTTTCTATCCCCTCTCATTGTTTCAGTCAAGGGACCACAAATACTACTAAAATTTCTGATAAACTTTCTGTAAAAGCTAGCCAAACCATGAAAAGATCTTACCTTAGTAGCACTCCTTGGAGTAGGCCATTTAAGGATAGCCTGTACCTTCTCTGGGTCCATTTTTAGACCTTCTGTTGAAACTACAAATCCCAAATATACTAACTCTTTCTTCACAAAACTGCACTTCTTCAAATTAATCAACAATTTCTCATCTCTCAACTTCTCAAACACCATACGAATATGCATCATATGTTCCTCCAATTTCTTGCTAAAAATCAAAATATCATCTAGGTAAACAATGACAAACTTACCCAGAAATTCTTTCAAAACCTCATTCATGAGCCGCATGAAAGTGCTCGGTGCACTGGTTAGCCCAAAAGGCATGACTAACCACTCATACAGTCCTTCCTTTGTCTTGAAGGTAGTCTTCCATTCATCTCCTTCTCTAATCTGAATCTGGTGATATCCACTCTTTAGATCTATCTTTGAGAAATACATAGCTCCACTCAAACAGTCCATAATATCATCCATTCATGGCAATGGAAACCTATACTTGATTGTGATCTTGTTTATTGCTCTGGAATCTGTACACATCCTCCATTCTCCATTCTTCTTTGGTTCTAATACCGCTGGTATAGCACAGGGACTTAGACTCTCTCGAATCAACCCCTTCTGCAATAACTCATGTACTTATCTGTTCAACTCTTCACTTTCTACTGGTGTCATTCTATGTGCTGCCTTGTTTAGCAAACTAGCCCCTGGAATCAAATCCATCTGATGACTGATCTTCCTTACCGATGGTAATCCATCAGGTACATTATCAGATACAATATCCTGAAACTCATTCAACAAATCTACAACCTCTATAGGTACATCCTCTACTTTTTCTTTACCAACTTTTAGAATTAAAGCAAAACACACATGCTCATGCCTCATACCATCTAAGAATTTTTTTCCATCAACAAATGTTATTCTTGCATTACCACATACCTTTTCTTTGGTCTCCTTCAATGGCTTTAGCTTATGTTGCACTCCATCCTTTGTCAGGGAATAGGTATTTGCACGACCATCGTGTACAGCACATCTGTCAAACTGCCATGGTCTACCCAACAACATATGACATGCATCCATAGAGATGATATCACATAGTACCTCATCTTGGTACCCACCAATCTTGAATTTTACCAGGCACTGTTCACTGACCATGACCTTGTGGTCATCCTGCACCCAGGCAATCCGATATGGATGTGGGTGTTTCTGTCTCTTGAGCTTCAACTTTGTCACCATCTCTTCTGATACTAAATTTTCAGTGCTTCCACTATCGATAATCACATCACAACATTTACCCTCACACTTTCATCTAGTGTGAAACAGGCTCCTCCTTTGTTCAGGTTCATTCTCACCACTCAACAGGACTCTTCTGTTAATTAGCATTTCTCCTCTTTCAGCATCTTTAGAATTTGATGATCTAACATCTTCATCTACATGTACAACTTTGGCCTAGCCTTCATTTCTCCTGTTTGTTTTTCCTTGGCACTGAGGACATTCAAATGCCCTATGACCTTCTTCTCCACAGTGAAAACATGTTCCACGGAAGCCTCCTCTTCCCGAACCTTGTCCTCTTCCTCTTCCCCTCTGATCTCTATTATTCTGATCTTGGAAATGATTGGAATTGTTTCCTCTCTAATTCTGGCTGCTACTGGCCTCATCCTTCTTTTTCAGATCTTCATTTCAGCCACCATATGACCGTCCACCAGATCTTCCACCATGACCTCTTCCATTTTGTCTGCTCTCAAACTTCTTGTTCAACTTTTCCTCTACTTTTAGGGCAAACTGGTATGCCTCCTCAATACTGTTTATTCGAACCAGATTTAACTCCTCCTAAATGCTTGGCCTTAACCCATTAAGGTATCGGGCAACTTTATCCTTATCAGCTTCTGCATGGCCTGTTCTGATGAGGAGTCGATAGAACTCCTCTGTATACTCCTAAACAGATCTTCCTGCTTGCTTCAAACTTTGCATTTTCTTTAGTAGGTCAAGCTCATAATCAACAGGAATGAACTGTCACTTCAATTTATCCACCATCTGATCCCATCTTGTGATTTTATCTTTCCCTCTTCTATTTCACTCCAATTGAATTTCTTGCCACCAGATCTTTGCATGACCTTTCAGTTTGGCCTTCACAAATTTGACCCTATCAGGATCCTCAACATTTTCATACTCAAAATATTTCTCACATTCATTGATCCAGTCGATCAATTCCTCTGGGTTAAGATTTCTAGAAAATGTAGGAACCTCAATCTTAGGTCTTTTCTCAATCTTGAAAATCGCCCGAAAAAGTCTTTCTTCCTCCTGGTTCACAATTTCAGCTTCTCCTTCTTGATATTCTTCTTCAGCTTCATCCTCACTTTCATCTCTAACATTAAGATTCATTCCTCTATGAATCTCTTCTTGTAATGCTTGCATTTGTCTCTGCAGCTCTCTAACCTCAGGTGTCACAGCACCAGCTCTTCTGCCACGTTCTCTTCGTGGAGGCATTTTCACGATGCGCGCTGAAACCCTAGCCACGATCTTGGTACAAACTGCCTCACAGTCGGCGATCTATTTACACACTCAAGAGCTCCTGCTCTGATACCACATGATGAAGGGTGCTCCCCTTAATACCACAAACACATAACAGAAATAGAGAAATGACAACAATAATATGCAAGAACAGAAAACTGGCTTCTTATTATCTCCACAAATGTGAAATTACAAACTTTTAGAATTACAATATGTAAGCCACATGGGCATTCCCTTACAATATTATGTAGGACAAAGCCTCAAATCAATACCCAGATCTACTACCCGGAACTGCCCTAGACAACACTATAGCCTTCTTTATATAGGCAATTCCCACCGCCCGAGAAAGTTCTAAAAATTTAGCCCTTAGGGCCGACCAAACTTATAATTATTTTATTTTATAATTTATTACATCAAAGTCGGCTCAAAATAAGTTTTGAAACCCAAACAGAAATTTTGAAGAAAAATTATTTTTCGCCATTTCAGGTGACCCAACTTCTGAGGACCATAAGTCATCACCCGTTGACCCGATTGGCTATTATAACCCCATTCTGGAAATGCCACGAAGCGCTCTACAGGCTTGACCTATGCAAAGTGCCCATCACCCAAATTTTCAACCTCATTCGGGGCCTCTAAAGCCTTCAAAACTGAGTTCGAAGTTTCTGTACCCTACTGCCAATACCGAAAATCTTCAATATCTTCAAAACTAGACCTGATCTAGCCATGAAACTTTGCTGGTAGGCTGATATGACTGAGATGAACCTCCACATGTAAAATTAGAACATTCTGAGATCATAAGACCAACTTACTAAAAATAGCCAGTTTCCATAAATAGCAACTCTGCACAAGATAGCCCTTATTGAATACAAAAACAAAAATATTTTGAAATATTTTTGGGTGATGCAAGATAGCTCTTACACCCAGGATGCTCCTGCATCAAGTGGTAATTCAAAATACCTAACCTTTGAAGAGGTGGTGAACAAATTAAATTTTTTGAGATTGCAGCATCCAAAATCCGATCAAATAGAAAGGATAAAGGATGATCATAAGGTACCGGTAAGTGAACAATGCCTACTAAAATTAAATATAGGATCTTATCATGATGAAGTTCTTTGTGATGTTATGCCTATGGATGTGCATCATCATATCTTGTTTGGAAAACCTTGGTAGTATGATAAACAAGATTTGCATGATGGGAGAAAGAATAGGTATACTATTATTGCAAATGGGTTGAAACAAGTGTTGTTGTCTTTAGTTGAGACTCCTAAGAATGAGAATTGCACCAAAGTTAGATTTTGTTTATTTGAAGGAGTAAAATTCTTGGATGGCTTGAAAAAATACAATGTGTGTTATGATTTGATTCCTAAGAAGCTTGATATAGAATATGTAGTAAATAACCTAAGGAGATAAAGGAATTGTTGAATGAGCATGAGGATATAATCTCAGATAATGTGCCTAATGGATTTCCACCTGTGAGAATTATTAGTCATTGCATGGACCTGATTTCAGGACAAAGTTTACAAAATAAAGCAGCACATTAGATGACACCGGTAGAGAATGAAGAGTTGAATAAACAAATCCAAGAGGTGTTGAAGAAAGGTTTGATGAGGGATAATTTGAGTCCTTGTGTAGAAACTGTATTATTAGCACCAAAGAAGAATGGAGAATGGAGGATGTGTACTAATTCTAGAGCCATTAATAGGATCACAATGAAGTACCAATTTATATTTCCTAGGATGTCTGATATAATGGATTATTTAAGTGGAGCCAGATATTTTACAAAGATATATTTGAAGATTGGATATCATCATATCAAAACCATAGAGCGAGATGAGTAGAAAAATGCATTGATGAAAAATGAAGTATTTTATGAATGGTTGGTGTTGCCCCGTGGATTAACTAATGCACCAGGTACTTTCATGAGGTTGATGAATGAGGTATTAAAGAAATTCTTGTGTAAGTTTGTGATTATATATCTTGATGAAATTTTTAGTTTTAGGAAGAATAAGGAATATTAATTTTTACATCTAAGATATTTTTTTTGCACTTCTAGAGATTTTTTTTCATCTAGTTACTTCATGGGAATGTGTCTTCTTTTGGTATCTTTTCTAGCCCCTCCAGGCCTCTATTTTTTGTTCACTATTCCAACCTCTTGCAAAACTATAGGTCTATCACCCGATTCATTTATTTTCATCTTATCTTTTTTAAGGCCTCCATTCTTAGTCACTAGCTTAGGATTTTCCATATTCAAACACTCCATAATCATTTGTCTTCACATTTGGTAGGGTCATCATTTCTTTGCTGCACAAGAAACTCCATCAATTTTCCCTTATCTAGTACCATGCCAACATCTTCTTTTGTTGTTGCACCATCATAACTCTTTTGTTTCACCAGTTATTTGGTTGCAATCCTTTACAAAGCATCTAATTATTTTAGAATTTTAGCAGAAGCTTTTGACCCCTCTACAACATCCCTTACCCATGTGTTCTCTCCAAAATTAGGAACACAAAACAATAGATGGTTATCCTCATGGACAACAATGACACAAAAATTTTCTTCATCATAACCTTCTTTACCATATTTTCCAATTTCTTTCACCATACTAGCCACAACATCTTCTACCCATTCATATTATGCACCTCTGTCATACTCATTTGAAGTAAATATTATTTATAGTATCTACAAATGAGACTTTCTTCTTTCATGTCTAATCATGGCTCACACTTATAGAAAGATCCTTTCCTCCTAAAGAACATCTCTCACAACTAAATAAATAACAAGTCTGATGAAGGGTAGTCCCCTTATTAACACAAACACACACAACAGAATTGAAAAAAAAAATGAATTGCAAGGACAAGAAATAGGCTCTCTATTATCTCCAATGAAATGGAATTACAATGTTTAGAAATATGACATGAAAAACCACATGGGAATTTTAATTAGAATATTCTACAAGCCAGAGCGACCAAATGTATGTTCCCAAAAACTTCCCTAGATAACCCTAAGAGCCTTCATTATATAGGCAATTTTAACCGCCCAAGAAGGTTCTATCAATTTTAACCCTAAAGTTTGAGGTCGACCATCCCTAATATATTATTATTCATTTTTATTACATTAAAATAGGCCCAAAAACCTTCAAAACTCAAAAATAAATTTTGAAGGAATTTTATTTTCTTCTATTTTAGGTAGCACAACTTTCAAAGATCATAACTCATCGTCCATTGACCTGATTGACTATTATAACCTCATTTAAAAAATGGTGCAAAGTGATCTACAATGCCTAAATTTTGCAAGATTCATTCAACCAAATTTTCCACCCCTTTCAAAGTGTCTAAATCCTTCAAAACTGAGTTCAAAGTTTTTGTACCGCATTGCCAATACCAAAGATTTTCAATATCTTCAAAACTAAACTTGATCTTGCAATGAAACTTTACTAGAAGGCTGATATAACTAAAGTGAACCTCCAGGGAAGAAAATAGATCATTCTGAGTTGAAACAAAAAACTTACTAAAAATAGTATATTTCCAAAAATAGTAGCTCTACACAAAATAGCCCTTATTGAAAAGTAAGTAGAAAATATTTTTGTGTGATTCAAGATTTCCCTTACACCCATGATGATCCTGCATCAGACACATGGAGTAATTTGAGAAGTGATCTTGTCACATCTTAGGTGTTCAAAGGGAAACCAAGAAGGTTAACCTCCTCCCTTGATAGCCATGAAGAAAATTCCATAGGTCATCCTTTTCATTTGACCAAATATTCTTCATATGTCTTATTTTTTGTGCTTCTGCCAACAAGGCTTTTCAAGATATCTTCAGTATCCTCTATAGCCATATCAGTTGTTGAAATATTCCATTGTACTTCTATGACCTAATCCTCAACACCTCCTTCATGATATTTTGTCAGATTTGAAATATTAAATATTGAGTTCACTAGGCAACTCTACTTCACAATCATTTCCTAAATAATGCATCTTCAGTATTTTTCATGGTCCAAACTTCTTCATCTTCAACTTATTATATGTTCCTACTAGAAATATCTCCTTTCTCAAATAACCCATGACTTCATCCCTCACCTTGAATTTCTTATGTCTTATTTTCTTATCTACCTTAGCCTTGTACTATGTATTTATTTTATTAATATGCTTCCTTACCTCCTCATGAAAATTCTTTAAGTATTTTGCAAAGTCATCAGCATCATCACTCATCTCTCCTTTGTCCATCTTTCTTAATTCAAATGCATTTCTGGGACTACTTCTATATACTATCTAGAATGGTGATTTACTAGTTCTCCTATTTTTATAATTATTATATGCAAATTCTTATTATGGTAAAATAAAATCATATCCCTTTGGTTTATCTCTAACCAAGCACCTCAATAGATTCCCCATACTCTTATTCGCCACTTCTATTTGTCTATTAGTCTGTGGATGGTGTGTTGACCTGAAGTTAACTTCAAATATGTCTTCAAATTTTTCCACAAAGTTATGTAAAAGTACCCAATAAACTTACTGTCCTGATCTAAAACTATGCTCTTTAGTAAACTATGTAGCCTCACCACCTCCCTAAAAAACAATCCTGCTACATGAACATCATCATTAGTCCTCTCTGAGTTCATGGTAGGCCAAGAACAAAGCCCATACTAATATCCTCCCATGGCTTCTCTAGTACAGGTAATGTCTGATATAACCCTATATTTTTCTTGGTTCCCTTTTCCATCTTACATACTCTACAACCTTGTACAAACTTCTTAACATCTTGCTGTAACTGTGACAAATAATAATTTTCACTAACTAGAGAAATGGTTGTCTCAACCAAAATGTATAGCCTGTCCTCTAATATGCCTTTCTTTAATTAGATTCTCTCTCATGGAATTCCTTGGAATGCACAAGTGACTACCTCTAAATAACATACCATTGTGGATTATGAAGTTTAACCATTTGGTTCTATCTAGAGTAGTAGGTTCTATACAATCTTTCTAAGCATTTCCAAAATCAAGATCCCTAGAGTATGAACTCTTGCATTCCTTGAACCCAAAAAAATCAATCTGCATCTCTATCAACAAAATTTGTCTCTTTCTAAGGGCATCTACAACCCTATTTGGCACAAGGCAGGGGTCAAGAGGGGCCAAAGGATGGCACACCCTAATGATCCAAGCCAGCTCAAAATACATGGAAGCACACAACAACAAGAGTGAGAGATAGAATGCCAGATATTTCATATATTTTCATCCAATAAAATCATACATGTCGGGCTGTAAGGCCTTCCCGGTTATGGTCTAATATTACAACTACATTTATACAAGAGGCTACCGAATAGAGTCGGCCTTCAGATCCATAATCAATAGAAGAAATGGTCATATCTAGGACCACACGCTTCCCAATGATTGATTCCAACATTAAATCTATGACCCAACATAAATGGACAAGTCAACCTCAACAGAATTCAAAATAAACTACTCGGCAAACAAGGATGACCGATCAACAGACGAGCATCACTGAGTGCCAATAAAATAATTGAACGCCTAGGAAATGACCGACCATACTCGGTAACTAAAGGAAACTGACCAACTACCGACCAACTCGGTCAAAGCAGGAACCAAGCAACACAAACAAACTTTGAAATGTTTTTGGTGACACAAGATTTCCAAGGACCCGATATGCTCCTGCATTAGACACCTGGGGTTATTTTGAAATGATTCTCTGAATCATTTGGTAGGTATGATCCAAGCTACATCGAACTTAAACTGTGAAATCTATGAACTGTCTTCCATCGGTCTATTCTTCCACTTAACCAGATATTACATATACTATTTTCCTCTTGTACTCTTGCCAACTCTTTGATTCAGGATCTCCTCAATCTCTTCATTCTACTTCTTAGGATATTCTGTTGGTACTGTCATTTCTTCATCAGGTTCATGATACTCATATAAATCAGCAATGTTGAAAATCGGTGATATGTCCATGTCATCAGGTAACTCAATCTCATATGCATTTCCACTATCACATTTCCTCAAAATCTTGCAAGGTCCAAACTTGATGAAGGGTGCTCCCCTTAATGCCACAAACACATAATAGAAATAGAGAAACAACAACAATCATATGCAAGAACAGAAAATTGGCTTCTTATTATCTCCACAAATGTGGAATTACAAACTTTCAGAATTACAATATGCAAAGCCACATGGGCATTCCCTTACAATATTCTATAGGACAAAGCCTCGAACTATTACCCAGAACTATTCTGAACTGCCTAAGACAATAATATAGCCTTCCTTATATAGGCAATTATCCACCGCCTGGGAAGGTTCCAAAATTTTAGCCAATAAGGCCGACCAAACTTAGAATTATTTTATTTTACATTTTATTATATCATAGTCGGCTCAAGATAACCTTTGAAACCCGAATAGAAATTTTGAAGAAAATTATTTTTCGCCATTTCAAGTGGCCCAACTTCCGAAGACCATAAGTCATCACCAGTTGACCCGCTCGGCTATTATAACCCCATTTCAAAAATTCCACGAAGCGCTCTACAGGCTTGACCAGCGCAAGCGCCCGTCACCCAAATTTTTGACCTCATCCGGGGCCTCTAAAGCCTTCAAAACTAAGTTCAAAGTTTCTGTACCCTGCTGCCAATACCGAAAATCTTCAATATCTTCCAATATACACTTGATCTGGCAATGAAACTTTACTGGCAGACTTATATGACCAAAATGAACCTCCAAGAAAGAAATAAGATCATTCTGAGCACATACGAAAATTACCAAAAATAGTAACTTTCCATAAATAGCAGCTCTGCACAAAATAGCCCTTATTGAATACAAAAATAGAAATATTTTTGGGTGATGCAAGATTGCTCTTACACCCAGGATGCTCCTGCATCAAAACTTCTTCATCTTCAGCTTCCCATATGTTCCAACAAGAAATGGGCCTTCCTTCAAATGAACCATCACTTCATCACTAGCATCAAAAGTTTTATGTCTCGTTGATCTATCAGCTCTATCTTTGTATTTCTGATTACTATCTTCCAGCTTCAGTTTCACATCTTCATGCAATGTCTTCATGTACTCAGCAAATTTTACTCCTTCAGCACTTCTCTTATTTTCATCATCAATGTCTCTCAAATCAGATACACCTCTCATTTTTATGCCACTCACAATCTCAAATGGTGTTTTTCCAGTACTACTATTCATTGAATTATTGTATGCAAACTCTTCTTGTGCCAACACAGAATCCCAATTACTTGGTGTGTCTCCAACTAAACATCTCAAAATATTTCCCAAATTTCTATTCACAACTTTAGTCTGTCCATCGGTTTGTGGGTGAAATATAGAACTATATTTCAACTCAGTGCCAAATTTCTTCCAAAGGGTCTTCCAAAAGTATCCAACAAATTTACTGCCTCAGTCAGAGCTAATACTCCTCGGTAATCCATGTAATCTGACAATTTCCTTAAAGAAAAGATTTTCTACATGTACTGCATCTGATGTCTTTCTACAAGGTATAAAATGTTCCATCTTAGAAAATCTATCCACAACAACAAATATAGAATCATTACCTCTTACTGTCTTCGGTAAGCCAAGAACAAAGTCCATACTGATGTCAATCCAAGGTTTCCCAGAAATAGCAATCGGTACATACAGTCCAGTATTCTGACATACTCCTTTTGCAACTTGACAAATTTCATAACTTTTCACAAATTTCTGAACATCTTTATACTACGGCCAAAAGTACTTCTCCTTATGCAAATTCCATGTTTTATCAATACCAAAATGTCCAACCAAACCACCACTATTCTTCTCTTTTATCAAATTAGTTCTCATTACTCCTCTCAGTATACACAACTGAATACCTTTAAACAACATACCTTCCTAAATAAAATATTCATCCCATTTAGTATCTTGTTGATCTTGAATAGGTGCTTTGCACTTTCTCCATGGCTCAAAAAAATAGGGTCAAACTTATAAGTGTAATACCCCAAAAAATGGGCTATATGTTCATTAACCTCCTACATCGACAAATCGAACAAAATCGACATCAAAGTCCTAACCTAAGGCACATCTAAACATCATCAAATTTAATTGATTATCTTAAATTTTGCATCAGGGAATATTCCTAGTAATATTCCTAATCATCATAATTATCTTTAATTTTATAATTATTTGGCAATCATAATTATCTTTAATTTTATAATTATTTGGCAATAAATCAAATTTATCCTAAGTTTGATTAATTGAATATTTTCATATTTAATTAATTAGATTTAATATCTTGCCACTTGTTTAATTAAATTTAATTCTATCTATTATTAATTGTATTATTTAATTTTGACAATAGATCAAAATTCCTATCTTTAATTGATTAAATTCTTATTTAATTAATTAAAGCATGTTGTCATTATTTAATAATATAATTTTTAATAAAAGTTTGATAAAATAGTTAATTAACCCATAAATTAATTATTTTATTTCAAAAATCAGTTGAGTTGAGGATAAATCACTTTATTTGTTTATTTAATTCTTAATTATTATGCATATTCAAAAAAAATAGTTAAACTCCAAATCAAAAAATCAATGCAAGTTGTTAACTTTTTGGAACTCAACATCCTTTTGGAGTTAAAAAAGCTGATCTAAACTCTAATTTGAGTTAAAAAGCTATTTTTGCATGATTTTGAGAATTAACTATCTTTCATGATCAGATAACTCAAAAATCAATTTGAGTGATTTATGGCTTTTCCCATGCACCTCCAAAGCCCTGGATTTCTATAAATTAAGGCTTCAGTGCTTCATATCTCATCTCATATTTTGCACAATCACGCTGGAGAATTAGAATTGAAGAATCAAAGCTCTTGCAAATCGACATCTTTGTGAGATCAATCTTATTTTTGCATTCATATTACATATCATTGATAGCATTCATAGCATATCAATTTTCAATAGCATTCATAGCATATCAATTTCATCTAGCATAGATTCATATCAAGTTTTCATCATTATTATTGCATAGAAAATATCAAAAAAATAGAATAATTACATTCAATTCCATATCCATCTTTTGCATTCAAATCCTTCATTTAGGTGTCATCTAGGTCACTGATCTCGATAATAATCTAAGAACATTAATCTCGCACCTATTAGAAGGCAGTAAATCACTTGGTTAGATAGCTTTCAATTACGCACAATTTTGATTATCACTAACCTCTAATGTTTTACTGAAGTGTTGTGTCTACAGATCAGGTACAATTTTCACACACACATTTCTGGCGCCCACCGTGGGGCCCTGAAATGGGCTTCCCTTCATTTCTATCAATCTTCTATCATTTCTCTATCAGAACTCCCCTATTGCTGCCTATTTTGGTGGTATTCTCAGTAGGACGTTATTTTTTGTTTCTTTTTTGCCTGCAAAAAAGAAAAAATAAATTTTTTGGCACTTTTTCTATCAAAGTTGTCCATACAGTGCGATTTTTAATTTCGGTCCATACATCTGTCGTACGAGTTTTGGCATCAGGATTCGAGTGTCGTATGGTAAGAGACCCACTATCGTACAAGTTTTGGCATCAGGATTCGATTGTCGTAAGGTAAGAGACCCACTATCGTACGAGCTTTTTTAGATTGTCGTTTCATCAGACACCCAGTGTCGTATGGTAAGAGACCCACTGTTGTACAAGTTTTGGCATCAGGATTCGACTGTCGTATGGTAAGAGACCCACTGTCGTACGAGCTTTTTTAGATTATCGTTTCATCAGACACCCAGTGTCGTATGGTAAGAGACCTATTGTCATACGAGTTTCGGCATCAAGATTTGACTGTCGTATGGTAAGATACCCACTGTCGTATGAGTTTCGGCATCAAGATTTGATTGTCGTATGGTAAGATACCCAGTGTCGTATGAGTTTCTGGACTATCGTCTGGGAGCATACCCACTGTCGTACGAGTTTTGGTACCAGATTTCAATTGTCATTTCATTTTTGCAGACAGTGTGTTAGATTTGATTTTTTGATTTTGACTGACAGCTAACCCTAACAATTGAAATTTACTATTTTTGATTGATTTTCTACTGGTTTTGATTGGGAAAAGTGCAAGAATTGCTAAAAATCAAGTAAAATCTACTAAGCACGTTGCGAGGATCACCAGGTACTCTCCTTCATCTAATAACATTTCAATTTGGGCTTAAAATAAATCTCTCATGTGTCTAGCTTATGTACTTCTTTTCATGCTTTTATTTTACACACTTGCATAATTGATACTAGGTTGTGATCCCTTAAGGATTCATTAAGTAGTCTTAGAATACTTGTGATTGATCTTGATTGCTATCTTGGGTTATTGGACTCGCTAATCCGCCGGCCCCTCATTTCTACCCCATGGTTGCAATCTCAGCGCCATAAAGGGGAGGGGTCAACAGGACAGAAGCGTTAAGTGTTCCACTTGGCAACCCTTTTGTGCTTTTAGGAACTCACTTGTTTTCTAAGTTGTGGACTTGTTTTCAGCTTGTGTGAGGTGTTAAGTGTTCCACCTTGTGGACTCATCTCATATTTTCTTTAAGCGTTAAGTGTTCCTCTTTCTACTTTTTGGATGCTTTTGGTAGATTTGCTTTCAGGAATATATCTGTGCTCACATAGTAATTAGGCCCTATGAACACTATTTATGATTCTTGAGAGATTAGATTCCTAGAGAAATCTTTCTTGATGACAGAATCCTTGTAGGTAGGGAGGATACTTAGTGCGTTTCACATTCAACTTGGTTAGTGCATCTTCTCTTATTGATCGACACATTCTCTCTCCGGAGAGGTTGATAGATCATGTAGGGTTGATATCACGAGCTTTGGTGAATCAAAATTGGTTAGTGCATCTTCTCTTATTGATTGATACATTCTCTCCCCGGAGAGGTTGATAGATCACGTGGAGTTGATATCGCAGACCTTGGTGAAGCAAAACTTTGTCTTAGCGTGTCGGATTAATCTGCTTGCTTTGTTTGCATTAAAAGTGAAGAGGTGTTAAAACCTTGAATCTGGAGCCAAGTCCCCTTGTGGTATAAATCTGTGAGTCACCTTTAGAGAGGGTTAACCGTAGCGGACAATCCCTTCACAGGGCAAACTGCGTTGACGGAACCTCAAGCGATCATAGCCATTTTCGCCATGGTAGTGACAGCCGCTATATAAATGTCCTTGTGGAAGAAATCTCCATGGGTATGGTTCATTGTTGGGTTGTCAGATCTCCCTAGCAGCTCTTGAAGATTAAGTTCTCAGACTGAGTCAAAACCCTGGTGCGCCAAGATTGGAGTTCACCCCTTTGAATCATAAAAGTTGCAGAGTCAAACCATTACTAAAAACCCTAGAGAGGCCAATTTTTCACTTTCAGGTATATGTGTGTTATTGCAAAACTTTTCAGAACATACACAATTAGTACTCTCAGGGATTAGCACAATTTGGTCACTTGATTGTTCATGCGCAAGGTTGCTTTTGCCCTTGTTCATTATTTTCAGATGTGCTTGGAATCACTGGCTTGCTATTATACGTGCTTGTTTATCTACTTGGCTATTAAAAATGATCAAATCTGGTATAACTTTCAAAATCTAGACAGTACAATTTGCAAACAATCTAGAATTGAAAACCTTAAATTTTGCAAAAATTGACGTAAAGTTCTTTCTGGAGTCAAAAGTCATTTTAGGAAGTCAAAAGTCATACGAATTTTTGTGGAATGTCATTTCAGTATCGCCCATCTGTTGTATGATTGAGAACCTAGTGTCGTACGAGTTTTCAAACCAGCAAATCCAAGGAAGTCAAAAACCATTTAGCAACTATCGTACGAGTTTTGTCAACTATCATTTCATTGCTACCCAACTGTCGTACGAGTTTCACAACTGTCGTTTCATAGACTACCCAGTGTCGTACGAGTCTGCAGAGTGTCGTTTGGAAAAATTTGGGAGAGTTGTCAAAAATTGTCAAATTGCAAGATATCCAATGTTTCTAGCCTAGTTCCAGAATCTGTCAAAAATATCATTGTGTCAAGAATAGATCAGTAGCTATTGAGAATTAGTACACATGTCTCAAAGAATCAGTACACATGAGGAAGAAATTCTGATCGCCGCTATGATGAAGTAGCTGCAAGCTATGCAAGTCCAGCTTGACAAACTTGAGAAAGAAAAGGAACCTCTATACTCTTTTCCATTTGATAAAGACTTGTACATGTCACCATGCCCCCAGAAAAAATTTGAGCAATATGATACCTCTTCCACGGAGAGTGACACATCTAGCTTTGGAGACTCTGATGACTATGACGACAGACAATGTAATGATACCTATGACACCTCTATTCCTAAGAGTCCTCCTCATCGTTCATTCCTACTTACTACAAATGGGCCGTCACATTGGATAGATCGTGAGGGTGATCCATATGATTCTGATTATGAAAGAGACTTTGACGATTTCTATGCACAATACCTAGATGACACATCTACTTCACTTGAGGAAGAGAAAGTTTTTCATGCTGATTACAAAAGTAAATACTACAAGGATCTTTCCTCTAAGAACTCTCAGGATGAAAATAAAGATTACGCTCTCAAGGAAGATCATGTTAATGTTGGACCTTTGTCTTGTGATGGTTCCCTTCCATCCCCTACTTCCTCCAATACTCGTACATTTCTTAAAGCTTCCGAGTCTTTCAAATCTTTCATAGAACCTTCATCCGACACAAGCCTTGATACTTTTCATGTGGTTCCCTATAGTTATCCTTTAGGGCTACCTCTTAAAGAAACTCAAGCTAACCTTCACTTGGCTGCAAAGACTTTCAATAATGATAAACCTAAAGAGCCTAAGCCTTCATATGCTATAATCCCTACTTCAGCTAGTCCTCCACCATCTCTTCCAAAGTCTTCCATACAATCCCAACATGCTTCCTTGTCCTTAGAAGTGGCTCCATGTCAAGAGGATTCCAAAAATGATGAAGAAAATAACATAAAGAAATATCAAGATCAAGAACCCTCCGTTTCATCCACTCCTTTTCCCGATGTCTCTTATCCGCTTCATGGTTCTTTTGATCCTATACACCCTTTTTCATGCACTCCACCATGTCTTAAGTCTTCGCCTAAGCAAGATCAAGCTACTACTTACACTATTGAGCTTATTGACAATCAAAATAACCTTACTACACTTGTGCTTTCCAAGGATGATACTTCCATTAAGGTTGGTAAAAATGGTGTTCCTTCCAATGTTAAGCCTATTGAAAAACAAGAGAAAAATTATGCGCTTATGCTATTCGAAGATCCTTGTCAAGATCAAAGTCTTTCATCTTCTTGTTCTACCACTCCATGTTCACTTCCACTTTCTACTCTTCCTAAGTCTTTGCAAGCTTTGAACAATCCTATCAAAGAAAGTGCTCATATTCAAGATGTCCACGATTATATTGAAAATTCTAATGCTCACTCTAAAGATGCTGATATCCTTGGTTGTCATATAGATGCTGATGAACTTATTGATTATCCTTTTGCATCTTCCACTTCCATCCTTGGACCTCTTCCACCACTACTAAGATCTTCACACCTTCCTTCCATCTTGGGTCCTTATGTCCCTTCACTTTCCCCTCCTAACTCTCCTAATTTGCCATCCATCTTGGGTCCTTACATACCTCCATCTCCCATCTTTCCTCAAGATCAACACAGATGCATACCATTGAATCTTTTTCATCCACCCACCCACCTAAACCAGTCAGATCCTCCCTCTTCCACAAATCCCAAGTCTTTTGGAAGTAACTTGAATGTTCAATACAAGAAAAAGAAGCAATACAAGAATCCATCAAAAAAAGAAGATCACCATGTCTCCTCTAATAGACATGGAAACATAAAGTCAAAAGAGATATCTAAGAAAAAAACTACAAGACAAGTATGGGTTCCAAAATCCATCATTGAAGATATTCTCTCTAGATCATCAAAAGGAAATAAAAAGCCTACTACTATATGGATTCCAAAGTCTCTCTTGAAAGAGTCTAGTGTTGAGAAAAAATTGAAATTGACATTCAAGCTTCCAAAGGCTTCCACTTCATCTCCCTCCAAAAATATTCTTCCATTCCATGTGCCTAAACCACAACCTCTGCTATCCATTCGCCATATTCCTTCACGTATTCCCTCATTCACATTTCCTCCACCCTCTCGCCACCCTTCAAAGTATGTGTTGATGTTGAGCTTGCCTTCCTTTCCATCTACCCTTTCACAATCTTTCCATGCATTATTCTTCTACCTTCTATCATTTTTCCTCATTTGCCTATTCCTCCTATCTTCCATCCTCACTCGCTTTACATAAAACCCTATCCTCCATTTTTCTCTTCCATGTTCCTTTCCCTATCAGCATCTTTGAGCATATCTTTTTGAATCCTTGGCATATCATGGTTTATCCTTTCAAGGAGCATTATCTAAAAAGTTTGCCTTCTTCCAAAAAAATAAAAATAAAATAAAATAAAATTGAAAATGTGCCTTGGTGGAAACCTGGAAACAGGCACCTTGGTAGCAAAAGTAAAGAGAAATAAATTCATCCTATGGTGAAAACCACTTCATTGTGGCACCTTGGATAAGTACCATGATGAAAACCTAGCAATCAAGCATCATGCATAGTTCTTCTACATATTTCATCCATTTCATCTTCTCTCTTTGATCTTGACAATGTTGATCTATACACGAACATTTGACTATTTTGTGAGCTATCTTACGATGATCTTGCTTTCATTCCTTCCATGTTTAGCCTTCATATCCATCTTCCTCCATTCATTTTCACCTATCGCTATCCTTTTCCCCTTTGGTCTTGATCTAATAAAAAAAGAAAAAAAAGAGAGTAAAACACAGTGCTATGAAGCCTTTTGACATGTCTACTTTTTTGGACTGCATCCTTTCCTGCTCTTGCATCACACTTTTGTGACTTATCCTATGCTGGCCTTTCATTGCTTGTCCAAATGTGCTTTACATGACAATTTTTCCCTAGCTTGGGTATTCTTGAGGAGTTTTCCCTTGAGAATTTCTTCCTTTCACTCTCCTTCATTCTCTTGTCTTCCATCTCTTCCACTAAGCTTGTCAATCCCTCTTGTTCTCCACCTTGCTAGACATTGGGACTGCATGATATGATCTTGGTTGGGAGTTTGCAATGGAAAAAGAGCTACCAAGTATCAGAATAATTATCATAATCAGTATCAGAATTAATATCAGAACCAGTATCAGAATAATTATCAGAACAAGTATTAGAACAAGTATCAGAACCAGTATCAGAACAATTATCAGAATCAGTATCAGAATCAGTATCAAAACTAGTATCAGAACAAGTATCAAAATGATTGTTAGAACAAGTATCAGAACACCTACTGGGGCTACACCATTCACTTTAGTTTATGGGTCTGAAGTAGTACTACCTATTGAGGTTCAAATCCCATCACTCAGAATCAGAATGCATGGACTTGTCACCGACGATGACTACAAAGTGTCTAGGTTACAAGAACTGGAACTACTATATGAGCGCAAGCAAGCAGCGTATGATCATCTCAGAGTGTATCAGAAAAGAATGTCTAGAGGCTACAACAAGAAAGTCAGACATAGAGAATTTCAGGTTGGCGATCTAGTGTTGAGAGAAAATCCTAAAAATCAATCACATCGAGAATGCAAGGGGAAGTTCGAACCCAATTGGTTGGATCCCTTTGTTATCACTGCTACTTTTAGCTCTGGTGCCTATCAACTCTCAACGACTGAAGGAGAATAGCTCCGAGAACCAATCAACGTTCTCCATCTGAAGAAATTTTATGCCTAAGGCATTCAGTGCTTGGTAAAATATCCTGAAAAAATCTTAAAAATCAGAAAAAGTCCTAAAAAAATGAACATCTTGGTGAAAACCTAGCAATAGGCGCCTTGATGATTCACAAAAAAATAAAAAAATATCAAAAATTCAAAAAAATTGAAAAAATGAAAAAATACAAAAAAAAAAATGAAAAAGAAGAAAAAAGTGCCTTGGTGAAAACCTGGAAACAGGCGCCTTGGTAGCAAAAATAGAATCTCTACCAAGATGGTGAAAACTTGGCAAACAAGCGCCACTTGTTCCAAAATTCTCCATCTATCAGTGCAATCTTGGTCTTTCCCAGCTTTCAGTCTTGCTTTAGTTTGTACATATCTCCTGGTTTGTTTCTGCATTTCTAGTTTTCAATAAGTCAATCTGTACACCAACCAACTCAAGCGTTTGTATCCTATCAATGTTCAAACTTGGGGGAAATCAATGTCATATCTTATAGTCTCCAATGTATCTTAGACGTGTCATATCCACTCAGAGTCCTTTGAAGCTTCATTTGAGTCAGTCAGTCTATCTTGTCTCCAGAAAAGATTTTGCATCTATAACAACGCAATCAAACATCAAACTCAAACTGAAAACAATTTGTGTTTTTCATGCTTTTATCTCCTTGTATGCTTACTGATTCACATTGAGATTTTGCATATTGTGTCACTTCGAGCTCTTCGATGATGTCATTCATAGGATTTAGAGAGTGATGACTGGGGGCATAATCTTTTCTTTGTCTTCTGCTTGTATGTGAAAATCTAACAACTTTGAAAATTTTGGATTGAAATGGTGTCCGACTGTAAGAGCCTCTATCTCAAATTGGATGGCCATGCGTACCTCGACCATTGATACCCGGATGATTCAAGGAAGTTTGATCTAACTATTGTCTTTTTGAGTGAGTTCTTTCTCTTACTGTGAAACACGATCTTACCTAAGGATGTGAACGATAAAGGGTCGCTACGGGTAATTCACATTGGATTTAGAATAATCTCTTAGCTGTTTGATGTGTTTGTAATGCAAGGCATAATCAGGTTATCACGATGTTTATGTTTTGATGCTTATACAAATTGCTATATCAAAATGGACATGATATTCAGGTCATCCTGGTGTTTGTGCCTTGGTGCTTATATCTACTCCGACATTTCAAAAATAAAATCAATATTCATATATCCATGGTTGTTGACCAGTGGGTGTTGTATTGATTCTTGCACATACAAATCAATATTCATATGTCTATGGTTTCATAGCTAGTGGGCATTGTATTGATTTATTTGGTTACCTAAAAGTTCAATGATGATAACAAATCGACCTATGATCAGTGACTAGGTCCTAGGTCTTAGGTTGCATTTCATTTTGCATATCTCTTTGCATTTTGCATGTTGCATGATCTCACAATGACTAAATGACCTTCAATGCTTAAATAATTCTCCACTTGTCTCTTAAAATCTAAGAAGAGTTGAATCTCACACAAAGGTTCCTCCAACAAAATAGTAAGTAGAATCATTTTTTGGGATCAAAATTCAAATCTGAGATCATTCATATTATTAATTGCTTGCATAATCAACCTTCAATCATCACAAAAATTCAATATTCAACTTAACTGATTATCTAACATCAAACTATCAAAATTTCAACTTGGTCAACCATGGTCAACTCATGGTCAAACCTAGTCAAATTCGGTCTCTAGGACCTTCCAAACGATACAGAATGCGTTCTCGGACGTATATAACCACTTCTCAAATCAATTAACATGCTTCTAAACTATCAACGCTGATTTTTTCTTGTCAGATTTCAATTTTAATCCCGAAGGGGGCATGGTATTGCACATCATTCAAAGTCTATAAATCTTAAATTCTATCGATCAAATATATCAATATCTTTCATCAGTGATCAAGACAACAATCACGTCTAGTCGCTGATTCATCAAAAAACCTCATCGCTCGAGGCAAATCTATCATCACTTGGGGCATATCAGATTCATCGATCCATATCAATCTGGTATTCTCCTAATCTTGTAAACTGTATCAATTTTTGCAACTATCAGATCATAGTGTTCTTTCCTTGGTTCTTCGGCAACTGAAGGATTCAGATGTGATACCTGCTAGTTCTGCTAAGACAATCGAGTCTAGAACGGGTCACTCACTTCTTATCAATCCTAAGGTTCAGAATCAGGTATTTTGACACTTTTTCGCAATCATCGGTTCATTGCTGCTATAGTAAACATTATCTCTGGTCATTCAGGACCTCCTATCTCAATATCTTTCAATCGGTTTCTATCTTTCAATCGGTTTATCTTTTGAATCAGTTTCATATCTTTATCAAACACAGACTGTCTTTGAACCACTGCGCTTCGCACAGTAATTCAAAAAGGGGTAAAATGTAATACCCCAAAAATGGGCTATATGTTCATTAACCTCCTACATCGACAAATCGAACAAAATCGACATCAAAGTCCTAACCTAAGGCACATCTAAACATCATCAAATCTAATTGATTATCTTAAATTCTGCATCAAGGAATATTCCTAGTAATATTCCTAATCATCATAATTATCTTTAATTTTATAATTATTTGGCAATAAATCACATTTATCTTAAGTTTGATTAATTGAATATTTTTATATTTAATTAATTAGATTTAATATCTTGCCACTTAATTGTTTAATTAAATTTAATTCTATCTATTATTAATTTTATTATTTAATTTTGACAATAGATCAAAATTCCTATCTTTAATTGATTAAATTCTTATTTAATTAATTAAAGCATGTTGTCATTATTTAATAATATAATTTTTAATAAAAGTTTGATAAAATAGTTAATTAACCCATAAATTAATTATTTTATTTCAAAAATCAGTTGAGTTGAGGATAAATCACTTTATTTATTTATTTAATTCTTAATTATTATGCATATTCAAAAAAAATAGTTAAACTCCAAATCAAAAAATCAATGCAAGTTGTTAACTTTTTGGAACTCAACATCCTTTTGAAGTTAAAAAAGCTGATCTAAACTCTAATTTGAGTTAAAAAGCTGTTTTTGCATGATTTTAAGAATTAACTATCTTTCATGATCAAATAACTCAAAAATCAATTTGAGTGATTTATGGCTTTTCCCATGCACCTCCAAAGCCCTGGATTTCTATAAATTAAGGCCTCAGCTCTTCATATCTCATCTCATATTTTGCACAATCACGCTGGAGAATTAGAATTGAAGAATCAAAGCTCTTGTGAATCAACATCTTTGTGAGATCAATCTTATTTTTGCATTCATATTACATATCATTGATAGCATTCATAGCATATCAATTTTCAATAGCATTCATAGCATATCAATTTCATCTAGCATAGATTCATATCAAGTTTTCATCATTATTATTGCATAGAAAATATAAAAAAAATAGAATAATTACATTCAATTCTATATCCATCTTTTGCATTCAAATCCTTCATTTAGGTGTCGTCTAGGTCACTGATCTCGATAATAATCTGAGAACATTAATCTCGCACCTATTAGAAGGCAGTAAATCGCTTGGTTAGATAGCTTTCAATTATGCACAATTTTGATTATCACTAACCTCTAATGTTTTACTGAAGTGTTGTGTCTACAGATCAGGTACAATTTTCACACACACAATAAGAATCTCTCATCTCATCAAAACCAAGAACTTCAATTTTCATCTCGATCAGCAATGATCTTCTTCTACTCAATGCATCAACAACTCGATTAGTGACTCCACTCTTATACTTTATCATAAATGTGTAACTCTGTAAATATGCAACCCATTTCATATGTCTCTGATTCAACTTATTCTGACTACCCAAATATTGTAAAGCCTTATGATCAGTATACAACACAAATTCACTTGGTATCAAATAATGTCTCCATTTTTTCAGTGCTTGAATAATAGCATAGAATTATTGATCATACACATAATAATTCCTTCTAGCATCATTCAACTTTTCACTAAAGAAAGCAACAGGTTTACCTTCTTTACTCAACACAACTCCAATTGCACTTCCACTTGCATCACATTCTACTTGAAATACCTTACTGAAATCAGGTAATGCCAAAACAGGTAATTCAGTAACCTTCTGCTTCAGATTCTCAAAATTTTTATCAACTCCATGTGTCCACTTGAATTCCCTTTTGTCTCCTCTCATAGTCTTAGTCATAGCTTTACAAATTGAACTGAAATTCCTAATGAACTTTCGGTAAAAACTTGTCAAACCATGAAATGATCTTACCTCACTAGCATTCATAGGTGTAGGCCAATTCAAAATAGCTTCAACCTTTTTAGGATCCATCTTCAAACCATCAACTGAGATCACAAATCCCAAATACACAATCTCCTCTTTCATGAATGAACACTTTTTTAGATTTATCAGCAACTTTTCTTCTTTCAATCTCTACAAAACTTGTCTAACATGCAACAAATATTCTTCTTTGGTCTTACTGAATATCAAAATATCAACAAGATATACAATCATAAACTTACCCAAGAATTTCTTCAAAACTTCATTTATCAGCCTCATAAAAGTGATCGGTGCATTAGTTAAAGCAAAAGGCATAACCAACCACTCATACAAACCTTATTTTTTCTTGAAAGCAATATTCCATTCATCACCTTCTCTAATTCTGATTTGATGATATCCTGATGCAGGAGCATCCTGGGTGTAAGAGAAATCTTGCATCACCCAAAAAAAAAAATTTCTATTTTTGTATTCAATAAGAGCTATCTTGTGCAGAGCTGCTATTTATGGAAACTTGCTATTTTTAGTAAGTTGGCCTTACGATCTCGGAATGTTCTAATTTTACATGTG
This sequence comes from Chamaecyparis obtusa, assembly GCA_027943335.1. Taxonomy (NCBI): domain Eukaryota; kingdom Viridiplantae; phylum Streptophyta; class Pinopsida; order Cupressales; family Cupressaceae; genus Chamaecyparis; species Chamaecyparis obtusa. Next base: position 167,977 of record BSBK01007370.1, read on the forward strand.
AAGGTTCATTTCAGTCATATCAGCTTGCCAACAAAGTTTCATGGCTAAATTAGGTCTAGTTTTGAAGATATTGAAGATTTTCGGTATTGGCAGTAGGGTATAGAAACTTTGAACTCAGTTTTGAAGGCTTTAGAGGCCCCAGATGAGGTCAAAAAATTTGGTGACGGGCGCTTTGCACTGGTCAAGCCTATAGAGTGCTTTGTGGTGTTTCTGAAATGGGGTTATAATAGTCAATAGGGTCAACTGGTGATGACTTATGGTCTCTAGAAGTCGGGCCACCTAAAATGGCAGAAAATAATTTTCCTTCAAAATTTTTGTTCGGGTTTCAAAAATTATTTTGAGCCGACTTTGATGTAATAAATTGAAAAATAAAATAATTCTAAGTTGGGTCGGCCCTTAGGGCTAAATTTCTGGAACCTTCTCGGGCGGTGGAAATTGCCTAGATAAAGAAGGTACATTGTGTTGTCTAGGGCAGTTCTGGGTAGTAGATCTGGGTATTGATTCAAGGCTTTGTCCTACAGAATATTGTAAGGGAATGCCCATGTGGCTTTACGTATTGTAATTTTGAAAATTTGTAATTCCACATTTGTGGAGATAATAAGAAGCCAATTTTCTGTTCTTGCATATTGTTGTTGTTGTTTCTCTATGTTTGTGGTATAAAGGGGAGCACCCTTCATCAAGTGGTATCAGAGCAAGAGTTCTTGATTGTGTAAACAAATCGCCGACTGTGAGGTAGTTTGCACCAGGACCGTGGTTAAGTTTTCAGTGCGCATCACGAAAATACCTCTTTGAAGAGAACATGGTGGAAGAGCTGGTGATGTGACACTTGAGGTCGGAGAGCTGCAGAGACAAGTGTGAGCATTACAAGAAGAGATTCGTAGAGGAATGAATCTTAATGTCAGAGACGAAAGCAAGGATGAAGCCGAAGAAGAATATCAAGAAGGAGAAGTCAAAATTGTGAACCAGGAGGAAGAAAGACTTTTTCAGGCGATTTTCAAGATTGGGAAAAGACCTAAGATTGAGGTTCCTATATTTTTTGGAAATCTTAACCCAGAGGAATTAATCGACTGGATCAATGAATGTGAGGAATATTTTGTGTATGAAGATGTTGAGGATCCTGATAGGGTCAAATTTGCGAAGGCCAGACTGAAAGGTCATGTGAAGATCTGGTGGTAAGAGGTTCAATTGGAACGAAATAGAAGAGGGAAAGATAAAATCATGAGATGGGATCGGATGGTGGATAAATTGAAGTGAGTTCATTCCTATTGATTATGAGCTGACCTACTAAAGAAAATGCAAAGTTTGAAGCAAGCAGAAAGATCTGTTCAGGAGTATACAGAGGAGTTCTATCGACTCCTCATGAGAATAGGCCATGCGGAAGCTGATAAGGAGAAAGTTGCTCGATACCTTAAGGGGTTATGACCAAGCATTCAGGAGGAGTTGAATCTAGTTCGAATGAATAGTATTGAGGAGGCATACAAGTTTTCCCTAAAAGTCAAGGAAAAACTGAACAAGAAGTTTGAGAGCACAAAAAATGGAAGAGGTCATGGTGGAAGATCTGGTGGACGGTCATATGGTGGCCGAAATGAAGATCTGAAAAAGAAGGATGAGGCCAGTAGCAGCCAAAATTAGAGAGGAAATAATTCCAATCGCTTCCACGATTAGAGTAATAGAGATCAGAGAGGAAGAGGAAGAGGACAAGGATTTGGAAGAGGAGGCTTCCGTAGAACATGTTTTCACTATGGGGAAGAAAGTCATAGGGAATTTGAATGTCCTTAATGCCAAAGAAGGACAGATAGGAGGAATGAAGGCCAAGCTAGAGTTGCACATGTAGATGAAGATGTCAGATCATCAAATTTTGAAGATGTTGAAAGAGGAGAAATGCTAATTAACAGAAGAGTCCTGCTGAGTGGCAAGAATGAACCTGAACAAAGGAGGATCCTGTTTCACACTAGATGCAAGTGTGAGGGTAAATGTTGTGATGTGATTATCGATAGTGGAAGCACTGACAATTTGGTTTCAGAAGAGATGGTGACAAAGTTGAAGCTCAAGAGATAGAAACACCCACATCCATATCGGATTGCCTAGGTGCAAGATGACCACAAGGTCATGGTTAGTGAACAGTGCATGGTAAAGTTCAAGATCGGTGGGTACCAAGATGAGGTACTATGTGATATCATCTCTATGGATGCATGTCATATGTTGTTGGGTAGACCATGGCAGTTTGACAGATGTGTTGTACACGATGGTTGTGCGAATACCTATTCCCTGACAAAGGATGGAGTGCGACATAAGCTAAAGCCATTGAAGGAGACTGAAAAAAAGGTATGTGGTAATGCAATAATAACATTTGTTAATGGAAGAAAATTCCTAGATGGTATGAGACATGAGCATGTGTGTTTTGCTTTAATTCCAAAAGCTAGTAAAGAAGAAGTAGAGGATGTACCTGTAGAGGTTGCAGATTTGTTGAATGAGTTTTAAGATATTGTATCTGATAATGTACCTGATGGATTACCACCTGTAAAAAAGATCAGTCATTAGATAGATTTGATTCCAGGAGCCAGTTTGCCAAACAAGGCAGAACATAGAATGACACCAGCAGAAAGTGAAGAGTTGAATAGACAAGTACATAAGTTGTTATAAAAGGGATTGATTTGGGAGAGCCTGAGTCCATGTGTTGTACTAGTAGTATTAGCACCAAAGAAGAATGAAGAATGGAGGATGTGTACAGATTTCAGAGAAATAAACAAGATCACAATCAAGTATAAGTTTCTATTGTCACGAATGGATGATATTATGGACTGTTTGAGTGGAGTTGTGTATTTCTCAAAGATAGATCTGAAGAGTGGATATCACCAGATTCAGATCAGAGAAGGAGATGAATGGAAGACTGCCTTCAAGACAAAGGAAGGACTGTATGAGTGGTTAGTCATGCCTTTTGGGCTAACCAATGCATCAAGCACTTTCATGTGGCTCATAAATGAGGTTCTGAAAGAATTTCTAGAAAAGTTTGTCATTGTTTACTTAGATGATATTTTGATCTTTAGCAAGACATTTGAGAAACATATGATGGATATTCGTATGGTGTTTGAGAAGCTAAAAGATGAAAAATTGTTCATTAATTTGAAGAAGTGTAGTTTGGTGAAGAAAGAGCTAGTGTATTTGGGATTTGTAATTTCAGCAAAAGGTCTAAAAATGGACCCAAAGAAGGTACAGGCTATCTTTGAATGACTTACTCCAAGGAGTGCTACTGAGGTAAGATATTTTCATGATTTGGCTAGCTTTTACATGAAGTTTATCAAAAAATTTAGCAGTATTTGTGGACCCTTGACTGAAACAATAAGAGGGGATAGAAAAGAGTTTAAGTGGACTAATGGGGCAGAAAAGAGTTTTCAATTGTTGAAACAAAAAGTTATAGAACAACTTGTTTTAGCACTTCCAAATTTTAATAAGGTGTTTCAAGTAGATTGTGATGCTAGTGGTACTGCAATAGGAGTTGTTATGAGCCAAGAAGGTAAACCTGTTGTGTATTTTAGTGAAAAGTTAAATGATGCCAAGAGAAAATATTTTGTCTATGATCAGGAATTTTATGCTATAGTTCAGGCATTAAAAAAGTGGAGACATTATCTACTTCCTAAGGAGTTTATTTTGTATACTGATCATCAAGCTTTGCAATATTTGAATAGTCAAGGAAAGTTGAATCAGAGGCATTTGAAATGGGTTGAGTTTTTGCAGAGTTATACATTTGTTTTGAAACACAAGAGTGGAAAGTCTAATAGGGTTGCGGATGCTCTTAGCAGAAGGCAACTATTGCTGACAAAGATGTAGATTGAAGTGGTTGGGTTCAAGGAACTCAAGAATTTGTATCTGGAGGATCCTGACTTTGGTGAAGCTTGGAAAGCTTGTACAGAACCTGTTACTCTAGACAGGATGAAATGTCTGGATTTCATCATCCAGGATGATATGCTATTCAGAGGGAGTCAGTTGTGCATTCCATGAAGTTCTATGAGGGAGAATCTCATCAAAGAGAAGCATAGTGGAGGATTGGCTGGACATTTTGGTTGTGATAAAACCCTTGCTTTGGTTGGTGAGAATTATTATTGGCCACAATTGCAGCAAGATGTGAAGAAGTTTTTACAGAGTTGCAGAGTATGTCAGATGGTGAAAGGAGTGAAGTAGAATATAGGGTTGTATCAGCTATTGCCTATACCAGAGAAGCCTTGGGAGGATATCAGTATGGACTTTGTTCTTGATTTACCAAGGACACAATGGGGACATGATTCAATTTTTGTAGTAGTTCACAATTTTTTTAAGATGGCACATTTCATTCCTTGCAAGAAGACTAATGATGTTGTTCATGTAGCAAAATTGTTTTTCAGAGAAGTGGTGAGACTACATGGTTTGCCAAAGACCATAGTTTTAGATTGAGATACTAAGTTTGTTGGATATTTCTAATAGACATTGTGGAAGAAGTTGAAGACAGATTTGAAGTTCAGTTCATCACATCATCCACAGACTAATGGACAGACAGAGGTGGTGAATAGAAGTTTGGGAAATCTACTGAGATGTTTGGTTGGAGATAAGCCAACAGGATGGGATTTGATTTTACCACAGGCAGAATTTGTATATAATAATTCTATCAATAGGAGCACTGGTAAATCACCATTCCAGATTGTATATGGAAGTAGTCCAAGAAATACATTTGAATTGAGAAAGATAGATAAACGAGAAATAAGTAGTGCTGAAGCTGAAGATTTTGTAGAGCACTTGAAGAACATCCATGAGGAGGTGAGGAAGCATATTACCAAGATGAATGCGTAGTACAAGGCTAAGGTAGATGAGAAAAGGAGGCATAAGGAATTTTAAGTTGGAGATGAAGTCATGGTTCATTTGCAGAAGGAGCAATTTTCGGTTGGTACATATAACAAGTTGAAAATGAAGAAGTTTGGATCATGTAAGATACTGAAGAAGCATGATTCAGGAAATGCATATGAGGTAGAATTGCCTACTGAGCTAAATATTTCACTAGTGTTTAACATTTCAGATTTGATAGAGTATCATGAAGGAGGTGTTGAAGATGAGGTTGCAGTAGCACAGTGGAGTATTCCAGCAACCAGTTCAGATATCAAGTAGATTAAAGACATATTGGATAGTCGTGTTGGCAGAAGCACAAAGAACATGACATATGAAGAGTATTTGGTCATTTGAAAGGATGACCTGTAGAAGATTCATCATGGCTAACAAAGGAGGAGGTTAACCATCTTGGTTTTTCTTTGCACACCTAAGTCATGACAGAGTCACTTCTCAAATTACCCCGGGTGTTTGATGCAGGAGCATCCTAGGTGTAAGAGCAATCTTGCATCACCCAAAAAAATAAAAATTCTATTTTTGTATTCAATAAGGGCTATCTTGTGCAGAGCTGCAATTTATGGAAACTTGCTATTTTTAGTAAGTTGGCCTTACAATCTTAGAATGTTCTGATTTTACATGTGGAGGTTCATCTCAGTCATATCAGCAAAGTTTCATGGCTAGATCAGGTCTAGTTTTGAAGATATTGAAGATTTTTGGTATTGGCAGCAGGGTACAAAAACTTTGAACTCAATTTTGAAGGCTTTAGAGGCCCCGGATGAGGTCAAAAAATTGGGTGATGGGTGCTTTGCACTGGTCAAGCCTGTAGAGTGCTTCGTGGCATTTCCAAAATGGGGTTATAATAGTCAATCAGGTCAACTAGTGATGACTTATGGTGTCCAGAAGTCGGGCCACTTGAAATGGTGGAAAATAATTTTCCTTCAAAATTTTTGTTCGGGTTTCAAAATTTGTTTTGAGCCGACTTTGATCTAATAAATTGAAAAATAAAATAATTCTAATTTGGGTCGGCCCTTAGGGCTAAATTTTTGGAACCTTCTCGGGCGGTGGGAATTGCCTATATAAAGAAGGCCCGTAGTGTTGTCTAGGGCAGTTTTGGGTAGTAGATTTGGGTATTGATTCGAGGCTTTCTCCTACAGAATATTGTAAGGGAATGCCTATGTGGCTTTGCGTATTGTAATTCTGAAAGTTTGTAATTCCACATTTGTGGAGATAGTAAGAAGACAATTTTTTGTTCTTGCATATTGTTGTTGTTTCTCTATTTCTATTATATGTTTGTGGTATAAAGGGGAGCACCCTTCATCATATCCACTTTTCAAATCAATTTTGGTGAAATACTTTGCTCCAGTCAAACTATCCATTATATCATCCATTCTCGGTATAGGAAACTTATACTTCACTATTATCTTATTGATTATTCTGGAATTAGTACACATTCTCCATTCCCTATTCTTCTTCAGTGCCAATACAGGAGGTACTGCACAAGGACTCAAACTTTCTCTAATCAAACCTTTCTCCAATAGTTCTTGAATTTGTCGGTTCAATTCCTGATTCTCAGTAGGTGTTAACCAATGAGATGCCTTATTCGGTAAACTAGCTCCAAGGATTAGATCCATACAATAATCAATGCTTCTTTTTAGTGGCAAACCATCAAGTACATTATTAGAAATGATTTCACTATACTCGGTGAGTAACTTATCAATCTCATCAAGAACATTATCTTCTATTTTCTTACTTGGTTTGTTAGGAATCACATCAAAACATACATCATTCCTTTTCAAATATTTAAAAAACTTCCTTCCTTCCATCAAACAAACCTTTACAAATGTGCAAACATTACTAACAGGTTCTTCCATCAATGGTAACAAGATTTGTTTCTTTCCATCAGCTACAATAGTATACTTATGCAATCTTTCATCATATACAACATGTCTATCATATTGCCAAGGTCTACCCAACAAAACATGACAACAATCCATAGGTATGATATCACACAACACCTTATCATAGTATTTTCCAATCTTCAAATTTACATAACATTGTTCACTTACCAAGAGTGTATGCTCATCTTTGATCCATGAAATCTGATAGGGCTTTAGATGTTCTAGCCTTTTCAACTCTAATTTTGTGACTATCTCCTCTGATGTCAGATTCTCTGAGCTACCACTATCAATGATTACCCTCCAAACTTTATCATAAACTCTACATCTAGTCTTGAACAAACTTTTCCTTACTGGATCTTCCTTTTTGCTTTCATTTCAAAATGCTCTCCTTACCATCAAGTTATTTTCTTTCTTAGGTTCATTTAGTGACTCTTCTTGCACCAAAGCATTTCTACTACCACCAGCCTTCTTACTCACTTGTGTACATTCAAATGACCTATGTCCTTCTCCACAATTGTAGCAAGTTCCTCGAAAACATCCTCTGCTATAACCACCTTGGTAGTTACTGCCTCTGCCTCTAGATGAACTTTCACCTTTCCACTCGGTCTTGCCTTTGTCTAGATTTATCTTTTCAGGTTCAGATCTACCATTTTCACCATTAGATCTACCTCTTCCTCTAGAGAATCTACCACCTCTTCCTCTCTATCTTTTCTCATGTCTTTTGTTCACTTTCTCCTCAGCTTTCAATGCAAATTGATAAGCCTCTTCAATGTTCTCCAACTTGACCATACTAATTTCCTCTTGGATGGAAATTATCAAACCATTCAGGTATCTACCAATCCTTTCCACATCATCTTCATCATGTCTAGATCTGATATCCACACTAATACATTTGGGGTGAAATTGCGATGGCCATTTGCGACAGCAGGCAAATGTCATGTGGTTTTGCCCTTTTTTTTTCAAATATAGCCCGACACCATCGCAATTTGCGACGACAATACATTTGTCACTGTCGCAATTGCGACGTTGTCGGGATATAAGCGCAAAATTAAAAAGGAACGTTGTCATGTGTGTTTTCAAAAGCGCCGTAACCCTCCGCGAAATCACATCAGGATATAAGGGCAAACAAAATAAGAACGTTGTCATTTGTGTTTTCAACAGCGCCGTAACCCTCCGCGAAATCACATCGGGATATAAGGGCAAAAAAAACAAGAACGTTGTCATTTGTGTTTTCAACAGCGCCGTAACCCTCCGCGAAATCACAGCTACAATTTCTGAGTACGTTGGGTTTATTTTTCTTTTGTCATTATTATGTAATCTGGTATTCAGCTATTAGAGAGCTAAAATACCCACAAATGAGGACATATCTATGTTGAATTTATTGTTAGCGGCTTTGGTTATTTAGAAGTTTAATTTTATTTGTTCATCTTTCAAGCACAAACGTTTTGTGGACCGTAACGTCTTCATTGTTTCGGGTATGCAGTGAAACAGCCCTAACTTGCAATTGCGATGTTGTTGGGATATAAGGGCAAAAAAAAAAAGGAACGTTGTCATTTGTGTTTTCAACAGCACCGTAACCCTCCGCGAAATCACATCGGGATATAAGGGCAAAAAAAACAAGAACGTTGTCATTTGTGTTTTCAACAGCGCCGAGAGAGATTCCCTCCGCGAAATCACAGCTACAATTTCTGAGTACGTTGGGTTTATTTTTCTTTTGTCATTATTATGTAATCTGGTATTCAGCTGTTAGAGAGCTAAAATACCTAGAAATGAGGACATATCTGTGTTGAATTTATTGTTAGCGGCTTTGGTTATTTAGAAGTTTAATTTTATTTGTTCATCTTTCAAGCACAAACATTTTGTGGACTGTAATGTCTTCATTGTTTCGGGTATGCAATGAAACATCCCTAACTTGCGACTACCTTCACGGTACTTGTGTACATTATCATGTTGTCTTTACAGTGACTGTCCTCATTCAAGTGGCAATTACACAAGGGACAGTCACTGTGAGATGTCCTCATTTGTGACAAGGACAGTCACACTTAGGACATCTCATAGTGATATTCCCTTGTGTAATTTCCACTTGAATGTATTGCTATTGAACCACATTAATGCTTTTCTTCTTCAACAAATGAGGACAGTCACTGTAAAGACAACATGATAATGTACACAATTACCAAAAAATGATCTTGTTAATTGATGTAACACTTTGTCTTGCTCACTCCCTATCCTTCACTAGGGTCTCTTTAGGCCAATGTTTTGACTTGATAGGGTACTTAACTATCCCTACACTCTTTAGGTATCTCTACCCAAGATCCCACTCCTTCAACTAGTGCACACCAACAAGAAATACAACGAACTCTGCTCAATACCAATCTAGCTACTAGGACACTCCTAGTCTTGTCTTCACAAATTGAAACACATTCAACTAGAACTTTACTCCATGGAGAGGCTGGCCACTAGGACCTCTATTGGTTTCAATATTACTCCTTCACCTATACTTTTCATCATTACTTCAATCCGGTTCATCAAACCATGCATGCCAATTGCACCCAAAAATAGGCTGCTAGCAATTAGGCCTTTGTCAAGCCTTTTTGTTTATATTAAGCCACCTAAAGGGCTTAGGATTCAGATGCGCTTTATTGAGAGCTCCAAGATATCTAAGGTCTTCTCCTCCTAGATTTTTTGTACACCAACTGCTACAGCCATGCCTGAAAACAAGTATTTTGACACAACTTGGACAGTCTGACTAAGAGTTTGTTTTCTTAGCAGCCAAAGAAACTCACCCAATCTTCTAATTTGACTTGGGGCTTCTTTAGATGTGTGTCTACCTCTCCATGAGATTTTAGTTGAAGCAACCAATGCATTCAACTTGTTGTAATCTTCTTGTAATGATTTGTCATCCCTAACTGTGCTCAACTGACTCACCTAGGACATCATTGCAAACATAGAAAATGAGCTTCCCAGGGCCCCTCCTTCCAAACATATAGTACATGGAGTCTCCTCACCCATTCCAAGAGCCCGTACAAAATTGACAATGGAATGATGAGCTAAGACTCCATTTGTTCAACCTGCCTGGTTCAAACCAATGATAGGGTACTTAACAAAAGAATTAACAAACTAGTTGGAATGCTTCAAAACTCAAAAAAAACACAACACAGAATAAAAAAACAACTTGTACTAACTTTTCCAATAGACACTGCGAGCTATCTAATCCATTAATCAACTGAAAACAAAGAAACAAAAAAACTCAAGAATTCACTAAAACCGTGTTACTCTACAAATCTTCTTAATTCCAAATGTTTTTCCCCCCAAACTTTTGCACAGATCGATGGAGGCCTCTTATAGTTGATCTGATGCCTAATTCAATGGTTTCATATAGTTACATAACCATCTTACTCGAAAATGCTCCCTTGCACAAATGTTGTCAATGTTGTGAATGACAACATTGACAACTTGTTACAACCTTTGGGATTTTGGTTCAAAACTTATTGTTCAAACACCATAAGACCCTAACCATGACTTAGTTAGGCTATTTAGACCTCACATAGGCCACTTCTACACTTCTTTGCCCAATTTGACCCCTAAATGCTTCATTCCCACTTTTGCCACAATATTGGTAACTTGGGTACAAATTGGCACTTGCCTTCACAAAGGTCACACATGAGGACATCTCACAGTGATCGATTGTCCCTTGTGTAATTGCCACTTGAATGTATTGCTATTGAACCACATTAATTCTTTTCTTCTTCAACAAATGAGGACAGTCACTCTAAAGACAACATGATAATGTACACTCACTGTAAGGACAGTCACAAATGAGGACATCTCACAGTGACTGTCCCTTGTGTAATTGCCGCTTGAATGTATTGCTATTGAACCACATTAATGCTTTTCTTCTTCAACAAATGAGGACAGTCACTCTAAAGACAACATGATAATGTACACTCACTGTAAGGATAGTCACAAATGAGGACATCTCACAGTGACTGTCCCTTGTGTAATTGCTGCTTGAATTACACAAGGGACAGTCATTGTGAGATGTCCTCATTTGTGACAAGGACAGTCACACATGAGGACATCTCACAGTGATTGTCCCTTGTGTAATTGCCACTTGAATGTATTGCTATTGAACCACATTAATGCTTTTCTTCTTCAACAAATGAGGACAGTCACTCTAAAGACAACATGATAATGTACACTCACTGTAAGGACAGTCACAAATGAGGACATCTCATAGTGACTGTCCCTTGTGTAATTTCCGCTTGAATTACATAAGGGACAGTCATTGTGAGATGTCCTCATTTGTGACAAGGATAGTCACACATGAGGACATCTCACAGTGATTGTCCCTTGTGTAATTGTCACTTGAATGTATTGCTATTGAACCACATTAATGCTTTTCTTCTTCAACAAATGAGGACAGTCACTCTAAAGACAACATGATAATGTACACTCACTGTAAGGACAGTCACAAATGAGGACATGTCACAGTGACTGTCCCTTGTGTAATTGCCGCTTGAATTACACAAGGGACAGTCATTGTGAGATGTCCTCATTTGTGACAAGGACAGTCACACATGAGGACATCTCACAGTGATTGTCTGTAATGTCCCCTTTTTGGCTAACTTGGAAAACAGGAACAATTACTCCACTTCTCAGACTTACTCTATCAGATACTTACAATTAAACTAAGTAATGGAGGTTACTTAAGATATCAACCGCTATTTCAGATTCAATCACAATATGTGTGCAAGATGATATTGATACCAATATGTTTAATAGCACTGTCGGATATAATGATATGAAATATGCTATGAATATGATGTTTCCTATCACTTATAGTGATAGTATAATGATGGTATTTCTGATATAAACAATATCGATATACAATCAATAAGTATTGCTTACAGCAATGTATTTGCTGTGTCTGATATGATGATGTAATTATGCAAATGTGTAATATCGCTATGAGTGATATGTTGCTATTTCAGATTCTGAATTATATGCTTGCAACTTCAAATATCGATGCTATTTCTGACTATCCTTTCTATCTGTGCAATCATGGTGTTGTCTCTGATCTGCAATGATAAACTTGAAACCAAACTACCAAAGGCAGATGCTCTATTGAGTATATCCAAATATGGATAAGTAAATAAAGTTCTAATGATGCCTTGAGTGACTGACGAGAATGCATTCTTATATTGTCTTTAACAAATGAAGAGATGCTATGAATGAGACGTGTCTTGTTTCTTCCTCCATGTCCCTTTGTTAAGCACACCTTTCCATAATCCGACAGTTCACATAATATTATTTCATTATTTTCTGATCATAGATAACTCCCAGATTGACTCAATATCAAATCTTTTTATGAAGGTAATCTTCCCTAATTGGTAGTGCAACCAGTAGTTAACATCCATTTTGTTTGTATTAGTTTGGTCTAACTATCATTAGTATTTAGTCAATCGATATTAACTCTTTCCTTATCCCATATTGTTATGATGATATCCAATCTTTCTACTCTGATATAAGTCGATATCATTTTCTGATAATTGTCCATTTATTGGTTGATTGCTGGTAATGGAGTTTGATCTTCAAATTGACTTCCATTCCTATTAATACTTAAGGATACATTGTACTTATTATCCATGACTGATGCCTCATTCATCAATAGCTTGTGATATAATCACTGATGCTTTTGTGTTTCTACAAGATGTGGTTTATCTCAGACAATCGATAATCTTTCAATCCTTTAGTCGATATCCTCCTATGTGGTGTCTATTGATATAGATAGTAGAATTCAATCTAGTTTATGTTATTGTCATGATAACATAGGAAGTGATGGTGCATATTTGCTAGCGGGTCTTCATGTTTGATATTGCTTTATCGGATATGTCATTGTCTAAACTTGTGCAATTAATGATTATTTATAATATATGAATGGTTATCCTTCTTGCTTATCAATACATCTTCTGAAACACATAGCGACCTATCCATTATTCATATCATGTTGATCTTGACTTCATAGTATTTGGTTCATTAATCATCCTCTCATGGTATCGATGTGTAATGACTAGTGATTGTTGTATCACTTCTTCGTTCCTCATCGTGATAGATAATGCAGATGTTTAATTTAGATGTATATCGATTACAGATATTTGATATTGCTTTAAACGTTATTATTATTATTATTATTATTAATGTTATTGTTATTATTAAATATTATAATTAATGATGTTAGTAATATTAATAATATTATAATAAATATTATTATAGTGATAACATATTGTTTTATATTGAGAGGTTTATTAATATTATTTATATATTAAAATTATTATATCAATAATTGATTTAATATTATTACTTAATATATTATTATAATATAATATATATAGTTTATTAATAATTATTTATTATTAATTTATATTATAATTATAATCATAATTATATTATTTATTAATATTTTAATATTATTTAATTAACATATTACTTATTATGCTAACTATATATTATTATTATCTTTTGATAATAATTATATATTATTGTTATATACCGTTAATAATAGATTATTATATATCATCTAATCATTTTATTATTATACTAAGCTCAATATGTCATGGCTCATGACATTGTCCCTTGTGTAATTGCCACTTGAATGTATTGCTATTGAACCACATTAATGCTTTTCTTCTTCAACAAATGAGGACAGTCACTCTAAAGACAACATGATAATGTACACTCATTGTAAGGACAGTCACAAATGAGGACATCTCACAGTGACTGTCCCTTGTGTAATTGCCACTTGAATTACACAAGGGACAGTCATTGTGAGATGTCCTCATTTGTGACAAGGATAGTCACACATGAGGACATCTCACAGTGATTGTCCCTCGTGTAATTGCCACTTGAATGTATTGCTATTCAACCACATTAATGCTTTTCTTCTTCAACAAATGAGGACAGTCACTCTAAAGACACCATGATAATGTACACTCACTGTAAGGACAGTCACAAATGAGGACATCTCATAGTGACTATCCCTTGTGTAATTGCCACTTGAATGTATTGCTATTCAGCCACATTAAAGCTTTTCTTCTTCAACAAATGAGGATAGTCACTCTAAGGACAACATGATAATGTACACTCACTGTAAGTGTACATTATCATGTTGTATTAAAAATGGACCTTATGTTGGTCGGGATATAAGTGCAAAAAAAAAAGGAACGTTGTCATTTGTGTTTTCAACACCGCCGAGAGAGATTCCCTCCGCGAAATCAAGCGGGTTATCATTTGTGTTTTGAACAAAGCGGGTTGTCATTTGTGTTTTGAACAGCACCGAGAGAGATTCCCTCCGCGAAATCAAGCGGGTTGTCATTTGTGTTTTCAACAGCGCCGAGAGAGATTCCCTCCGCAAAATCACAGCTACAATTTTTGAGTACGTTGGGTTTATTTTTCTTTTGTCATTATTATTTAATCTGGTATTCAGCTGTTAGAGAGCTAAAATACCCAGAAATGAGGACATATCTGTGTTGAATTTATTGTTAGCGGCTTTGGTTATTTAGAATGCTTCCCCACAATACTTAATTACACAAGGGACAGTCACTGTGAGATGTCCTCATTTGTGACAAGGACAGTCACACATGAGGACATCTCACAGTGACTGTCCCTTGTGTAATTGCCACTTGAATGTATTGCTATTCAACCACATTTATGGGCCCGTTTGGACCACGACACACAGTAGCATCTACAGAGAAGAATATCCCAGGTGTAACAAGTTGTAAGAATATACCAACAGTTCTAAGAAGTTCCCTAGCACGTAGTAGCATCTACAGAGAAGAATATACAACATGAGGGCAGCCATTGTAAAGACAACATGATAATGTACACTCATTGTATGTGTACATTATCATGTTGTCTTTACAGTGACTGACCTCATTCAAGTGGCAATTACACAAGGGACAGTCACTGTGAGATGTCCTCATTTGTGACAAGGACAGTCACACATGAGGATATCTCACAGTGACTGTCCCTTGTGTAAGCCACTTGAATGTATTGCTATTCAACCACATTTATGGGCCCGTTTGGACCACGGAACACAATAGCATCTATAGAGAAGAATATCCCAGGTGTAACAAGTTGTAAGAATATACCAACAGTTCTAAGAAGTTCCCTAGCACACAGTAGCATCTTCTAATTGTCTATACCACTTCACAAGGTATTGTTTGCACACATTGTTTTTGGTTCTTTTGATGACCCTTGTTTTGAAATTGCTATTAGGCCTTGTAGCTTATATGTTTTGATTGCTGAAGAGCTTCTAAAGCTAAGCAAGAAGACCATTGCACGAGTTATAGCCGCGCGCTCAGGTTTGAAAATTGTATATTTTTTAATCTAATGTATATTTTAATCCTTTTGCCATGTCATGTAATATGTCTTTCCTTGTAGCTTATATGTTTTGAAATTGCTGTTAGGCCTCGTAGCTTATATGTTTTGATTGCTAGAGAGCTTCTAGAGCTAAGCAAGAAGACCATTGCGTTAGTCGTAGCCGCGCGCTCAGGCATGAAAATTGTATATTTTTTAATCTAATGTATATTTTAACTAGACTTTTAAAATATTAAAGGATAGGTCTAAGAAGATTTGTGTACTTTTGACAATTTTGCTTAGTCACTGAAAGTTGTAGACCGAAGTTTTCATAGCCCAATTTTTGCTTCCTGCGAAGAACGATCATGTCAGATAATATAAGTGAAGAACAAAATAGGGAGACAATCGCTAGATTGTGGTCTAACTTGAAAAGAAAAGGTGATGGAAAATGTTATTGTCCCTGCAAAATTTGTAAGGGCTTAAACCGTAGAAGATTGCTAATCAAAACAGTTAAGAGACATTGTAGGGAGAATGGTCACATTGAAGGGGGGCATGACTATCATCCACTGGTAAGTTGTTCATTATATCATTTTAACAATTTATATACATATGAAATCACTTGATGATGAGTTGAAGATCATGGTTTATTTATGTTAATCAATTTTATATAGGTTGATCTCCCCAGGGAAGTACATGATATGGAGGAACATGGGGGTGCGAATATCCAAGGTGAAGATAATGATCCCATGGAAGATGACGATCATGCGCCAGAAAACACAATTGAAGATGATGGTATAAATACATTGATCCATGACACATTTAGTCCAAGCGGATCTGATCATGATGATAATGATAGCCTTGATGTACCTCTACTTGAGAAGGCATACGAGCCCCTATACAAAGACTCCCAAACAACTCTTCTCTCTGCTGTATTGTTGTTGTTGAACTTGAAGGTTATGAATGGTTTATCCAACATAACAATGTCACGTATGTTAAGGTATGTCATATATGTCTTTATAGTTAACAAAGGGTGAATAATGTACCACTAATATTGTTTATATTAACAACTTATATTTTTTGCTGTAGATTGATAGGCGAGTTTTTGTTACCACCATCAAATATTCTACCTCGCTCATATCGAGAATTATCTGCTATTATGAAAGATATTGGAATGGAGTATCAAGCAATACATGCTTGTCCCAATGATCATATTATATATTATAAAGAACATGAATTTGCAACACAATGCCCTGTATGTCATACGAGTAGATATCGAACAGATCGAATAACAAAAAAGGTGCCTCACAAGGTTCTTCGTTACATCCCCATTATTCCACGGATGCGACAATTATTTAGGTGTACTAGCTTGGCACAATTTATGGATTACCATGCATGCAATAGAAGTCAAGATGACATTATTCGAATCCCTGCGGATGGTTCGGCATTTATGCACATAGAGGAAAAGTGGCAACACTTCAAAGAAGAACCTCGTAATCTCAGGCTTTCATTGGCAGCGGATGGTGTCAATCCATTTGGAGAGATGAGATCTGTTTGCTCGGTGTGGCCTGTTTTTGTTATCAACAATAACATTCCTCCGTGGATGTCAATAAAGAGGGAGCACATTATGTTGGCAATGATTGTTCCAGGTATTTTATCATTTGATAGTTATTAATTTACATGTACTTACAAATCTTACAGTAAAATGGTCACAATAATTATGTAATGTTACTGTTCATTCAAGTAGGTAAATATCAAGTTAAAGATATGAATGTATATATTGAGCCTCTTATTGACGAGTTGGTGGAGTTATGGAATGGTGTCACTATGTATGACGTGCCTAGACCAATAGGACAAAGACAATTTCAATTCTATGCAATACTTGTATGGACAATACATGATGCCCCAGGGCTAACACATTTTTGTGGTATGTTATAGTGAATTCAAGTTGCGCATGATAATTCTAATTATAAAAATCAACATATTTAATAATCCAATTATATCATTATCTTGTAGGTCTTCAAACAAAGGGAAAATTTGCATGTCCAGTTTGTGGTCCAAAGATGAAATCTCGTCATTCAAAAAGTTTAGGAAAGCATGTGTTTGATGAGTACAGACACTTCCTCCACAGGAATCATAAGTATCGAAGTATGGAAAAACATCTTTTCAATGGGAAAGAAGAGACTACATCAAAGCCACGAAGAATGACACCTCGCCTATGGAAGTTGGAATATAATAGAATTAATCGTCGAGGTAATGTCGTTCCACTTAATGGTTTATGTTTGTAATTTATATATTTCTATTGTGATTTTTGTTTACTAATTATGTAATTGATGATCGTGAAGGTCGTCAAGGCACTACTGACAACCTTCCAAAGGGACTAAAAAGCTATCCCAGACAATTTAGTAGGTTTCCCTACTACGAGGACCTACAAATTGTGCATTTGTTTGATCTTATGCATGTTGGAAAGAATATAACAGAGACATTGTGGAAAATACTGGATGGAAGGCGTGACAAAGAAAAAATTGTCAAAATTTGTAATGACATTCATGAATCCAATCATGCACTGAAGAATTTCATTCACTCAAATAGCAATAGAGATCAGATTAATATAAGTGCCCTTCCTTGGTTATTAACGGAGTAGCAAAGTGATGCCATAAAAGAAGTCATACGAAAAATTTGATTTCCCATAGGATTTGCTGGGAACATAAGAAATCTCATATCAAAGAAAAGTGAATTTGGGCCAGGGCTCAAAACGCATGATTGGCATACTTTCATCAAGGTAAGTTATGTTCTTTTGTATTTACAATATATTCATAAACTACGTGTACTATTCATTATGTTATGTTAGAAAATAATGAAATGATTGGTTTATAATTACTGCAGTACGTGCTACCTCTATCTCTCCCAGAGCACTTCAACAATAACATCAAACAAGTGATATATGATCTTGGAAAATACATGAGGTAAGCAGTAATATCTGTTCAATTTGTTGTATATATTTATTATATTCGCGATTTGTTTTTCTTGCTATGTAATCTATTGTATATTATTTTGTAAAGTCTCGTATTTATATATTTTTTGTGACTTGAATCTCTTAATGTAGGTGGTTGTCATCTAAAGAAATCCATAAAGAAGATATAAACTATTGGAAGAGAAGAATTCCTCATTTATTGTGTGAAATGCAAAAGTGTCTACCTCCAACTTTTTTCAATGCACAAGAACACTACCTCATACACCAAGTTGAGGAGATTGAATTGTGTGGACCTGCACACACTAGGTCAATGTGGATGGTTGAGAGGCACTTGAAATCTTTGAAGGCTTTGGTTCGACAAAGAGCACATCCTGAGGGTTCTATGGTAGAGGGATACATGGTATACCAGACTATGGTGTACATTACTGAATATCTTACTAAGTTTGCTTCAAATATCCATGTAGATCGCATTTGGGATCTCGACCCTTTTAAAAAATTCAAAGGGGAGTACTTGATGGGGAAAGGTAGATTGAGGAAAGTGACAGGTAATAAATTATAAGATGTTATTGTAATAAATTATTTCTTAATCTTCAAAATAAATCGGTTGTAAGTCATCTATTTTTTTTTGTACAGTTGCTCGAGAGTGGGATGCACTACATTTGTATATTGCAAACAATCTTGATTGGATGATGGTATGGATTGAACGATGTCAACATTCTGGTCACACATTAACATGGGAAGGTGTATCTTCATTGGTTAAAGAAGCTCATCGTAATGGAGATTCTAATGTTACGCAAAGGGAAATAGATTTAGCATATGGTTTAAGAGATTTCCAGGTACGTACAAAATTATTAATCACCCGTATGTTTATCAACTCACGATATAATAATTTTGACATGTTTCACATATTATTGCAGGTTAAACACCACAAGGGTATGTTCTGTAATGGTCAAAAATTTCGCGTCAAAGTGTTGGATGACACGAAGAAAACTTGTGATTCTGGAATAACTGCAGTCTTTCAAGTGACTAATATTTCATCTAGAAATGACTTAGATCCTCAAGAGTCTAAAAATCAATACTATGGCATTTTGGATGATATATTTGAGTGCAACTTTAGTTCCTTCAAATTAGTACTCTTCGTTGTCAAATGGTACAGGCTACGACTTAATCCAAATGATCCTAATAGAACTGTTATTGAACATAATAATGGATTTACAATGGTTAATACAAGGTCGTTTGAGCCAGTTGGGGATGAGCCCTATGTTCTTCCAAGCCAATGTGAACAGGTATTTTACTCAGAGGTTTCACATAAACCGGGTTGGTCATTTGTTGTTAGACATGAACCGAGAGGAAGGCCGATAAAGTATAATGCGATGGAAGAAGAAGATACCGAAGAAGTAGAAGATGGTGTAGATGATGATCACGATCGACAATTATTGGATGATGTTCCTGAGACAAATTTTCATGAAGAAGAAGAAGAAGATGATGCTGCTACTGATGATGATGATGAAGATGATGTTGATGTTGATGATGATGATGTTGATGATGACGACAACAACGACGAAGATGAGGACGATGATGATGACGATGATGATGAGGATGATGATGATGATGATGATGATGATGATGATGAGGATGATGATGATGAAATTTAAAGGTATGCCATCAATCCTTAATGTATTTAATATTCATTTCTTGATAGAAATATATTTGTCTTAAATGGTTACATAGTTTATTCATTATCTATTTAAAAGCTATAAGTGTTATAATGTGTACGTTTTAATGTTTTTAATTTTTATGTGATGCTTATGATGGATGTGATTATGATTATGATGTGATTATGCTCACGATAATTGAATTACATTTGCAGGAAATTGAACCCCTTTCAAGAGCATCCCGCACAGTCTCATGGATCGACAGGTATAAGTCAATACACCTTATAGAAAGTCTATTTAATACACTTATCAATAGTAAGATTGATGTCTTCTAAGATCTCTCCCATTTGCAGGTACCAGCAAATAGGTATTTGTCAGAAGTGTCTTCCTCGAGTGAGGGAAATATAGGAATAGAAGAGGAAAGTGAGACATGCAGTTTATCTAGAATAGGGAGATTAACTAGAGGTCAAAGGACTAGAAGGAAATTCAATAAACACATGAAATTTTTCCTTGCTCAAGGGGGGTCATGTTCTTATGATGATGAGACGAAAGGCGACATCGAGGTGCCCTTGAGGTACCAACATCTACAGAAACATTGGGTACCCAAGAAATTTCCTCCAATAAACACTAATTTTTGTGTTAATGAGAGGATATATCGCATAGCACCATCATCATTACATGGTTTGGGCCTATTTTCTATGGATGGCATAAAGGTGTCTTACAACAAAGTTTCTGAATTGATGGAGTATGTTGGACCATGTTACGATTACAAAAGTTGGATGCATATTGTTCAATATAAAAAAAGTATGCGTAGGTATGCACTCTCGGCAAATTATATAAAACAGCAAGACAATAATCAAAGTAAAAGTGTGGCTATATACATTGATGGAAGGCCAAAAGCAACAGGGAATATTGTGGGTTTTATAAATAGTACACGACCTGGGTCAACTATAAAGCAACCCAATTGCATATTTGAGGTGCGCGAGGGAAATCGTGTATTCATCTGTGCGATAAAATCAATATGTGCAGGGGAAGAGCTGCTTATTGATTACAATTTGAACCGCATAGATACAAACGAGGCTACTATCATGGGGGTGGTACATACTATTAAACCAACTTCTAATCAATGACTCCAACATACCATTTAGTTATTAAATTTTTGGCTAACATTTTTATACTTGATCTTTGACACAGGGGCACAATATGGAGCAACCGCCCGAAGGTGATGGTGACGATATTCCTAGCTCATCTACACATGAGCAGGTAAAACTCATTGTAATTGTGCAAACTAGATAGAAGCAAAATGTTATTTTTTTTAATGTTATTTTCTTCATTGTTTTGGAGTAATTTTGATAATACTAATACTATTGTTGTCACAGAGGGCCGGTGGTCGGAGAGAGGGAAAGCAACCTGCAGTCCCTCAGGAGTCCCCCCTTGTGGACCCTTTTTTTATTGATTTAGCAGAGACCGATGACCCGATCGGTTCCATTAAAAAGCTGCTAAAGAAAATTGGGAAAGAACTTCTACGTTTGGTATCCATACATCCTCAGACTCAGGAAATAAAAGACAGGGCAGCTGAGTTGTTGCGCACTTCTGAAAACTTTAAAGTAAGTATTAATGAAATTTTTAATTATTACAAGAGTTCAATAATGGTTTTTATGTTATGCTCTTTTATGACATTAATTAAAATATGGATGCATTGTCTTTACAGAGTTATTTGCGTAATTTTGAACCCCATTCCCATGATGAGGCCGGTATTGCAAGTGGTTCAGGTAGATCACATGTTCCATTCCCCACTTGTGTTTTCCACTGAATATATATAGGAATGATCATAATCATTGACAATACATGCTCGAACAATCATTTTTTTTAATGCTCTAACAATCTTGTCCATGCTAGTCCACGCGTTCTATATTTATGCATGCTCTAACAATTTTATTCTTCAGCTCCTTTCCATGATGATATGACAACGCCGCCTCCATCCAGGATAGCCACAAATGTCTTGCCGACTGCCATGTCAACAACACACAGCCTAAATGCACCAACTGTTGCACCATCTACTGGTACACAAATCCCTCTTTTTCTCTCTTTTGTTATGTGTTTAAGTGTTATGTGTTTACGATGTAGATCCCTTGATTGTGTTTGTGCCATGGGTGCTCTGCACCAATTTATTTCCCTTGAAGTATTATTTCTTGGAGGCATTTGATAATGGTTTTCTTTTTTTGCAATAGGAGATGCAACAAGTCCCGATGCAACATCATTTCCTGGATGTTCCCGTGTTCCTAGTACGGGAACGGTGAAGGATTGCGTATTGATCATCAGCGACGATGAAGGCGTTCCCTTAAAAGTATCCAAACTTCCAGGTACTTTAAAGTTATTATTATTCTATAGTGATATAATAGTAATTTAGTTTTTGATCACTCTTCATCGACTAATGATCCCATGATTATTTTGTAGGGAATGATATTTTTTGACGAAAACTTGGTGACGAGTGTTTGCGAATATTCGGGCCCACCATACGTACATGGTGGAACATCATATCCTAACTAAAACCCCAAACCACTATTTTGATTTCATATCATTGCTAGAATAGTTTTCCTTTTCATCAATTTCTTGAACTATATTAAAGGTAGCTTCTCTTCATTTATGAGTCTAACATGTTTTTTTTTACTTAAAAGGTGGAATAACCAAGATAAAAAGTTGAAGGATGATCTTGTACATAGTATGACCCAGCTTTTTGGACCTCGTGCATTCGAGAGAAACAAGCTCCTTGAAAGAGCTGGTTTATGTTTGAAGTATATTAGGGACTAGTACAGGAAATATTTAGAGGTTAACCCAAGGCACAAGCATCCGCCCTGTGTTCTTGAGGCTGAGTGGCAGGGTTTGATTTTGGATGGAAAGTATAAAGCCGACATGAAAAAAGGAATTACGCCAGTAGAGAGTAGAGCAAGGTATGTGATACTTTTGAGAATGTAATTATGTACTAATTAACCTCTAAATTTTTCCTATACTGGTCTCTAACATATTTCAAAATTTTCATAGATTGCCTGACACATCAAAGGCAACAAAGGCAAGATTAGAAAAGCACGGGACACACAAGCTCGACTCTGGTGGTTTTTCCAAACTTCAAGCACGAGTTGTAAGTATTAGTAAATGAAAACTTGTATCAATTTTTTTATATATTGCAAGGAAATTTTTTTTGATCAAACAATGCAAGTAAAATTCACCATACCAAGAAAAAATGTAGGGGTCAGAGTTCAATAGATGCCTCATAGAAGAGGACAAGAGAATTGGCTTCCAACAAGGCTATAGAGCCGTGGCTGAACGGCTACGAGCTGAAATCAGTGTGCAAGGTTCAAATAATGATGCATCTGAGCCACAGGTAAATAAGCTAAATGAAATTTATTTCAAATTCAATACTTTACCAATTAGTCTATTTGATGTTAAGTTCTAATATAAAGTGAGTATATCTGTTTTAAGAAAGCAATGATAACAATGTGTAGGATATTGGAATGCAGCCTGACAATCCTTCTACACAATCTATGCATAATGAAGGTTCGCATGATGTGCATCCTAGTGGTGGAGGTATACATTTGCTATTAAAATTTTTATATGTAATTACAATTGGTGTTTGGATTAATGTAACATTTTGTATAGCAACTGTAGAGGATCGAGGGGTCGGTGCTCATGAGCATGTTGAGGTTGAGTCTAGACAAAATGATGTGGCCAGATCAGGTAATTAAAGAGCGCCACAGTTATGTTCTTTAAAATAATTAAATACTTGTAACAATTATAATTAAATATTTTAAATTTAACTCTTTTATTTGTTATTGTAGAGGACCCCCCTTTGCAGCAGCATAGGAATTTGAGATCATCAAGAACAAAGAACAAAACAACTAATGAGGGGGGTATTGATGATAACACTGATGCTCCTCTTAGAGCTTATATAGAAAAAAAAATTAGAAAGAGAAAAAAGAAATGATTGTCATCTAAATACCTTAATTGATAATGACTGAATTTTATGTCTCAATGAATTTAATTATGTGCTAATGAATGTTCATGAATTATGTGTTTATTTTCATATTGATGAATGTTGTGTGTTAACGAATCTAATGTGTTAATGAATGTTATCATGTGATATTGATTGAATGTTACATTTTATTAATAATTGAAAGAATGAATGAATGTTAGATGTTAACAGGGAATGTACAGTGATGTTAGGGGGAGGGGGGTGGGGCCAAATGAGCTTCCACCTTCACGTGGTTGGCCCTGTTTAGTAGAGAATATTAAACTATATTCTCGAAACAAAGTGAAGCTCAATAAGATACTAAATGAGTCAAAATGGTTACAAGGTCCTCTATCCATAAGATACTTGTAGTCAAAATGGTTATCTAGGTCCTCTATCCATTCCATAAGTTCTTCACCATTCAAACTTCCTCCATAACAAGGAATGTGCTCTAGGTTAGTCATGAAGCCTAGCATGGACTCTCTGTCAGATAGAGCCACTATTTCAGAGCCTTTTTTGTGCATTTCCTTCAAGCACTGTACAGTGTACGGATGTGAAAGGGAGGGCAGACCAGTGTGGAAGTTAGAGTATTTATATCTTATGCTTTGAGAGTTTATTTGGTAGATTCAAGACACCTTATATCAAAGTTATTCCTTTTTCTTATCTGTTGTTCTGTCAAACCCTCATTTTTTGGGTTATTGCATTCAAATGGCCTTAACTTGCAAATAAACCATAGGATATCCTCTGTTCTTTGTAAAATGCAAGTTAAGGGGGTTTATTTTCATATTTTAAAAGCTTTGGAATAGGATACTAAGCCAGAGAATTTCAAGAGCAAGCCCTAGGTCAAGAATCTCAATGTTCTTGACTAGGAGTTGATGGATTATGCAAGATCAGAGGGTAGCGGCAAGTAAAGGACCTCAAACCTTGTTGAATCTAGATCTTTAGAGCATGGTGGACATCTTCAAACTCTGATCTTGGTTTCATGCACCCATTTTCAATGCCTTGTTTTGGAACCCACACCCAAAGGCATGCATTAGGTCTGCGGACTCAATAAGGACATTGATATGCTGGAGTGGAGTCAAGGTCTGGGAGTTGGAGGATTGTTAGAACATCAAAAAGGGTACTCAAAAAAATATAAGTTCATAAGGTCCTTTGTCAAATTGAAGAGTTATTGCTGCAGAACAGGTTTTGGAGACCTACTAGAGTCACTAGGTCTATTTGGACCCGTTTGGACCACGACACACAGTAGCATCTACAGAGAAGAAGTTTGGTATGCAATGGTCTTGAAACCTCCTGAGAAATTCTTGGTATGCATTTGTGTGGTGCAAAAGCTTCGTTGAAAGAGAAAAAGAAGAAAAGAATAGAAATGATTTTTTTTCTTTTTATGTCATATACTGTAACCAGCTACTTATAACTTGCAAAAATTATTATAACCATTTGAAATTGAAACTTAGTTTAATGTGAAAC
Source organism: Chamaecyparis obtusa (assembly GCA_027943335.1). NCBI lineage: Eukaryota > Viridiplantae > Streptophyta > Pinopsida > Cupressales > Cupressaceae > Chamaecyparis > Chamaecyparis obtusa. Next base: position 193,183 of record BSBK01007370.1, read on the forward strand.
TGAGAACTGCTTTATTAGAGCTTTCTGTGATTTAGATTCAGACATCAAGAACATTGTTTGCCTAATATTGTGATTAATGTTTATTTATTAATATCTCATACTGACAAACAATTGATAATTGTAGGGAAAACGTCATTGGGGGTCTTTGAGGATCCACCAGAAGCCAAGGAGAAAATGTATTCAAATGCTAAAGATGGTGTAACAGTCCTTACAGCTGTTGAACCTTGCTGTGTAGATCATCTCCGATTCTCCAAGTTCAACAGTACTGTGGTATTCCTTTGGATACTTCTAATGGTAAATTTCAGACATCAAGTTCTTTTCGTATGAAACTACTACATTTGTAATCTGTAGTTTTAAACTTTTAGTTTATAAATGTTCATTAGCTTTAGTTCGTATGCTGCCATTTCAAGTATGATTAATGAAGTTACCTTTATCACAGGATGAAAGTGAGCAGTCAGCATACTGGTACGGAGCTGGCAGCATTGATACGGTGACTAGGGCATCGTTTAATGGTGGTATTGTGTTTTCCCGTATTTAGGGCATCGGCCTTTTGAAGCATTGCCTTCATCTTTCTTAAGTCTGAGTTTTAAGTTTGTTTATCTCTCTCGGCGCTGTTGAAAATACAAATGACAACGTTCTTGTTTGTTTTGCCCTTATATCCTGATGTGATTTCGCGGAGGGTTACGGCGCTGTTGAAAACACAAATGAAAACACAAATCCCTTGTGTAATTGCCACTTGAAGGAGGACAGTCACTGTAAAGACAACATGATAATGTACACTTACAGCCCATGTACATTATCATTGTGTCTTTAGAGTGACTATCCTCATTTGTTGAAGAAGAAAAGCATTAATGTGGCTGAATAGCAATACATTCAAGTGGCAATCACACAAGGGACAGTCACTGTGAGATGTCCTCATTTGTGACTGTCCTTACAGTGAGTGTACATTATCATGTTGTCTTTAGAGTGACTGTCCTCATTTGTTGAAGAAGAAAAGCATTAATGTGGTTCAATAGCAATACATTCAAGTGGCAATTACACAAGGGACAATCGATCACTGTGAGATGTCCTCATGTGTGACTATCCTTGTCACAAATGACTATCCTTGTAAAGACAACATGATAATGTACACATACAATGAGTGTACATTATCATGTTGTCTTTACAGTGGCTGCCCTCATGTTGTATATTCTTCTCTGTAGATGCTACTATGTGCTAGGGAACTTCTTAGAACTGTTGGTATATTCTTACAACTTGTTACACCTGGGATATTCTTCTCTGTAGATGCTATTGTGTGCCGTGGTCCAAACAGGCCCATAAATGTGGTTGAATAGCAATACATTCAAGTGGCAATTACACAAGGGACAGTCACTGTGAGATGTCCTCATGTGTGACTGTCCTTGTCACAAATGAGGACATCTCACAGTGACTGTCCCTTGTGTAATTGCCACTTGAAGGAAAAAAGCATTAATGTGGTTCAATAGCAATGTATTCAAGTGGAAATTACACAAGGGATAATCACTCTGAGATTTCCTCATTTGTGACTATCCTTACAGTGAGTGTACATTATCATGTTGTCTTTACAGTGACTGTCCTCATTTGTTGAAGGCAAAAAGCATTAATGTGGTTCAATAGTGATGCAGAGTAGTCAGGGCTTTTAGAATATACAAATATACATCCTTAACTCTCATTCCACCAAGGAAGAAGGAATTCCAATGGTTGAAACGTGAGTTAAGGTCTTTACATCAGTCAAACCCTGAAAATGAGGGTTTGTAAACAATGCACAGAAAATTTGAAATAACTTAGATATAAAACAAAGAGAATCAATCAAACCAACTTCCAAAGCATCAGATGTCACTATTACAACTTCCAGGCAAATTTTATCATCCAACCAATATCTGTACAGCCGTACAGAGTTCATTTTTCACCAGAAATGCACTAAAACAAGGTTATTTTTATTTTTTATGAAAGCAAAATGATTACAATACTGCTTCTCTGTCTGTCTTTGACCATTTGAAGCCTAAAATAGGCTCTCCAAATGTTGGTTCAACCAGCTAGGTGGTTAGAACAGTTTATCCAACAAATGTCAACTTTGCTAAGCAACTTTTAAAGTTGCATTACAACTTTGCAAACAACTTTGCCGAGAAGGTTAAAAATGTGTTGTGAAACTTTAGGAACCTTATTAAAGTTATTTTGGACCTTCAAACTTCTTAACAACATCTAAAAGACACCTAATAAACACTTACTATGCTCATTTCATCCAAGGACTCAAAAGATGCCCAAGGTTTATAAGTCACCAAGGGGTCTTGTGTCCAACAAGTGGATGTTTATAAGGAGATAAAATCAATCCTTAATATTTATTACAAACCAAGAAAACATCTAAAACTCCTATTCTAATTTATTGTCATTCAAAAAGACTCTGATTTGTCATTCAAAAAGACTCTGATTTATCAATCAAAAGGACCTTTCACCAGTCAATCCTTCAAAGCTCCAAGGTGAAAATCTTATGTTCCAATTGATAGGATTTGACTCCTTGGCTTCATGGCAACTTCCTTCAATCATGGTGTCTTTGGCTTGCATTAGGGATGCCCCTGCATCAAATAGCAATGCATTCAAGTGGCAATTACACAAGGGACAGTACATGCCCATTAAAGTTGGTGTTTTGTTATCCAGCATGACAATGGAAACAACATACTCTGTGTCAATTTTACTGATCAAATTTCCCTCCGCCAGGCAAAGCAACAATCTGGGTATGATAAGGTGAAATTTTGTAGTCCTTTTGGGTATGATAACAGTTCCAGTTTCCAATAAGATGGTTCATTTTTATAATCTAGCTTCAATTTCTCTTGTGAAAATCTTTTTTTCATTTTATGGGTGGTAAAATATAATTATTATGCTAGAGGTGTGTACTTATGGATGATAATGAAACAAAATGATAAGATTTAAGACTCTTGTTTTTTTTTAAAATAGCAATTTAAGTTTCCTTCTATTATAAATTACTGTTTTTCTATTTTTTAATGTATCTTTCCAAATCTTTTATATCAATTTTATTTATGAAATATAAATATATTAATAATGTTTTAGTGTTTTTAGGATTAGTTTATATCAATTCTATGTATCATCATTCGTCATTCAATTGTCAGTATTATTAATTTAGACTGTGCAATTGTAGAACTACTCGAATATGGGTTGGATGGATACTCAAGCAGGGGAACCCTCCTCAAATATCTCAAGCAGTGAACTTGGAAAAATGTGTCCTGAAGGAACCCTTTCCATCAGAGAGATAAAAGTACAAACAAGTAAAAGAAGCAGGCTCTGCAAATATGTTTTTGAGAAGAAAAATGATAGATTATTCGAGTATGGTTCATGAGGTATATCTAAAAAGACATTTTTTTTCTTATTATAATAAAAGAGGAAGTTGTGAATGTCAAAGTTGAGTGAAACAAAAATTATTTTCATCAAATTTTATTAGGCTTGCTTTTGGGAATAGTTTCTTACAATATTGCTATTAAGATTTTTATTGTGTAGTTTTTAGATTAGGTTTATAAAATTATATTTCATGAGTAGTGATTCATATTAATCAATTAACGATACTTTTGGAAGGTATTTTCAATGTGTCAAATTTTGATATTTTTACAAGAATTAGATTGTGTAATTTTTTTAATTAAAGTCATTGACTCATATTTCATAAATAATAGTTCTCATGAATCCATCTCTTATAAGATTGAATAGTCTATTTAGGAAGTATTTCTGATAGTATGTCAAATTATGATATTACTATTACCATTAGATTGCATGGCTTTGAAGTCAACCTCGTTGACCCATATTCTTCTCTGTAGATGCTACTATGTGTCGCGGTCCAAACGGGCCCATAAATGTGGTTGAATAGCAATACATTCAAGTGGCAATTACACAAGGGACAGTCACTGTGAGATGTCCTCATGTGTGACTGTCCTTGTCACAAATGAGGACATCTCACAGTGACTGTCCCTTGTGTAATTTCCACTTGAATGAGGACAGTCACTGTAAAGACAACATGATAATGTACACATACAATGAGTGTACATTATCATGTTGTCTTTACAGTGGCTGCCCTCATGTTGTATATTCTTCTCTGTAGATGCTACTATGTGCTAGGGAACTTCTTAGAACTGTTGGTATATTCTTACAACTTGTTACACCTGGGATATTCTTCTCTATAGATGCTACTATGTGCCGCAGTCCAAACGGGCCCATAAATGTGGTTGAATAGCAATACATTCAAGTGGCAATTACACAAGGGACAGTCACTGTGAGATGTCCTCATGTGTGACTGTCCTTGTCACAAATGAGGACATCTCACAGTGACTGTCCCTTGTGTAATTTCCACTTGAATGAGGACAGTCACTGTAAAGACAACATGATAATGTACACATACAATGAGTGTACATTATCATGTTGTCTTTACAGTGGCTGCCCTCATGTTGTATATTCTTCTTTGTAGATGCTACTATGTGCTAGGGAACTTCTTAGAACTGTTGGTATATTCTTACAACTTGTTACACCTGGGATATTCTTCTCTGTAGATGCTACTGTGTGCTGGGGTCCAAACGGGCCCATAAATGTGGTTGAATAGCAATACATTCAAGTGGCAATTACACAAGGGACAGTCACTGTGAGATGTCCTCATGTGTGACTGTCCTTGTCACAAATGAGGACATCTCACAGTGACTGTCCCTTGTGTAATTGCCACTTGAATGAGGACAGTCACTGTAAAGACAACATGATAATGTACACAAGTACCGTGAAGTTAGTTGCAAGTTACGGCTGTTTCATTGCATACCCGAAACAATGAAGATGTTATGGTCCACAAAACATTTGTGCTTGAAAGATGAACAAATAAAATTAAACTTCTAAATAACCAGAGCCGCTAACAAAAAATTCAACACAGATATGTCCTCATTTCTGGGTATTTTAGCTCTGTAACAGCTGAATACCAGATTACATAATAATGACAATAGAAAAATAAACCCAACGTACTCAGAAATTGTAGCTGTGATTTCGCGGAGGGAATCTCTCTCGGCACTGTTGAAAATACAAATGACAACGTTTCTCTACATTATCATGTTGCCTTTACAGTGACTGTCCCTTGTGTAATTGCCACTTGAAGGAGGACAGTCACTGTAAAGGCAACATGATAATGTACACTTAAAGCCCGTGTACATTATCATGTTGTCTTTAGAGTGACTATCCTCATTTGTTGAAGAAGAAAAGCATTAATGTGGCTGAATAGCAATACATTCAAGTGGCAATCACACAAGGGACAGTCACTGTGAGATGTCCTCATTTGTGACTGTCCTTACAGTGAGTGTACATTATCATGTTGTCTTTAGAGTGACTGTCCTCATTTGTTGAAGAAGAAAAGCATTAATGTGGTTCAATAGCAATACATTCAAGTGGCAATTACACAAGGGACAATTGATCACTGTGAGATGTCCTCATGTGTGACTATCCTTGTCACAAATGAGGACATCTCACAATGACTATCCCTTGTGTAATTCAAGTGGCAATTACACAAGGGACAGTCACTGTGAGATGTCCTCATTTGTGACTGTCCTTACAATGAGTGTACATTATCATGTTGTCTTTAGAGTGACTGTCCTCATTTGTTGAAGAAGAAAAGCATTAATGTGGTTCAATAGCAATACATTCAAGTGGCAATTACACAAGGGACAATCGATCACTGTGAGATGTCCTCATGTGTGACTATCCTTGTCACAAATGAGGACATCTCACAATGACTGTCCCTTCTGTAATTGCCACTTGAATGAGGACAGTCACTGTAAAGACAACATGATAATGTACACATACAATGAGTGTACATTATCATGTTGTCTTTACAGTGGCTGCCCTCATGTTGTATATTCTTCTCTGTAGATGCTACTATGTGCTAGGGAACTTCTTAGAACTGTTGGTATATTCTTACAACTTGTTACACCTGGGATATTCTTCTCTGTAGATGCTACTGTGTGCTGGGGTCCAAACGGGCCCATAAATGTGGTTGAATAGCAATACATTCAAGTGGCAATTACACAAGGGACAGTCACTGTGAGATGTCCTCATGTGTGACTGTCCTTGTCACAAATGAGGACATCTCACAGTGACTGTCCCTTGTGTAATTGCCACTTGAATGAGGACAGTCACTGTAAAGACAACATGATAATGTACACAAGTACCGTGAAGGTAGTTGCAAGTTACGGCTATTTCATTGCATACCCGAAACAATGAAGATGTTACGGTCCACAAAACGTTTGTGCTTGAAAGATGAACAAATAAAATTAAACTTCTAAATAACCAGAGCCGCTAACAATAAATTCAACACAGATATGTCCTCATTTCTGGGTATTTTAGCTCTGTAACAGCTGAATACCAGATTACATAATAATGACAAAAGAAAAATAAACCCAACGTACTCAGAAATTGTAGCTATGATTTCGCGGAGGGAATCTCTCTCGGCACTGTTGAAAATACAAATGACAACGTTTCTCTACATTATCATGTTGCCTTTACAGTGACTGTCCCTTGTGTAATTGCCACTTGAAGGAGGACGGTCACTGTAAAGACAACATGATAATGTACACTTACAGCCCGTGTACATTATCATGTTGTCTTTAGAGTGACTATCCTCATTTGTTGAAGAAGAAAAGCATTAATGTGGCTGAATAGCAATACATTCAAGTGGCAATCACACAAGGGACAGTCACTGTGAGATGTCCTCATTTGTGACTGTCCTTACAGTGAGTGTACATTATCATGTTGTCTTTAGAGTGACTGTCCTCATTTGTTGAAGAAGAAAAGCATTAATGTGGTTCAATAGCAATACATTCAAGTGGCAATTACACAAGGGACAATCGATCACTGTGAGATGTCCTCATGTGTGACTATCCTTGTCACAAATGAGGACATCTCACAATGACTGTCCCTTGTGTAATTCAAGTGGCAATTACACAAGGGACAGTCATTGTGAGATGTCCTCATTTGTGACTGTCCTTACAATGAGTGTACATTATCATGTTGTCTTTAGAGTGACTGTCATCATTTGTTGAAGAAGAGAAGCATTAATGTGGTTCAATAGCAATACATTCAAGTGGCAATTACACAAGGGACAATCGATCACTGTGAGATGTCCTCATGTGTGACTATCCTTGTCACAAATGAGGACATCTCACAATGACTGTCCCTTCTGTAATTGCCACTTGAATGAGGACAGTCACTGTAAAGACAACATGATAATGTACACATACAATGAGTGTACATTATCATGTTGTCTTTACAGTGGCTGCCCTCATGTTGTATATTCTTCTCTGTAGATGCTACTATGTGCTAGGGAACTTCTTAGAACTGTTGGTATATTCTTACAACTTGTTACACCTGGGATATTCTTCTCTGTAGATGCTACTGTGTGCTGGGGTCCAAACAGGCCCATAAATGTGGTTGAATAGCAATACATTCAAGTGGCAATTACACAAGGGACAGTCACTGTGAGATGTCCTCATGTGTGACTGTCCTTGTCACAAATGAGGACATCTCACAGTGACTGTCCCTTGTGTAATTGCCACTTGAATGAGGACAGTCACTGTAAAGACAACATGATAATGTACACAAGTACCATGAAGGTAGTTGCAAGTTACGGCTGTTTCATTGCATACCCGAAACAATGAAGATGTTACGGTCCATAAAACGTTTGTGCTTGAAAGATGAACAAATAAAATTAAACTTCTAAATAACCAGAGCCGCTAACAATAAATTCAACACAGATATGTCCTCATTTCTGGGTATTTTAGCTCTATAACAGCTGAATACCAGATTACATAATAATGGCAAAAGAAAAATAAACCCAACGTACTCAGAAATTGTAGCTGTGATTTCGCGGAGGGAATCTCTCTCGGCACTGTTGAAAATACAAATGACAACGTTTCTCTACATTATCATGTTGCCTTTACAGTGACTGTCCCTTGTGTAATTGCCACTTGAAGGAGGACAGTCACTGTAAAGACAACATGATAATGTACACTTACAGCCCGTGTACATTATCATGTTGTGTTTAGAGTGACTATCCTCATTTGTTGAAGAAGAAAAGCATTAATGTGGCTGAATAGCAATACATTCAAGTGGCAATTACACAAGGGACAGTCACTGTGAGATGTCCTCATTTGTGACTATCCTTACAGTGAGTGTACATTATCATGTTGTCTTTAAAGTGACTGTCCTCATTTGTTGAAGGAAAAAAGCATTAATGTGGTTCATTAGCAATGTATTCCCAGCATCTGTACCTGCATCTCTCTTATATACTACAAGTTACTTGCCATCAGAAATTGCAGTTCCCTCACGTGACATTGATGGTGAAGTGTTCTTTTCAAAACCATCATCTGTGGTTACCAATGCTCATGTTTTAGGCAATAAGTTTGTTGCATTCCATGAGCCATTGGTCAAGTTTCTTCTACGAGCTTCTGATGCCTTAAAATCTAAGCAGCGCCTACGCATGCCTCGTTGTGGTTGATTATCATTCTGTACATGAATTATAATGAGTAATCAGTTTTGGGCCTTGGAATCTTGTATGTAACATGCACAGGCATTTCATGGCTAAATGAATCTATTTAAAAGCATCAACTTTTCTTACATGATGCTGGATACATAAGTAGAACAAGCGTATATCAAATTGGAAGCAATCAGAACTCCACAATGACATATTATTTAGAGTACTCTTCAGTTTAAGTAATAATGCATATATTGACACTGTAAAGACAACATGATAATGTACACTCACTGTAAAGACAACATGATAATGTACACTCACTGTAAGGACAGTCACAAATGAGGACATCTCACAGTGACTGTCCCTAGTGTAATTGCCACTTGAATGTATTGCTATTCAGCCACATTAATGCTTTTCTTCTTCAACAAATGAGGATAGTCACTGTAAAGACAACATGATAATGTACACTCACAGTGAGTGTACATTATCATGTTGTCTTTACAGTGACTATCCTCATTTGTTGAAGAAGAAAAGCATTAATGTGGCTGAATAGCAATACATTCAAGTGGCAATTACACTAGGGACAGTCACTGTGAGATGTCGAGTGTACATTATCATGTTGTCTTTATAGTGACTATCCTCATTTGTTGAAGAAGAAAAGCATTAATGTGGCTGAATAGCAATACATTCAAGTGGCAATTACACTAGGGACAGTCACTGTGAGATGTCCTCATTTGTGACTGTCCTTACAGTGAGTGTACATTATCATGTTGTCTTTACAGTGGCTATCGTCATTTGTTGAAAGAAAAAAGCATTAATGTGGTTCATTAGCAATGTATTAAATTAATTTTTTGTTTTAATCCACCCACGGGCGTCGCAATTGCAACGGCAACCCGTCGCAATGCGATGCAGGTGCCCGTCGCAATTGCTTGGGAGGTCCGTCGCGATTGCGACGGCCCTCCGAAGCCATGCGACGGGGGGGCGACGGCCATGCCGCTTCTTAAATCTTAGTCACATTGCGACGGGATATGTGTCGCAATTGCGACGGCTACCCATAGACGTCGCAATTTGCGACTAAAAAATAGCGACGTCTATGGGTGTTGCTATTGCGACACATAGCTGTCGCAATTGTGACACATAGCCGTCGCAAAATGACCCCAAATGTATTAGTGCCAATCTATAGAATTCCTCGGTATATTCTTTTATCGAGCTATCTTTTTTCCTTAGACTTTGCGTTCGCCGAACTAGGTTAATATGATAATCACAAGGTAAAAACTTTTCTTTCAACTTATTGACCATTTTACTCCATACCTTGATTTTGTCTTTGTCCTTCCTTTTCCTATCCAACTGCAGATGTTCCCACCATAAGGATGCATGACTCTTCAATTTTGTGCTTGCAATCTTCACTTTCTTATCCTCAAGAATGTTTTCATATTCAAAATACTTTTCCATCTTCATGATCCAATCCACCAATTCATCAGAATCTAGCTTTCCACCATACTCAGGAGGATTGAAGTGTGGTGTAGACTTTAGACTTGTCAAAGCCTTCAAAAATCTTTCTTCACCTTGGTCCATAACAGGTGCAGGTTCTGCATTCACTTGTTCTTTAACTTCATCATCACTAACATCTTCATGATCTCTGCCTCTTCTCTGGGCTATTTCAATGGCTTCTAACCTAGTAGCAATCTACCTTAGCATATCTACCAATCTTGGATCTACATCTCACCTCCCATGAACCATCTTGACAACCCTTTGCAATTGCAGGTTAGATCGCAATCTTCTACCCCACAACAATCAACTAGGGCTTCAAGAGGAACCTACAAACCTAGATCCACAGACCTAGATCAAGATCTCACCTTGCTCTGATACCACCTGGCACAAGGTAGGGGTCAAGAGGGGCCAAAGGATGGCACAACCTAATGATCCAAGCCAGCGCAAAACACACGAAAGCACACAACAACAAGAGTGAGAGATAGAATGCCAAATCTTTCATATATTTTTATCCAATAGAATCATACATGCCGAGCTGTAAGGCCTTCCCGGTTACGGCCTAATATTATAATGAATCTCAAAAGTCCTCAAACATGCGAGGATCTGTCACAAATCTCAATTCTAATGTCTACTATCTTCTATCCCCAAAACTGACTCCTAAACTACAACCAAAGAACTACATTTATAGAAGAGGCTACCGAACGGAGCCGGCCTTCAAATCCACAATCAACGGAAGAAATGGTTAGATCTAGGATCACACGCTTCCCAATGATTGATTCCCATTAAATCTATGACCCAACATAAATGCACAAGTCAACCTCAATAGAATTCAAAATAAACTACTCGGCAAACAAGGATGACCAAGCAACAGATAAGCATCGTCAAGCACCAATGAAACAACCAACCGCCCAGGAAATGACCAACCATACTCGGTAACTAAAGCAAACCGACCAACTACCGACCAACTCAGTCAAAGCAAGAACCGAGAAACATAGACAAACTTTGAAATATTTTTGGTGACATGGGATTTCCAAGGACCCGAGATGATCTTGCATCACTATTAGACTTCCCTCTCCCATGTTTCAAAATAAAAGTGTAACTTTGCAAAAACTCAACCCATTTCAAATGCCTCCGATTCAACTTTCCTTAACTGTTCAAATATTGCAAATCTTGATGATCAATATATAAAACAAACTATTTTGAAAAAAGATAATGTCTCCACTTCCTCAATGCTTGAAATATAGCATAGAACCCTTGATCATAAAGAAAATATTTTCTCTTGGCATCATTCAACTTCTCACTTAAATAAGCAATGGGTTTACCTTCCTGACTCAAAATGACTCTGATAGCATTACCACTAGCATCAATCTACTTGAAACACCTTGTTAAAATTTGGAAGAGCTAAAATAGGTTATTCTATAACTTTTCTTTTCAACAATTCAAAACTCTTGTCTACCCCTACTATCCACTTAAAATTTTTCCTATCCCCTCTCATTGTTTCAGTCAAGGGTCCACAGATGCTACTAAAATTTTGAATAAACTTTCTATAAAATCTAGCCACACCATGAAAATATCTTACCTTGGTAACACTCCTTAGAGTAAGCCATTCGAGGATAGCCTTCACCTTCTTTGGGTCCATTTTTAGGCCTTCTATTGAAACTACAAATCCCAGATACACTAACTCCTAAAAAAAACTGTGCTTCTTCAGATTAATCAACAACTTTCTCTTCCTTTAACCTCTCAAACACCCTACGAATATGCATTACATATTCTTCCAGTGTCTTACTGAAGATCAAAATATCATCCAAATAAACATTGACAAACTTACCCACGAATTCTTTCAGTACTTCATTCATGAGCCGCATAGATGTTCTCAATGCACTAGTTAGCCCAAAAGGCATGACTAACCACTCATAAAATACCTCCTTTGTCTTGAAGGCTATCTTCCATTAATATCCTTCTTTGATTCTAATTTGGTGATATCCACTATTTAGAACTATCTTTGCGAAATACACACGTCCACTCAAACAATCCATAATGTCATCAATCCTTGGAAAGGGAAATATGTACTTAATAGTGATCTTATTGATAGATTGAGAATCGCTACATATCCTCCATTCTCCATTTTTCTTTGGTGCTAATACTGTTGGTACAACACATGGACTCAAACTCTCTCAGATTGGTCCCATGTACAACAACTCCTACACTTATTTGTTCAATTTGTCACTTTGTACTGGAGTCATCCTATGGGCTGCCTTGTTTGGAAAAATGGCCCGTGGAATCAAGTCCATTTGAGGACTGTCTTTCTCATTGGTTGAAATCCATCAGGTACATTATCGGATACAATATCCTAAAAATCGTCCAACAAGTCTGCAACTTTTGTAGGTACATCTTCTACTTCATCTTTACCAACTTTTAGAATTAAAGAAAAACACATATGCTCATGTATCATATCTTCTAAGAGCTTCCTTCCATCAACTAAACATATTTTGGAATTACTACATGCATTTTCTCTTGTTTTATTCAATGGCTTCAACTTGTGTCAGACTCCATCCTTTGTCAAAGAATAAGTATTAGCATGACCATCATGTATAGCGCTCTTGTTGAACTGCCAAGGCCTTCCAAGCAATAAATGGCATGCATCCATGGGTATAATATCTTAGAGTACCTCATCTTGGTAACTTCCAATCTTGAACTTCACTAAGCATTGCTCATTGACCAAGACCTTGTGGTCATTGTACACCCAAGCAATTTAGTTTGGATGGGGTTATTTTTCCCTTTTTCATCTTTAAACTTTGTGACCATTTCTTCTGACACTAGATTATCAGTTATTCCACTATCAATAATCACTTCATAACACTTATCCTGGCACTTGCACCTAGTGTGAAATAGGATCTTTCTCTAATCTAATTCTTTCTCCTCATTTATCAAGGTCTTTCTAACAACTAGGATTTCTCCTTTCTAAGAATTATCTGAGTGCTCTGACTCAGCTTCTTCATTTTCATGTGAAACTCGTGAATGGCCTTCAGTCCTCTAGTCCATCTTTCCTTGACATTGGGGACATTCATAGGCTTAGTTTCCTTCTTCTCCGCAATGGAAACATATCTCACAAAAACCTCCTCTTCCAAGTCCTTGCCATCTTCCTCTTCTTCTTTGATCCCTATTATTTTGATCACAGAAACAATTGAAATAATTTCCACTCTGATTCTGACTACTACTTGACTCGTCATTCTTTTTTTTATCTTCATTTTGACCTCCATAAGACCGTCTGTTGGATCTTCCACCACGAACTCTTCCACCTTTCTTTCTTTCAAACCTCTTGTTCAACTTCTCTTCCACCCTTAAGAAAAACTAGTACACCTCTTCAATACTGGTCATTCTAACCAAACTCAAATCCTAAATACTTGGACTTAACCCATGAAGATAATAGACAACATTTTCCTTCTCATATTTTGCAAGACTTGTTCTAATGAGGACTCGGTAGAACTCTTTGGTATACTCCTACACAAATCTTCCTGCTTGTTTCAGCCCTTGCATTTTGGTCACTAAATAAAGCTCATAATCAAGATGAATGAACTGTCTCTTCAATTTCTCCACCATTCAGTCCCATCTTGTGATTTTATCCTTTCCTCTTCTACTCCTCTCCAACTGAATCTCCCGCCACTAAATTTTTTCATGACCCTTTAGTTTGGCCTTCGCAAATTTGACCCTATCTGAATCTTCGACATCTTCATACTCAAAATATTCTTCTAGATCATTGATCTAGTCAATTAGTTCCTCTGGGTTAAGATTTCCTAAAAAAGTGGAAACTTCAATCTTGGGTTTCTTTCCAATGTTGGAAATCTCCCTCAAAAACCTATACTCGTCACGATTTGTAGGTGCTTCTAGTGCTTCTTGGTCACCTTGTCCTTCTTCTTAGAATTCATGTTCACTTTCATCTCTAACCACAATATTCATTCTTCTATGCAGCTCCTCTTTCAATGCTTGCACTTGTCTCTAGAGGGCTCTAAAAGAATCTTCTGTCACACCTGCAACTCTTCGGCCACATTTCCTTCATGGAGCCATTTTTGGCTCCTATCACTCAAAGCCACAATCATAGTCATGTTGCAAACTTCCTCATAGTCGACGATTTGTCTACACACTGGAACTCCTTCTCTAATACTACTTGATGAAGGGTACTCCCCTTATTAAGAAAAACACACACAATGGAATTGAAAATAACAACGAATTGCAAGGACAAGAAATGTGATTTCTATTATCTCCAATGAAATGGAATTACAATGTTAAGAAATATAACATGCACAACCACCTGGGCATTTTCATTACAATATTCTGCAAGCCAAAGCCACTAGATGTCTGCTCCCAAAAACTACCCTAGATAATCTTACGAGCCTTCATTATAAAGGCAATTTCAACCCTAAAGTTTGAGGCCGACCATACCTAAGATATAATGATTCATTTTTATTACATTAGAATAGGCCCAAACAACCTTCGGAACTCATAAAGAAAATTTAAAGAAATTTCATTTTCTTCTATTTTAGGTAGCACAACTTTCAGAGATCATAACTCATTGCTCATTAACTTGATTGGCTGTTATAACCACATTTCCCCTTTTGAAGGCTCTAAAGCCTTCAAAACTAAATTCAAAGTTCATGTACCCTTGATGTAGACCAAGGCTAGAAGGATCCAATTAAGGACAATCCAGGCTGAGCATCTTCAAAACAAAACAATGAAATACTCAACAATGCAACACAAAGTAATTATTTAACTCTGATTTTCATTAACGTGCCCGGTTGTAAGGCCTTCCAAGTTAGGGCCAATTACAATCAGAAAATAATTTTGCAAGATCCAAACCAGATCCAATACAAACACCAGCTAGTTCATCTCTGAAGACAATCAGAAGCTGATGGAAACCCTAAGGCAGATCTAAACTTGAGCTCGCAAGCCTCCAAGCAATCTCCTTGTTCCCAAGTATGCAAACCACTAGCTCTGCAAATACAAACTATCAGATAGAAATCCGATCTGCAAGATCATGCAAGATCTTTCCACAACTTCACCAATTCAACTTTCAGTCTTCATATCTAAGGTCTAGATCTTCTAAGTCCTCTCCGCTCTCTCAGTTGTGTCCTTAAACATCTACCCACACACTCCTTAAATACTAATCATCAACCACAAGTCGGAAAGATGAAACCCTTAACTCTCCCTAAGAAAATATTAAATGCCATACAAGTCAGCTTACAAAATGTATACAAATATTTAATTCAGCATGTCGGCCTCCAGATCTACCTAGGAGAATCCAACAAAAGATACAAATCATAAATGCATCATGTCGGCCTAGCAAATCACACAGAACTCTAGTCGATAAGTCAAAACTACCGAGCATCAGTGAATTAATCGAGCACGCCAAGCATTTCCCAGCACCAGTGTCGACCGAGCATCGCAAGCAAGACCGAGTAACACTATCACTGAGCGTCAGAGAATACCAAATTCCTTCAGTGACCGAGCTTCCTTCAATGACCGAGATCATCACTCAAAGCTGCAACCGAGAAAAACTGGCCAAAAACACAAACACCTATGCAGTTTCACCGAGGACACAGAATGCCCTTGCCTCAACCATGGATGCCCCTACATCAGACACCCTAGGTTCCAAAAGATGTTCATATGTGAGAAGAACATCTTCTAGGATTCAACACATGAACCCTGAACTGGTTCTTCACATACAAGTCCTCCATCTTCTTTGCTTGCATATTCTTCCACTTTAGTTTCCTTTGTCTCTTCAAATCTTTTCTTGACAATGCACAAGTCGGTTTCCAAAATTGATCATTCATTTTCTCTGGATCAACCAACTCAACTCGGCTACCAATACTCAAGCTTCTCCTACCGAGCATTGTATCCATCAAAGGCATCAGTGAAAACTTCTTGTCATCCTTCTCGACAGTGAATACATTCTTTACACAATCATACATAGCTCTGCAATCATACTACCAAGGTCTACCGAATAATATATCACAACTATTCATCTCCACAATGTCACAAAGCACAAGATCTTTATACTGGCCAATCTAAACATCAATGAAGCATTGTTCTCTAACTTCGAGAGCATGAACATCTTGTAACCAACCAATCCTATAAGGACATGGATGTTTCATTCTATTCAAACCAAGTTTCCTAACCATGTCCTCAAAAACAAGGTTATCAGTACTACCACTATCAACAATAACATCACAGAGTTTACCTTCAAATTTGAATCTAGTCCTAAACAAGTTACTCCTCTGAAAAGGTTCATCCTTTGTACTGAGCAATGTTCACCGAAGCAGCAAGTTCTCTGATTCAGGTTCATTCTGAATGTTCTCATTTACCACAACAGTTCATTGGTCGACCTTCTTCTGTGTACACTCAAAAGAATGGTGTCCTTCCTCTCCATAGTTATAGCAAGTACCCTTAAAGATAACTCTACCTATCTTCTGCTTTGGTTCCACATGTTTCTGTTCATCTTCTGCATCAGTCAGTTTATCCTTTACTGAGTGATCATCAATCTTCTCCTTCCCTAGGGAGTTAGTAGGTTGTTTCCTCTTCAACCTATCTTCTGCCATCAGAGCATCCTGATAAGCATCTTCAACAAAATCAATCTTCACCATACCAAGCTCATCCTGAATATTGAATCTCAAACCATTCACATATCGAGCTACCTTTTCCTTACCAAGTTTTCTGTGTCCAAACCGAATAGTAAGCTTGTAGAACTCCTTGGTATAATCTTCAATAGACAAATCCTTATGCTTCAGATTCTACAACTTCTTAAACAAGTCAAGCTCATAATCAACTGGTATGAACTTAGCTTTCAATTTTGTCACCATCAACCTCCACCGATTGATCTTCATTTCACCTTCATCCTCTCTATCTCTTTGTAGTTCTTTCCACCAAAGACCAGCATGTCCTTTCAACTTTGTTTGTGCTAATCTCACCCGAAGAGGATCTTCAAATTCTTCTAGCTCAAAGAAATCTTCAAGTTCACCAATCTAATCAATCAGATTGTCAGGCTTCAAAGTACCAGAGAAAGTAGAAACTTCCATTCGGTAACTACTAAATCGAGTAGCAGATCTAGGTAACTGAGTAGTTTTGTCTTCACCAGTTCTATCCCTCTGGTCATCACCACTAGATCCAACATGTTCAAATTATTTAGCAGCTTCTTCATAGCCATCCTCAGTACCAACATTTCGAGGTATACTAGTAACAGCCCTCATGATCTTGACGATAATGTCATTCTTCATCAATTCCATCTCAGATCTGAAATCTGATTTCACCTTCTCTGTGATTTGGGATTCCATAGTATCACAAAGATTAGAAATAACTCTAGGGTCCAATCTTCTTAGAGGAATCCTTAAAGATATGCTAATAAACCCTCTGCAATAAACCCTCACCGACCACCTTGTGATAATTTCCAAGCTATGTACAAGTCAGATCACAACCTGTAATCTTGCAAACTAGGGCACAATTTCATAAGTTCAATGCCATGGATCTGCAATTAAGATAATACGATCTAATTACCAAAAAGATCAACTTTGTAAGATCAGCCTTGATAGGTTATCTTTTGCTTAATTCTGCTCCACAAGATCAACTCTCGGCTCCAACAGGAACAAACTTCACTCTGATACCACTTGACGCAGATCAAGGCTAGAAGGATCCAATTAAGGACAATTCAGGCCAAGCAGCTTCAGAACAACACAGCGGAATACTCAATAATGTAACAAAAGTAATTGTTTTACTCTAATTTTCATTAACATGCCCGACTGTAAGGCCTTTCCGGTTAGGGCCAATTACAATCAGAAAACAATTCTGCAAGTTCCAAACTAGATCCAATACAAACACTAGCTAGTTTAGCTCTGAAGACAATCAAAAGCTGATGGAAACCCTAAGGCAGATCTAAACTTGAGCTCGCAAGCCTCCAAGAAATCTCCTTGTTCCCAAGTAGGCAAACCACTAGCTCTGCAAATACAAACTATCATATAGAAATCTGATCTACAAGATCATGCAAGATCTTTCCACAACCTCAACAACTTCAGCTTTCAGTCTTCACATCTGAGGTCCAGATCTGTTAAGCCATCTCCGCTCTCTCAGTTGTGTCTTTAAACATCTACCCACACACTCCTTAAATACTAATCATCAGCCACAAGTTGGAAAGATGAAACCCTTAACTCTCCCTAAGAAAATATTAAATGCCATACAAGTCGGCTTACAAAATGTATACAAACATTTTAATTCAACATGTCAGCCTCCAGATCTACCTAGGAGAATCCAACAAAAGATACAAATAATAAATGCACCACATCGGCCCAACAAATCACACAGAACTCCAGTCAGTAAGTTAGAACTACCGAGCATCAGTGAATTAACCAAGCACACCAAGCATCGTCGAGCACTAGTGTCAATCGAGCATCACAAGCAAGACTGAGTAACACTATGACCAAGCATCAAAGAATATCGAATTCCTTCAGTGACCGAGCTTCCTTCAATGACCAAGGCCATCGGTCAAAGATGCAACCGAGAAAAACTGACCAAAAACACAAACATCTATGCAATTTCACCGAGGACATAGAATCCCCTTGCCTCAACCTTGGATGCACCTGCATCAACCCTACTACCAATACCAAAAAAGATAAACTAAGTACAAATGCAAGAATTCTTCCCATTTTGCATAGAAGGTGGTAAGAAGTGGAATCCAAATGTAGGATAATATTTCTGAAATAGTCATGCCTATCACCAAGTCCTTAGATGATAAAGATGCCAAAGACAAATCAAGTATGTGTCCAACCACAATAGAAGGTGACAAATAAGGAACCAATAGAAAATAATTTTGAACAAGCTCCAAAGAAAAAGATGATGTGACAATAGTTTTGCTATCATCAATTAGAGAGATAGACTCTCAAATTGGTTTTCCAAATTTGAAATGTGAGGTCCAAAAGTAATGAACCAATATTTGTCAACCAGGAATCCCAATGGGCAAGTCAAATAGGCACCTTTTACAATGAATCATTGGTAATACTCAATGAATTACCAACAAAAGATGAATCATGAGAACTCTCAAATTTTGCATAGCACCATCATAAAGAACTTATTTAATGTGACCTAGGATAACTAACTTAGAACCTAAGTGAACTTAAATGTGAATAAACTCCCACTATGAACTAGTTAGGTAATAACCTCATTTACACTAACAACCCTCCTTAAGTTTAACTTTAGGAGAAAATTATTATGCAATATGGGTCAATTGCATAACCATTATAGGTACTCATGTACAATGGAAATGCAATGAAATCTCTCAAAAATAGAAAAGGGGAGAAAACCCTATGGGAACAAAACTTATCCCGAATAAACAAAAAAGAAACAAACGTGATAATGTTTAGAGGAGTCAATAATACACTCAAGGACTACATAAATTATGTATATATGTACAATGAGGTATACCCTCATAACAAGGAAAGAGAAAGACTACCTCCAACTAATGAGAAATGTTCTATAGAAAAAGTCAGAACTCTTAATACATAACATGGTCCAATGCCTCTAAATAGTAGATTTCCCTTTTGGAAGAAGATAAACTAAGTACAAATGCAAGAATGATTCCCATTCTTCATAGAAGGTTGTAGGAAGTGGAATCCAAATGTAGGTTAATGTTTTTGAAATATTCATGTCTACCACCAAGTCCTTGGATGATAAAGACCCAAAAAACCAATCAAGTACATGTCCAACCATAATAGAAGGTGACAAACAAGGAATGAACCAAATTAGAGAGATAAACTCTCAAATTGGTTTTCCAGATTTGAATTGTGAGGCTCCAAAAGTAATGAACCAATATTTGTCAAATAGGAATCCCAATGGGGAAGTCAAATAGGAACCTTTTGCAATGAATCATTGGTAATACTCATTGAATTACCAACAAAAGATGAATCATCAGAACTCTCAAGTTTCATATCATATTCAACTCCTCAAAGATACCATCATCAAAGGGAATATTGTCAACATCATCAAGTGGAGAAGGATGATCTACAAATGGAGGAAGATTACGATAACCAAAATCTACTAAATAATGGTGCAAACTATGCATGGGCATTGAATGCCACTAAACTTGGGGTAAATTTCATAAGAGAAGCTCTAACTAATGCTACATTTAATCAAATCTATGACATGATCAGTATTATTACACCAAACCTGGATTGCTTCCATTTGCTCTTTGACTCGGTAATGAGCGTATAAAGATGAGTCAAGCTATTAAGCCACCCATAATATGTTATAGCGACTTTCACCCATGACTTATAATTGTCTCTAGTTAGAACAATAACAAAAAGGTGTATTGCATAATTCATGATAACACCAATGGTACACTTCTCAAATAAAAACTAGAAATAAAAACCATGAAATATAACTGAAAGAAAGTAGCTAGAATAGAATCTAAAAAAATGTGCATTGATAGTTTTGTAGAGCCACTCAATACCTTTCTAATGTCGCAAGAATTGTGAAAATCATAGATTGTCGCACAAAGTTACGAGCTCAGAAAACAAAAACAGAGATCTAACTTCAATTTGACAAAACCACCGTACGATAATGTCTTGTTCATGAAAAAACACCTCAGTTTGCCGAAGTAACAGAAAAAGACAAGAAAAACCACTTTAAAGGCACATAGGTGGGTCGAAACACACCAGCAAGCTAAAATTGGGCAGGCACATGATCGTGGCTGCATTGGACATTAAAGAAGGCAGCGGCCCAACGCCGCGCCGCTTTGTGTTCAATGTAACCACATATTGCTAGCGAATCCCACGATAGAACTAACGATGAAAACCAAGATAGCACTAACATTGAAAACCTTCACTTGGAAAGAAGACTCCATGAACAATAAAAGTAACTAAAGATTTGCATTTATACATACTTGGTCCAAAAGGAGGTAAGCCGACCCTGGTGATAAAAGTGTGCCCAACAGCAATGAGATTTGGTCAAAAACTACGTCTGAAGCCAACCCAACCACAACTATTGAAGCCGACCACAACAACGCAGGCCAAAGAAATATGCTAGGCAATTAAAACCTAAAGCCAATAAGTGTAACGCCCAAATAGGTTATCAAAATAGTACCATGCAAACATTAGGCCGACTTAACAAATTTTCATGCCGTCAATCAAACTGCCAACTACAAACATGCTGGGTCGATTTTCAATGTACACATGCATTGTATAAATAGCAAAACATTCAGTCAAGAGGGGGATACGAATAGGAATTGCATGACTGATATTCGATAAGATCTAATGTTTTATCTTTCTAAGTATTATTTATAGTCTTAAGTGTTTTAATTATCTTTTTGTGAGATGGGTTCTTGTGAGTCACTACTCATGAAATATGGATTAATAAGTTCGACTTGAAAACTATAGAGTTGAATTCTTATAGCAATATCATAATAACACGATGATTGATAGGAAGTTTAAGGCATTGATGTAATGTATCCTGCCTCATAATAGATATTCTATCACAATAACTGCCTAAAAATATTAAATTTTATATGGCCAAAAATAAATAATGAGTCATGACCTTATTATAAAATAATTCTAGAAAGTTGCAGGTAGAATAACTAACTTAGAACCTAAGAAACCCTAAGAAGTGAATAGGTTCCCTTCAAGAACTAATTTGGTAATAATCTATTACACATTAACATCATCAATGTCATTGTTAGTTCTAACCTTATTAATAAGCAATGAAAAATTGTTACAAAAAATAATTCAAAATATTTGACATAATTGAAATATTAATTAAAAAAAGTGAACCAAGGATAAACCATGAAGCACGAAAATCCATTTCAGCAACCAAGGCTAATGAATGAATATATAGTTTATTATTATCGTTCTTATGTTAAAAATCATAATACAAATTAAACAATCATTAACTTTGTATTTATGAATCTCTTTCCTCTTACTCTTCAATATAACTTATGGCACTCTACTCGTTTGATTTTTTCCCCACAACATTATGTAGAAAAAAATAACATAAATACCAAGAAAAGGATCTTGGATTAATAATAAAAATTACACCAAGACAAATCATAAAAATCTAAGAAATGATGTATTTCAAAAAGATTAATATTTTGTTATAATATTTCTTAATACACAAAACAGTAGATGTTACCAAACATAGTATTCATAAATAGGAAATTTGAGAGAAAGAAATAGCTTACATGCACTCCAACATCTTGTCTTTTCCTCATATTTATGATAACATTCATTACATCCTATAAAAACATGCATTTCATGTTGCATTAGTACAATATTATACTTTGACAACTACAAGGAAACATATCGTTATTTTTTTCTTCTTCTTAGTAGATTTTTACATCAATCAAATGACTATCTATTCAAAGTATGATAGCGTATAGATTGTTTTGTTACTAATTTGATGCATACACACTGACTAGATATCTTGAATACTCTTAACATATTTTGGCAAAGTTAGCTAATGTTTTTTTTCCATTGAGTTGTTTGGTCATGTAATATTGAATATATTCTTGGTGCTTGAACTTCCTATATAAGGAAGGGTGTTCTTCATTGACAAGGTTGCATGCAGGAGCCACTTCATCATCTAGGCCTGGATGATAAAACATAGCAATAGATAATCTTTTTTTCTCTTTATTTGTCACTGCTCGATGTTCTATACTCTTGTAAATTCCATTTGTCATCACCTATAATGTAATTAAAATGTCAGATAATATATGTCATAAACTATTTATATTAAACACAACTTGATCAATAGAAAACATGCTTAGCCTTTACCTCTATTAAGTCACCAATATTTACAACAAGTGCATATGAAATGGGTTGAATAGGAATCCATTCATTGTTCTTGCGAACTTGAAGGCCTTCTATTTGGTCATCTTGAAGCAAAAGTGTTATGGCACCTCCATCTGAATGAGGGCTTAACCCCAACACTAGATTAGGCCTAGGACAAGGTGGATACAAATTCATCCTTATTGTCATCATTGGATCTTCTCCAAACTTTTCATTGAAATAACCACTCTTTAATTGTAAGTTTTCAGCGAATAGACTCAAGATCATCTTAGCCAAACTTTCCACTTGAGTAGTGTAACTTTGTAATGTATCTCTACAATCAGATATAAAAATTCATTAGGTGGTGATCAAAATTATTATTTAAATACTTTATTATAAGTCATAATGTTGGTTAGATTATGGCTTGATAATGATTTAGTGGTATTTTACTATAAACAACTCAAATTTTAATTTAAAATTGTTAGTTTAGAAAAAACCAAATTCTAAGAATGTAACCCTAAAAAGGAAAAAAAAAAAACTTTTAAAGTTAAAGTAACATTTAATCAATTTAATTATACCTACTCTGTTTAAACATACAACTATTTAGCTATCAAATAATAAATTTACACCTTATGTACATATAAAAGTAATGAATACCATTTTTTTCTAATTAATAAATATTAGATTTAATATTAAATCTTTATATTTAATAATAACCCTATAAGCAAAGATAGATTATAATCTTAAATAATAAATAGATAAACAAGAGCTACTATACGACTACAACTCTCAACATATTTTGTTGAAACAATTCTAATGATATCAATAATCGAGTAGCAATGCAAGGAAAATCAACAATTCAAGAGAGTTACATACGAAAGAATACTTTTAGTTAATTATGGAGCAAATCAATTACTTTTATAAAGTTATATTTATGTAATTCACAAATGTAGTCTTGTGACAATAGCCTTAGAGTCATATAAATAATGACCATGCAAAATTTATTTAAGTTCAATTAGTCTATAAGAAAAGTACAAAAGTCACATCCAAATATTTCAAGCCACAAAATTATATATATCTAAGATTATTGAAGTTCAATGTTAGGATCAAGGTCAATGTTTAGGATGTGTCTAGGTCTAAGATTGGCTCATATTCTTATTGTTGTTTGTGATTCGATTATGTATGTTTATTTTGCATCAACATTTTAGATCACTCTTAATGATCCACCATCAAGATGTAAGAGAGCTCAAAGAATAGAAAATTGACTATAAAAAATCAATATCATTAACTGACTTACACTACTTTAACGAAAGTAATAAAGTGAATTAAGTGACCCAAATATTTCAAGCCACAAAATTATATTTATCTAAGATTATTGAGGCTCAATGTTAGGATCAAGGTCAATGTTTAGGATGTGTCTAGGTCTAAGATTGGCTCAGATTCTTATTGTTGTTTGTTGATTCGATTATGTATGTTTACTTTGCATCAACATTTTTGATCACTCTTTATGATCTACCATCAAGATGTAAGAGAGCTCAAAGAATAGAAAATTGATTATAAAAAATCAATATCATTACCTAACTTAGATTACTTTAACGAAAGTAATAAAGTGAATTAAATGACCCAAATGACTTATGTGACCTAACAAATACCATGATCTTGACTCACTAATGCATAACTACAATGATGGTTAGGTTGGTTTGGGGCTTAAACCTAACTCAAGATTAGGCCCATGCCCAATGTTGAGGATAGGCTTAACCAAGGACTGACTTGAGCAAACTTAGAGACTAGGCGTACCTAGATGACTTGGGCGAATTGGTTGAGTTATGTGACTAAGAGAACTATTGCTTGGTAGCATTGTTAGGCCTTGGCATTACAATAGGGATAGAACCCCAAATATAGGATCAGGATCTATACGTGTGGTTGCGTTGAATCGACTTACGAAAGAATCCTATTAAAGGTAGGCACTAATAAAATTGGCTATAACTAGAATTCATGGAAACTACATAAAGTAAAACCACCAACTACTACATGTACGTACTTGAAGGAATGAACCCAGTACCTGTAATCCGATGGTGTAGTTGGCCACAGAGCTAAGTTGACAAGTTTTTTAGGCATAAGTGCCAAAGCCATCAAGTCACCCCAGTCCAACTTCTGATCTTCATCGACCACAAACGTATTGCCATAGCCTTGAGCATCTCCTGCATGCGGAGTATACCTTTGCTTCTCTTCTAAGGAAAGACTAAAGAATTCATTAGCCACTCCTCTCATGCGATCTATCAAAGGATGTGAAATTCCATGGTTCACAACCTGAGGATCACAGCACCATCAGTACAACTACAAACCCAAATAGGAAAAAATCTATGTGGGTTCTAGCTATATATTGTAAAAGAATTTTATGATACCTGAAAAAAGCCCCATTCTACGCAGGCCTTAGAAAGGACACCCATCTCCTTCTGTCTTTCCTCGTTATCAGAAGGCAAGAGAAGCTTTTCCATGTCGATTACAGGAACTGTCAAGAGAGAAGGAAGTGGTGTTGAAGATGGCCTCTCATCTTCTGATCTGATGTATCTCTGAGGTATCTCACTGGGTTTCTTCACTGCAAGCTCCTGCACACTCTCCACGGCAACAAAATGGTTACCCCAATTTGGGCTATTGAAAGAGTCACCATCATGGGTTGCAGGGGATGCCATTCCTTTGCTAATTCGCCCCTTTGTAAAAGAAACGTATCAGAATTATATTGTAGGCGATGATGAACAAGAATAAATTGATAGACAATAGATTTGTGTTTATTATTTAGAGGGGCGGTCAAGGGATCGACAACGAAGCAGTTAGCGACCTGTGTAGATTACCTGTCATAGAGAATCCATTTATCGAATAACCCTAATCCACTACCACGTGATCGAAAAAGTTGCACGATCCGCCTAGCCCGCCCAATTCCACTAGTTAATTATGGAGTTGCGTATACTAAATAGGTTTGAATGTCTCGCCCATGAAGAATCATTCAGATCATTTTTCGGCTTTTTCTCGGGGAGGCGGGGGCCGGCGGGTCTTCGTTATATTTTAAATATTTATTTAGGGTTTCGAGTAAACTTTTACTAAATATTTATTTAGGGTTTCGAGTAAACTTTTACTACAACACGTTCTTCAATACCGCATAAATCGGGGACATTGAATCTTGTTAAATATTTTCATATATGTAGGTCGTATACAAGTGTGATGGCTACCTTATCAATTTTCTTCGTTATGCTTTATATGTTTATTTAGTATTTCGAGTAAGCTTTTAGTACAACACGTTCCTCAATGCCACATCAATTGGATTGAGAATTAATTCATAGCTTTTAACTTGTGATTTCATTCATGCATGCATTTTAGAAGTCTCTATATTTGTATTTTATTATTGGTGAGTTGTTTCATAATATTGAATATAGAGCAATTATTAAAGCTATCGTGTTCAAAAGTTAGTATATTTGTAAGACTAAAGACTACATTTCCTCTTCAAAAGTTGAGTATGATCTTGATGAGCTCATGTGTATGTGGGGATGGTGAATCAATATAAGGTATTGTTTTCACTTAATGCAAAATTTTACAAATATAACAAGAATAAAATAAGAACAATAATAACAATAATCATAAAACATCCACACAATTAAGAGCACTAGATTTATGTGGAAACACTTTTAAGAAAAATCGTAGAGAAAGGACAGTCTCGAGCTAGTGTCCAAATCCAACCACAACTCAACTAAAACGATCTTACAATATTTGTAGGCACTAACCCACTAGAGACACCAACCTCCATTTACAAATTTTACAACAGGGGACACTAACCCTCACAAGAAAATTTGCAAGTGCCAACTTACTAGAGACACGAACCCCAAAAACTAAGCACCAGCTCTACAAGAAACACTAATATCATTCATAAGAGGCAACAACCTCTTTTGCTCTAATAAAAACTACTTCGTCAATGTAAAATAAACATTTAATTTTTTTTGTAGGATCTACTTGACTACGTTAAGCTCAACTTTGATTAAAATTATTTTTTCTCTACTATGCTATAAAGATGATTTTTTATTTCTTCTCATATAGAAAATTTTCTTGTCTCACAAAATTGGCAAAAGTCATTTTCAAGTCTATATATCATATCACATATTAATCTCAAATAAAAGTTGACCTCAAAAACTGATTAAAAAAATAATAATAATGTTTTGAATGTTAGTCATGGAAACATAATTTGTTAAACCCTTTATTAGGCAATTAAAGAGAAAATGTTAATCAAGTTTAAAGGTTTAGGAGCTAGTATTATTTCATACCACTTACCTTTAGACTATTAGGATTAAGTAATACTGAGAGGGGGGGTGAATCAATATTACAACATTTTAAGTCAAACTTAAACCAATTGCAAATAAGCCATATGAGTACTGAAATGAAAAGAACATAAACACATAACACATAACTCATAACATCATTATTTATTTTCGAGGAAACTCTGGCCAAGGGAAAACCCCGGTGGGGATGGTACCCACAACTATGCACTAAAATATAGAATCCCTGTTAGGAGATCTAGCCCTATTAGGAGCTGAGTATTACATAGTACATTTCCTTGTTAGAGGAATAGAAACCCTATTAGGGGTATACAAAAACCATGTTAAAGGTATACTGATCTTATAGCTCTTACAATCAATAATTCAATAACAAAAGTATTCTTCAAGAGTGAACAATACAAGCATCTACTATGCTTTGATAGTTTTATTTATATCTCTGTCAATCTCTAATCTCACATCTGCTATCTGCCATTATTGATATCCCAAATTTGCATCTAGATCATGTACAAACATTTCACACTTATCGCTTCCATAAAACATTGTTTATTTATATCTAATCTGACATTCGGTCGGCTCTCAAATACAACACAAAACATAATAATTACTTATACAAATGATAAATACTGAGTCGACGATCTTATATTACCAAAGTGTTAGCAATATGCAATCTTCATCTGAGTTAGCACGCTAATGTTCCATCTAGCCTTCCCTTAATCATTGTGATTGTTCATATACCCTATTTCACTGTCTCTTTGTCTTTGCGTACCTTCATATTATTGTAACTTGTTGATATCAATACAAAAAAATGTGTGACCTTAACCAAAGGTCCTACATATTCCAAGATGTCTTCCTCTAAGTTCGCAAGGCATAATATAACATGTACCATCTTCGCTAAAATAGTACTATAGTATACTGTAAATCTGATTCTATGCTTGTCATTTTTATTATTGTGTCTCCAACACTTATACTCACTTCATGCAATCCCTATAACATAAGTGTTGCCATAAATGACAACCCTTAAGTGATCCATTGTGCTCTCAAAACATCACTTGCCAATAATCTCTCCCTTTGGCATTGATGGCAACACTTAGCGAAAAATGACTCAGTGTCCAAAACACTATCTTCCTTCTACTTTTCCTTTCCTATATACATATACATATTCTTCTTCTCTTTCTTCTCTTTTTTTATTTTTTTTACAATTTTCTTCTTCTCATTTTTCTCTTCTCTTCTTCTCCCCCTTTGACATCAATGGAAAAGGTACATACAAAAATGCAAAATTTCAAAAGTTTAGGACTTAGTGCTTTCTCACCAATTTTAGAATATCTTGGAAGTAGTCTTTTGAGGTCTTTACTTCATCATTCCATGACTTAATTAGTAGTTCACTGACATGGATCAGTCCATTCAGTACATAAGATGCAGTATGTGTTGCCTTCAACTTAGAGGGTACATAGTTCATTGAATTCTCAATCTTTTCCCATCTCAGTGAGATGAGCTTCAAGAATTGATAGCTTAGGAGTGCTGAGAATCTTTAGCAAACCAAATCTTGCCACTACTTCCCCTTTCTCTGTATCCAAGAAATTTACTTTGTCCAAAATCTTGGATGTCTTCTTATCCATTTCTAATATAGTTTGTGAAGAGGTCTCACAACTTTCTATCATGCTATCTAATGCAGCCATGTCCTTGGCTATGATATCCTCAATATTCTTTATGTATCTAGTGGGATTGATGCAATAACTGTACAACTTTCATCCTTGTGCCACACAACTTTTGGCCTTAATTGTGATTTCTTTTAGAATGCTCAAGTCCCATGAGATGGACTGGCAAACTTCCTTCAACTTCTTTTCTAAGTATCTTTTCTCAGCCTTTTCCTCTGTGATCTTCAAGAGTGACTCAAAATAGTTGTCAAAGTTGTCTAGTGCTATGTTCAAGTTCTCTGCATTATCATTTCCTTGAAATGTAAGAGGTTTAGGGAGTATTGTATTTACTATTTCTACTACCCTAGAAATCACCTTAACCTTCTTATCCCCTTTTTGTTCCGACCTCTCTTTTGCCTTAGCAAATGCCATGAAGGATAATCTCATGAGTTCATCCTCATCCATACTCTCTACATCAGTGCTCACTAGTTTGGCCATACTTTCCAACAATAGGGTGGAGGAGGTGTCAGGTTCTTGTTTGATCTCAACTCTTACCTCTTCTTCTTTTTCTTCTCCTGTCTCTTCTTCATGTTCTTCCTCTTGCTATTTTTCCTTCTCTTGTTCTTTCTCTTCCTGTTTTTCCTCTATTTGATCTTCCTATTTTTGTCCTTCCTCTTCTACTGTCATCGCACTATCCAGATTTCCTTGAAAATGATCATTTATATCAAGTGAGGTGGCAAGTGATATAAGCACACCAGTGACAAAGAAGTCTGGTTTCTTGTCGACTTCTCTTCCTTCTATGATCTAGGGTGCATTCCAAGAAACTTGTGCTCAATATGAATGCACATGTGAATCAGGAGTTAACCAAACCTGAATGCTTTTGACTTATCTTTCTTAATCATCCTCACATTATCCAAGAATTATTGTGCTAGGATCTTGCAAAGGTTATACTTTGTGTTTTCCTTTACCATTCTATAAGCCATCATGATTGCCCCTACTAATAGAGAATTAGGCTTGCTACTATAGTATAACTTATATCCTAGTAGCATTGCTACCAATCTCACATCTTGCTGAAATATGTCATTCACAGTCATCGCTCTCGTATCCAATTTGGAATGAGTTATGTTTTCAACTTGTTTCTTGATGTTTTTCTCTTCCACTGGGAGGGATCCAATGTTTTCTAACCCTGTTATTTCATGCATCAACTGGCTACATATCTTACAGGCTACTCTCCTATCCAGATGAACTGATCATGGATTCTTCTTAGTATGATCTTGAACCATTCAATCTCGCAGAATTTATTTAGGAGTGTTACCTTCATGATTGATTGGTCTTCCAAGTGTTTAAACTCTTCCTTCATTTTTTTGTCAGACTCTATCATTTCATTTATCTCCCTATATATCTTTGCATCCCCTATGGTCTCATACTTACAATGAATGTAAGCCCTAATGTCTTCTACATGAAGGACGTCGTATGGGGTTTGCGAAAATGCTCCTGCTGGATCATCCTCACAAAATTTAAACAGGTGCCTCTTAAACTTGTACCTTGGTCTATCAATAACATTATATATAACAAGTTCATCCATAACTTATGATAGTGTATATGATCTAAATACCTTAAATATGTTGAATTCTAGAACTTTTGTTTCAATCGATCATGTAATATGGTTCTTATGTGGCTGATGTGCTTCTCAACTCTGCTCTCTTTGTTCATTGCTTATCGAATGGTGAAGAAATAATATAATTCAAGGTCTTTTATCCTTCACAAGGTGATTAAATGCATTTATCACAGTTAGCTCAACTTCACACACTGTCAAGTCAAACATAAATCCCACACTCATAGGATATGAATCTCCAAGTATTGTGAACATGGATATAGACTCCATAATGACTGTATATATCATATCTAATCTCTCATGAGCTCATTCCACATAATCAAGGGTTGGATATGGGTATGTGCAGGATCATGGTATGCCAAAAAGTGGCGATGTGAAAAAAATCTATTTTCACTCGTCCAAAAGCGCACAAATGGATTTGTTGGCTTTTTATTAGGCCTGGGTGTCAGTACACCTAGCCAAAGCAAAAGCCAAAGAAAAGGCTTAATTAGATATCCGATATTCACCAGTAGTTTTAATTTATAAGGCTTGGCCGCGTTCAACAATTTTCATTCTAAAAACATTGAACGCGGCTTGGGGCTTTCGGATATCCAATCAAATCTCATATTTGATTTTCTCAAGATTATAGGTAAGTTAAATTTGTATGTTTTTAGTGTTTTAATTTTTTTTTATATAAATTTGTAGTTGTTTATATAAAAATTAGGGTTTAAATTGAGTTTTTTATTATTTTTTTAAATTGATTGTAATTATCGATTTGTGTTGTAATTGTAATCAGACATGGACCCAAATCAATCAGAAAACCCTCCTAATGATCCCACAAACAATCCAAAGCCACCTCCCAACAATCCCCCACTTCCAGAAGACGTACCAGTCTCAAACCCTCGCGGTTTAGAGGATCTAATAGGAGACAATCTAAATCAACTTAGAGGATTTCAAACCACCTATGCCAATATCCCCACATTGCATCCCATGTTTACGACATTAAACTCAATTATAGAAAACATAAAGAAACTTTTAGAGAAACATAGTGTTGCACTTCTTTGGCATGATTCCATGCATGCCAAGTTTGACGATGGGCTTGACTATGATCAAGTCATGAACCTAAACATAACAAAACATGACATATGTAATCTTTTTGTGGATCCTAAAACCGGTCTAAAATTGGACCATAAAAAAACCAAGTTGTCAATTAAATGGTGCACAAATAGTGCAATACGTGACAAATTTTGGGACTGCTGGTGGATGGTGTTTGATAGACTACCTCACAGCAATTTGGATGTCCCATTTTATTTTATTAAAAAATTGTATCATGAATTTGTACTCGGTCACAAGGTTAATTATTGGAGTATGAGACCGAACTAGGGTGTAGGTTTAGGCGCTCCTCAGGATAGACCATGGGAACAACGGGTGAAATCCTTCACATATACCCCCCCTCTTGAGATTTCACCACCTCCCATAGTGCAAAATCCTGATATTATTGTCGACGCCGGCTCACAGACTATTCGAACCATTCATACCTTGAGTGATCTATTGGTTACGTAGAGCA
This sequence comes from Chamaecyparis obtusa, assembly GCA_027943335.1. Taxonomy (NCBI): domain Eukaryota; kingdom Viridiplantae; phylum Streptophyta; class Pinopsida; order Cupressales; family Cupressaceae; genus Chamaecyparis; species Chamaecyparis obtusa. Next base: position 225,100 of record BSBK01007370.1, read on the forward strand.
CGTCATTGTTGCTTCCTCATGATAATGCTTTTGGCCCTTCCACATCCTCCGTGAGCTCACGTGTTTGTGTGTCGCACACTTGTATTATGTGCAAGAATCAATGCTTAGGTCCCTTGAATGATAGTGATGCATATAATTACATCTTCGAGGTGGATGATTTTACACAACACACTATAGGAACTAAAGCACCTCATGAAGATGTGCATCATGGGCATATAGAGCCAAGGATTCCTATTGTTATGATAAGGGTAAACAATTCACTTTTTAAATTGTATTTAAATTTTATCATTTGTATTTTTAGTAGAATTTTGTTATAATAATTTCCCACTTATTTGTTTTATGTGTTACATTTATGTTCAGTTGATGATAGAGGAGGAGATGGCACAGGTGGAGGGGTCCACACTTTCAGCCATATCATTTGGCCTTGACAGCTCCACGGTACATGTGTTTTAATGTACTCTTTGGTTTCCTTGAATTATTATAATAGTATATGTACATTATTTTCTAATTTTTACGATCATCTTATTACATACTGATGCAGGTGTCACCAATTGCCACCGGGGGGCAATGTGAGCAGGTGCAAGTGTCAGACATTAACAAGGGAAAGGTAATTAAGTAATTTAGTTTGTTTATGCATACATGTATACTTGTCAGTTGTGCGTACTTATTTTTAATTTACATAGTTTATTTGATAGAGAGTGGCATCTGAAGATGTCATGAGACCCTATCGTCATGATAGAGTCATAGGCATATCCATTCACAGTGATAGCCCCATCTAGTACGTATATTTCTAAATTTATTTATGTATTTTACTATCAAGTATATATAATATGATCAAGTTATGATAGTATGAAGTATCTATTTGACTTTTGTAGGTCACTCCTAGTTTGAGGGAGGTAGAACGCCAAGGGTTTGTATCACTGATGACTCAACCAACATTTCCTAAAGAAAGTTCAACATGTGTAAGTTTTAATGATGTTAATTCAATTATTTTGTAAAAATATATTTTCTACCAAGTATTTAACATTAAATAGTATAACTCGTAGATCAATCTCATGTTCGCAAACATATACAGGTCGGAGTCGATATTGGTGGCATTGTTCCTGCGCTACCAAGAACATATATTAGGTCTCTTGTCCGTGGGAGGAGACAGAGAGGCGAGGTATATGAGAGTTCAATTTTAGTTTAAATTTTATTTATTATTGTTAACTATGACTATAAATTTTAATCTAACTTGGGGTTTCACTTTTCTGTTTGAATGTAGGATCCATCAGAGCCAAAGAGTACTTCAAAGAGGCTGCATTTTTTATGATCCACCAGTAGAATAGGATGTCCTAGAAACTTTTGCAGTTGAACTTCTTATTTTGAGATGTCATACGACACATTTTGAGATGGTGTATGCCACATTGTATCTAGATATGTTGACATGTAAATATGTATAGAATTATTGTTCATTTTGATATATATGAAACTTGATATTCAATCCAATTTATTAATTGTGTGTTCATTTATCCATTATTAGTATGTAAATATGCTCATGTGTATGTACTCATGTGTATGAATTATACCTTAAGTATATTCATGTATATTCAAGTACATTATTCATAACCTAAATTCCTGTGTATGGACTACATGCATGACTTAAGTGAATTCATGTTGTAAGCTTTATAAAATATGTGCTACATGTACGCTTCATGACTTAATCAAATTTATGTGTACACTTTATGTGCTACGTGTGTTCACATATGTAATTCATCATTTAGGTGAATTCAAAATTTATGTGCTACATTATATTCATGTGTATCTAATGCTCTCAACCAAGAAAATCTGATGTAAAGCCCTCTAAAATCCCCTCATGGAACTCAAATCAACTTGAGGATTGTAAAAGCATCTTGGAATCTACTCAAGGAGTGAGTCTCAACTCAAGGATCAAATAGAGTGCTACCTAGTACACCTAGTGCCTCCACCATACCAAAACTCCAACTAGACCTCTCACCTTGATCCCAACAACATAGATCATCTTATCATGGTCTATTTACCATGTTCCAACTTCCCATTCACTCCAATCACCTCAAATTCAACCATTTCTCTTATATAGCCTTTCTAGGCCTATCTAGTAGCCCTACAAACACTGAAATCAGAAAATTACTCTCAAACTCTCCAAACAACTTGATAAGGTATTTACATTTTCTAATACTATTTTCAAAGTTACTAAATTCAACTCAATCTCAGTCCTTCAACATTTGACTGGTGAAGACTTTATCCACCCTCTAGCTCTCCATCTAGGCCTAATTAGCCCTTGCTCAAAGAAGCAACTCCTATCCCTGCTTATCTCCAGGACTCAAAGACTTGAAATAGTCTTCCTAGACCTTCCAAAACACAATATTTTCAAACTCTTAAAGTCCAACCATTCATCAAGCTCCCAAATCAATAAACCCTTGTTTCTATGGTCAATAGCCTATGGTTTAAGGGAAACTACCCTTACGTGCAACTCACAAGCCCTACTAAGGTCTTAAACCCTTCCAATACATCCCTATAAACATCTTCAATCATCATATGCCCTCTCTCTTCATCGGGGGTTCCACAACCAATATTGGTGCTTTCAAATGCACCCTTTCATTATATGTTTACCAGGATTGTCTCTGCCTCTTCTCCCCTTCTTCCACTTTCCCTACATTCAACAACTAATATACAAGGAAATATACATGTTTAAACCTCTCCCACCAAGTTATAATCACCATAGGGGTGGGAGGGTCACTACATAAGGCTGGATACAAACTTAGATGCTGATTGTGCCTACAATGCCAGTCTTGTCCTCGACATCAGCCAATTCTAATATCTTAATGATATTCCAAACAATAAAATAGTTACATTAACTTATAAACAAACACAAGACACTATTCCTATATCACAACCAAGCAAAGATCACATTAGATTTATTTTAATCAATTCACTACATTGCCTAGACTGTTCCATGGGATAGAGAACTGTAGAAATGCAAAGAACTTTATTTTCATTGATTGATTTGATTACAAACTTCAACCATTACTATTCCCTAGCATTTAATCACCCAATTGGACGTGATGGCGCAGTCCATTTGGTGTCGGGATGAACGGTTTGGAAGAAATCTAGTGGTGCAACATTCAACTGACCCTCACTACAAGTTTGACATCAAGCGAGACTAACGTTCCAGATTCAAACAAATTCAAATCTCCCAGAATGGAGAGAGGTTATTGTAGGCCTCAAAAAAATGGTCTTGTAGCATCTCATAGATTGCTAATACCTCTCATGGGGTCTGAGATATGATCCTTGAAAGTTCTCTGCCCAATCGTGCTTAGTGCACCTTGGGGTCACTTTGGTCCAGAATGGTCCAAAACATTCTAGTGACTCAGTGGTCAAAATGGAGTTGTCCCTAGCATTTAGACACCCAACTAGAGCTAATTGCACATTTGATTCACTGTCAGGATGAATGGTTTGGAAGAAACCCATTGGTGCAACTTTCAACTGTCCCTCACAACAAGTTTTGGCATCAAGCGACACTGGAGTGCCAAATTCAAACAAATTTGAATATCCTATAATGGAGAGAGTTTATTATAGGCCTCACAAACATAGTGTTGTAGCATCTCACATATCATCGATACCTCTCACAGGGTTCAAGATATGACCCTTGAAAGTTTGCTACCCTATCGTGCTTAGTGCACCTTGGGGACACTTTGGTCCAACATGGTCTGAAATGTTCTAGTGACTCAGTGGTCAAAATGGGGTTGTTCCTAGCGTTTACCCAAACAACTGGAGTGAATGGCATAGTCCATTTGGTGCTGAAATGAATGGTTTGTAAGAAACCCATTGGTGCAACTTTTAACTAACCCTCACAGCAAGTTTTGGCATCAAGCAAGACTGGCGTGCCAAATTCAAACAAATTTGAATCTCCTAGAACTGAGAAAGGTTATTGTAGGCCTCAGAAATGTGGCCTTGTAGCATCTCACAAATTTTTGATATCTCTCATGAGATTTGAGGTATGAGCCTTGAAATTTTTCTGCCCAATCATGCTTAGTACATCTTGGGGACACTTTGGTCTGGCATGGTCCGGAACGTTCTAGTGACTCAGTGGTCAAAAAAGGGTTATCCCTAGCAATTACCCTGCCAATTGGAGCTAATGGAATAGTCCATTCGGTGCAGGGATGAACGGTTTGGAAGAAACCCATCAGTGTAACTTTCAACTGACCCTCACAATAAGTTTTGGCATCAAGCGAAACTAGAGTGCCAAATTCCAAAAAAATCAAATCTCCCAGAATGGAGAGAGGTTATTGTAGGCCTAAAAAATATGGTCCTATAGCATCTCACATATCATCAATACCTCTCATGGGGTCTGAGATATGAGCCTCAAAAGTTCATTGCCCAATCGTGCTTAGTGCACCTTGGGGACACTTCGGTCCTGTATGATCCAGAATGATCTAATGACTCAGTGGTCAAAATGGGGTTGTCCCTAAAATTTATCTGCCTAATCAAAGCTAATGGCACAATCCATTCAATGTCAAGATGAAAGGTTTGGAAGAAACTCATTTGTGCAACTTTCAACTGACCCTCACAACAAGTTTTGTCATTAAATGAGACTGGAGTGCCAAATTCAAACAAATTTGAATCTCCCAGAATAGAGAGAGGTTATTGTAGGACTCAAAAATTCATTCATGTAGCATCTCATGGATCAATGATACCTCTCATAGGGTTCAAGATACGAGCCTCAAAATTTCATTTCCTAATCGTGCTTACTGCACCTTGGAGATACTTTGGTCTGGCATGGTCTGAAACATTCTAGTGACTCAATGGTTGAAATGGTGTTCTCCCTAGTGTTTTTTCACCCAATCGGAGCTAATGGAATAGTCCATTTGGTGTCGAGATGAATGGTTTGCAAGAAACCCATTGGTATAACTTTCAACTAACCCTCACAACAATTTTTGGCATCAAGCGAGACTGGAGTGCCAAATTCAAATCTCCTAGAATGGAGAGAGGTTATTTTAGGCCTAAGAAACATAGTCTTGTAGCATCTTACAGATTATCGATACCTCTTATGAGGTCTGAGATATGATCTTCAAAAGTTCATGGCCCAATCGTCCCTAGTGCACCTTGGGGACACTTTGGTTTGGCATGGTTTGGAATGTTATAATGAATCAATGGTCAAAATGGGGTTGTCCCTAGCATTTACCCACCCAACTAGAGCTAATGAAATAGTCCATTCAATGCTGGGATGAACGGTTTGGAAGAAACTCATCGGTGCAACTTTCAACTAACCCTCACAGTAAGTTTTAGCATCAAGCGAGACTGGAGTGCCAAATTCAAACAAATTTAAATCTCCTAGAATGGAGAGAGATTATTATAGGGCACAAAAACATGGTACTATAGCATCTCACGGATTGTTGATACATCTCACAAGGTCTGAGATACAAGCCTCAAAAATTCACTACCCAATCATCCTTAGTGCACCTTGGTGACACTTTTGTCCGGCATGGTCTGGAATGTTCTAGTGAGTCAGTAGTTGAAACAAGATTGTCCCTAGTGTTTACCTTCCCAACCTGAGCTAATGGTACATTTCATTCGGTGTTGGGATGAATGGTTTGGAAGAAACCAATTGGTGCAACTTTCAACTGACCCTCATAGCAAGTTTTGACATCAAGTGAGACTGGCATGCCAAATTAAAATAAATTGAATCTCCCAGAATGGAGAGAGGTTATTGTAGGCCTCAAAAACATGTTCTTGTAGCATCTCATAGATCATCAATACCTCTCACGAGGTCTGAGATATGAGCCTTGAAACTTTGTTGTCGAATCATTCTTAGTGCACCTTGGGGACACTTTGGTCCGGCATGGTCTAGAACGTTCTATTGACTCAGTGGTTGAAATGGGGTTGTCCCTAGCATTTACCCACCCAATCAGAGCTAATGGCATAGTCCATTTGGTGCCAGGACAAATGGTTTGGAAGAAACCCATTGGTGTAACTTTCAACTAACCCTCACAATAAGTTTTGGCATCAAGCGAGACTAGAGTGTCAAATTCAAAAAAAATTGAATCTCCCAGAATGGAGAGAGGTTATTGTATGCCTCAGAAATGTGATCCTGTAAAATCTCACAGATCATCAGTACCTCTCACGGGGTCTGATATATGAGCCTCAAAATTTCACTGCCTAATTGTGCTTAGTGCACATTGGGGACACTTTGGTCTAGCATGGTTTGGAACGTTCTAGTGACTCAGTTGTCGAAATAGGGTTGTCCCTAGCATTTAACCACTCAACCAAAGCTAATGTCACAGTCTATTTGGTGCTAGGATAAATAGTTTGGAAGAAAACCATTGGTGCAACTTTCAATTGACCCTCACAACAAGTTTTGGCATCAAGAAAAACTAGAGTGCCAAATACAAAAAAATTAAATCTCCCAGAACAAAGAAAGGTTATTGTAGGCCTCAGAAATGTAGTACTATAACATCTTAGGGATCTTTGATACATCTCACGGGGTCCAACATACGAGCCTCAAAAATTCACTTCCCAATCATCCTTAGTGCACCTTGGGGACACTTTGGTCTGGCATGGTCTGAAATGTTCTAGTGACTGAGTGGTCAAAACAGGGTTATCCCTAATGTTTACCCACCCAACCTGAGCTAATGGCATAGTCCATTCAATGTCAAGATGAATGGTTTGGAAGAAACCCATTGGTGTAACTTTCAACTGACCCTCATAGCAAGTTTTGGCATCAAGCAAGACTGGCGTGCCAAATTCAAAAAACTTTGAATCTCACAGAAAGGAGACATATTATTGTAGGCCTAAAAAATGTAGTCCTATAGCATCTCACAAACCATTGATACCTCTCACGGGGTCCAAGATATGAGTCTTGAAATTTCACTGCCCAATCATGCTTAGTTTACCTTGGGGACACTTTGGTCAAGAATGGTCTGGAACGTTCTAGTCACTCAATGGTCAAAATGGTGTTTTCCCTAGATGAATGGTCAAAATGGTCAATTCAGTGCCGAGATGAATGGTTTAGAAGAAACCCATCGGTTTAACTTTCAACTGACCCTCACAACAACTTTTGGCATAAAGCGAGACTGGAGTGCCAAATTCAAACAAATTTGAATCTTCCAAAATGGAGAGAGGTTATTTTAGGCCTCAAAAATGTGGTCTTGTAGCATCTAACAGATCATCAATACCTCTCACAGGGTCCAAAATATGAGCTTGGAAAGTTTGTTGCCCAATCGTGCTTAGTGCACCTTGGGGACACTTTGGTTTGGCATGGTTTGGAACATTCTAGTGACTCAATGGTCAAAATAGGGTTGTTCCTAGCATTCACCCCCCTAATCAAAGTGAATGGCATAGTCCATTCAATGTTGAGATGAATGGTTTGGAAGAAACTGATTGGTGCAACTTTCAACTAACCCTCACAGCAAGTTTTGGCATCAAGCGAGACTGGAGTGTCAAATTCAAACAAATTAAAATCTCCCATAATGGAGAAAGGTTATTGTAGGCTTTAGAAATGTGGTCTTGTAGTATCTTACAAATTGCTAATAACTCTCATGAGGTTCGAGATACGAGCCTCGAAGTTCACTACCCAATCATGCTTAGTGCACCTTGGAGACACTTTAGTCTGGCATGGTCCAGAATGTTCTAGTGATTCAGTGGTCGAAATGGGGTTGTCCCTAGCATTTACCTACCCAACTAGAGCTAATGGCATAGTCCATTCAGTGTTGGGACAAATAGTTTGGAAGAAACCCAATGGTGCAACTTTTAACTAACCCTCACAACAAGTTTTGGCATCAAGCCAAACTGGAGTGCCAAATTCAAACAAATTTGAATCTCCCAGAATGGAGAGAGGTTATTATAAGCCTCAGAAATGTGGTCTTGTAGCATCTCACAGATCACTAATACCCCTAAGAAGGTCTAAGATATAAGCCTTGAAAGTTTGTTTCCCAATCGTGCTTAGTGCACCTTGGGGACACTTTGGTTTGGCATGGTCCGGAACATTCTAGTGACTCAGTGGTCAAAATAGGGTTTTCCCTAGTGTTCACCCATCCAATCGGAGCTAATGGCATAGTCCATTTTGTGCCAGGATGCAATCCTTGAAAACTATTCCTTCACCTCAGGGAATCATCATTTTACTTTGGACACATTAGACCAATTTTGACTCAATGACTCTAACTATTACATCATTTGATGATATGAATGTACATGGAATTAAGACAATCTCTCTCTCTCTCTCTCTCTCTCTCTCTCTCTCTCTCTCTCTCTCTCTCTCTCTCTCTCTCTTATGAATAGATTACAATCTGCTGCTCCTTTCTTGAATCCAATTTTTGTTAGATATCCATCAAGTCTCTCATACCAAGCTCTAGGGGCTTGCTTAAGTCCATAGAGGGCTTTCTTCAATCTACATACCATATCAGACCTATCTGATAAGGTGAATCCTTATGGCTTCTCAATGTATACTTCTTCCTTTAACTCTACATTCAAGAATGCTGACTTAACATCCATCTGATAAACTTTGAAGTTTTTGAATGTCACATAAGCTAGAAACAACTTAATGGCTTCTAATCTTCTCATAGGTGCAAATGTGTCTAAATAATCAATACTCTCTCTTTATACATATCCCTTACATACTAACCTTTCTTTATTCCTTAATATTGTACCATCTTCATTCATCTTGTTTCTAAGTATCCACTTGGTTCCAATCATATTCTTATCACTAGGTCTTGGGACCAGTTCCCAAGTACCATTCTTAATAATCTGATCTAGTTCTTCTTTCATAGCATCATGCCAATCTAAATCATTGCATGCATCTTCAACACTTAAGAATTCAATCTGAGATAGTAAACATACAACTTCATTGTCTACTGAACATTTTTCTTTTGATCTTGTTGTGACTTTGCCGCTCTGATCTCTAATGATGTCATCCTTAGAGTGATATCTAGATGTAAACTTTGGAACTCTAGGTGATACTGTCTCATCTGCCTTCTGAGTTTCTTCTTCACTTGTTTTAGGGTCATTGAATAATACATCAATACTTTTAAACATCTCTCCAACAACTATCTCACTAGGGGAAGGACTGGGTTCTTCTTGAATCATAGGTGCATAATCATGATATCTTTCTTGAACCATAAACTTTTCATCAATCTTAACATGATCACTATCAATGATCTTCTTCAATCTCAAATTAAAACATCTATAAGCTTTTATTTTAGTAGAGTAACCAAGGAAAACACCTTCATCGCTTCTTGCATCAAACTTGCCTATTGTTTCATCCCTCTTGATGTAGCACTTGCTTCCAAAGAGTCTAAAGTATTTCACTGTGGGAATATTACTAAACCATAGCTCATAAGGTTTCTTGTCCGCACCAGGCCTTAATTATATTCTATTAATCGTATAGACTATTGTATTGACCACATCTCTCCAATAGGTGTGTACAACTTTTCCTTCAATCATGATGGTGCACAGTGTATCAAGGATGATCCTATTCCTTCTCTCTACAATCCCATTCTACTGAGGAGTTCTAGGTGCACTCAACTATCTTTTTATGCCATGTTCTTTGTAGTACTCATAGAATCTATCAGAGGTGAATTCCCATCCTCTATGTGATCTTAGACACTTTATCTTTAGTCCAGATTCATTCTCAACCTTAGCTTTGAATATTTTGAACTTCTCAAATGCTTCTGACTTATCTTTCAAGAACACAACCCACATCATTCTAAAATAATAATCAACAAACAAAATGAAATACCTTTCACCATAGTATGATCTTGTTTGAGCTAGTCCACATAGGTCTGTATGAATCAGATCCAACTTGTTCTCTATTGTATTATGCTTGCTTCTAAATGAATTCCTTACATGCTTTCCCATCACACATTTCTTGCAAATAGTATGAAGTGGCTTTTCTATGCTAGGTAGATCTCTTATTGCCTTTACTTTTATTATCTTTACTATTTTATTAAAATTGATATGACATAGTCTTTTATGCCATAGCCAATTGTCATCTACTTTAGCAAAAAAAAACACTTGCTTTTGAATTAAGCTGAAAAACATTACCTTTAGTCTTTGAAAATGATGTAATCATTACACCATCCTTATTATTAATGATGCACTTGTTGTCTTTGAACTCCAACTTATAACCTTTGTCAAGAAAATTCCCAAAACTAAGAAGGTTATGTTGCAAACCATCTACATAAAGGACATCATTAGTGTTGTTCTTTCCATCCAATGTAATAGCTCCTCTACCAATGATAGGGTTAGGAGTGTTGTCTCCAAATCTAGCCATGCCACCTTTGTATTTGTCCAAATGAACAAATATATCTTTATCACCTTTCATCTAATGTGAACAACCGCTATCTATAATCCAATCTATCCTTATGTCTGCATGTGAAATCAATGCTAGCTCTTGTTCCTTTTTCTCATCTTCATGATCCATCTCATCAAACATCTTCTCCATAATAGCAATGAATCCAATTTCATCTTCAACTGAATCATCATCAGATACTCCATCACCAACATAGTAACATTCTTTAGTATACTTAGGCTTGTAGTTAGTTCTGAATTTCTTAACTCTTGTAGGACACTTAGATGCAAAGTGACCAATCTTATTACATGAGAAACATTTGAATGGAAACTGGCCTTCATACTTTCCTTTTCCTTTTCTTTATTTCTTAGCAATCATAGCAATAATATCATCTATCTCTTTATCCTCATCTTCATCATCAAAATTACTAGAAGTGTTTAAAGATTTCTTACCATGGACTAATGCTTTGAAGGCTGTCTCATTTTTAGGCTTTGTCTTCAATCTTGAAATCTCAAAAGTTTAAATTTTTTCTGATCAAGGTCTCTCTTAAAATTTTTTGTAGGTTGCATGGTCTCATCAAAGAATGTTGATCTTTTTTTCATACTCTTCTGTAAGAGTAGTCATCATCTTATTCGTAATGTCTTCCTCCAAGATCTCTCCACCATTGCTCCTGATTCTAGCAACTGCTTCATTAATCCTTTGGTTGTAAGCTCTGTTGTCTTCTTCAGGTAGCATCTCTAATGAATTGTATCTTTTCTTCCATGTCTTTCTATGTTCATTCTTTTCTTGTGTATCTCCTTCAAACATGTCTTCTAGGTGCTTCCATATCTTGTAAGATGTGTCTACTTTCTTTATCTCTGAAAACTCACTATCAGATAAGGCACCGATAAGGGCTTCTTTGGCTATTGTATTTTGATGGAACAAATCCTTTTTCTTTCCAGTAGCATCTTCCTTTGCAAGATATTCTAGAGAGGGAATCTTAACTTCTTTGATAGCCACTTCAAAAGCAACACACTGTAAATGTGTCACCATTTTGTTCTTACAATCAAGATAGTTCTCTCCAAAAAACTTAGGAATGTCTTATCTAAAGAATGCCATCTGATCAACCTCAAGCTATTAAACTTTCTCTTTGAGGCACTTGGCTCTGATACCAATTGTTAGGAATAGTCCCAAGAGATAACTAAGGGGGGGGGAGGTGGTGGGGTGAAATAGTTATCTACAAGTTTCAATTCTTTATCCAATTAAGTATACTTAAACATTAAGCATAAACACAATGAAAGAATACTTGAACACAATACCAATATTTTGGTTACTGGGAAACCCAAATAGGTAAAAACCCTGGTGGGAATTAACACCCACTAATAAATTGCACTAGTGTATAATGATCCTTGTTAGAAGATCTTACAACCCTATTAGGAGTTGATCTTTACAATGCAATAAGTATAGTGACCTGGTCAAAGGTCAGACCCTGTTAGGAGTCTTTTATGATTGACCCTGTTAGGGGTGAGGATGCACTGTCTGAGAGCTCACTGCTCAAAGGGGTGAAGGCTACAACTTTCTAAATAATAGATACACACTATATCTGGATCTTGATGAACTAAGAGGTAGACCTTCTTGATCAATTCTAATGAATAGCACACTCTATCTTCTTTTTCATATATACCTCTTCTTGATGGCACAATACTTCACACTCTCTGCTCTGCTCTAATCTTTCATCTCCATGCCATACCTCTAGCGATCACAAATGACCAGCTATAAGTGTCTTTCCTCTAAATGATATAATCAAGTTAGCTTGTTAGAACCACCTTGAAATCATATTAGAGAAACAATAACACTCTCCAATAACATCTTGGTTGGCTCTACTAATCATGCAACACAAACTGGGACCTGTCCAAATCAATAAGTGTAGACACACGCTACACACTATTAGCTCTACCAAATTAACTGATACTTTCTCCTCAAGCTAAATTACATCATGTTCTCTTAACAAAACATTCTTAACTCTTCTCCAATCACTAATCCAATCACGCATACCAAAATGATAGGTGCAACTCATGTCCCAATATAATCTATGTCGGCTCTTCTAGATAAACATAGGAAACTGCAACTAGTGAATAATGACTACATAACTTCACTTCTACTACACATCAAACTCTGTGTCCATGAATGTAACAACATTAACATGTCTACATCACATATCCAAACATGCAAGGCTCCATGATAATTGTACAGACAATCACACATAAAACAGTTCCTGTAAGTCTGTCAAGAACACTGTTGACACAAGCTGCTACATAACTGTCTATACTCAATATTAACCTTTGCATCCATGATATCATGCTAATAACATGTCCATGCTACATATACTCAAAACTCATTGCATGAGTCCTCCACTCATGTTTCTTACCATATGTTGTCATCAATGACAAACATATAGTCAGCACTCTCCAACATCTCTCTCTCTCTCTCTCCATCTCTCTCTCCTACTCAAACTCTAATCTAATAAGTCATGAACTAGATAGTAGCATCTCTCTATGTCTGGGTTATCTCCTTTTTTATATAGTCACATCCCTTGTTGAAATACTTTTTTTCATGCTATAGACAATAAATTCAACCCTTTGTAGATCTATGAAAATGCTTCACTAGCACACACTTGCTTCTGCAATCTCAAAAATAATGGCACATACACATGACATGCCAATCAAACCCTAATTTACCACATTTCTCAATAAATAGGGAAGAAAAAACCTAATCCCCAATCATCCATCTCTTAGTGCCAAAATCAACCATTAAGATCTTTTGCACTTTTCAAAAATCCAGGCTTAGATCCATCAAAAACATCTTGAGATCATGATCATTACTCTAAAATGTTTTACCGATCTCTTATAAACTATTTTATTATCTTCCCTTAACATATCAGCTAGGATCACAAAAACATGACTTAGATTCATTGCACTTGGCCACCTTGATCAATGTAGATTGCCAACTCATTAGGAACATAATTCAAGATCATCCTAAGGTGTCATTAAGCTCAAAAATAGAAAAAAATCACATATTGCATCCTCAGATCTATGAGAATCCTATAATAAACTTTTAAGAACATTGTCAACCCCACTAAAATACTTGTAACTACCTTGAGGATCATCAGAATCTCAAACCCTTTGAATGGTAGACACATTTCTATGTCCTTAACATATTCCCAACTATGTAATCAAATTTCCCATCTACAAAAAGTGTGTGAAAGCAATTGTTCAAACTTTGTAAGACTATAACATTAGAAAATAATAAACTAACCAGTCTTCATCTGTGACAATGTAAATTGATCAAATAATCATGTCAGAAACTCTAAATTGACATGAATTATGTAGACAATATCTTCAATATTTCATGAGGTGCATGAATCCTCATCTTCAACAACCTTCTACTGTCATTCATTTTAACATACCGTGTTACTAGAAAAACTAAATAACTATCAACCATCCTTCACAACAAATATAAAAACCTCTTGATCTCCACGCTTTTCTTAGATGAAACAAATGATATCTCTACAACACTTGTCTCAGATTCAACAAATGATATTCCTTGTTTTTCCTAAAAATCAAAATGTCATGAAGATAAACAATCACAAACATACCCAATAATTTCATTAATACCTCATTCATCAACCTCGTGAAAGTATTTTTATACACTAAATTTGCACCTCTGATCTCAAGCTCTCTTGGTCTTGATAATCCAGTATAACATGGGAATCATCTCAAGGTTGTGGGACCTTTTGCTAACCGAGATGAGACCTCTAGATTCTAGGCTGGTTCCTCTTGGATAGTCACCTTGATTTTCTCTTAGACAGGAAAGTAAAACTTTGAGGGGAAAGGGTTAGAAGGAGTGCATGAAAGGGAAATAACAGAAAGCAAATCTACCTACTAGGTGATGCACTGAAACTAGGGTTTGGATCTTAGTATAGAGGGATGAGATCAATGGAGGAATCAAGTCTAATAAATCACCATTCACTAGATAGGTTTTCATAAGTATTTCATACGAAGGCTTGGATAGAAAACTCAACCTATGACCTACAAACAAACATCCTCCTTTGCAACTAGGTGTAGGAATGAGACAAGACTGTTAGAGGCTGTAGCATACCCACAAAACATCTAAATCAGATCAGACATAGTAACACACAAAATTACAGAAAATGAGAGGGACTGGGAACCCCAATTTCTATTGACAGCATTCATAAACTTCAATCCAATAAGAGATAAGCCAAACAAGGAAGCATAGGGGCATAAAAAATGTCATAGAATACTTTGCAATATTTTTATTATCAATGAGAACTTACAGGATGTGGAAAAACAGAGAGCAGGAAGAAATGCTACAGATAGTTTTCCAAGAAAAGCCTTTCTTTTTTACAAAATGTGAATTCTAAGCTCTGTAAGCTCCAAAAAACATTATATACACTTCTACTACACATAGACAGGAATCAAACTTTTAGGGCTACATAGATATGCATAAAATAATCCACCCTAAAACCATCACTTTTGATCATAAATGTTTCTCTGAAAATATCTCAACAAATCAAATATCTTTCTCTTTGCGTGCCCATCTCTGTACTGATCATGCCTGCAGACAAAAGACCTCGACCTGACAACCCCCTGCAACCTACTTAGCCATGAATGCTAAAAAAACTCTGATTAGATACTAGAAAGGACCCAAAATGGTGGCCTAAAATTCTTTGCAAAATCTCCTAGCAACTGCCTCCAGAAATCATCAATTTCTTCAGCTACGCGCACTTGCAAATGTCTTCAAAAGAAACCCCATGAAAAATGGGCCACTTTGAAATAAAACTGGTCGCATGATCACATGAGCTAAAAAAGCCTCATGTGATCATGCGACAAGCCTCTTTGAACTGCCACCGCTTTGCCACATAGGACAGTCGCGTGATTGCATGGGCCTGAAAGGCTTCATGTGATCATGCAACAAACCTTTGAAAACTTGCCTCCGCCTGCCACACAGGATGCGCAGGATTGGCAAGACATCACACCTGTCACACCTTACCATGTGGCCCAATAGGAGCTGACCACATCGTCACCCCCACAACAACACCGCCCGAAAGCACTGCTTACCGTTGACAGCTCATCGCATGATCGCATGCGGCTAGAAATATGAATGTGAACATGCGACCAACCAGAAGATGCTCATTGCAAACCTAACCCTGTGCTTTACCTCAAGTCTACTTCCTTCTTAGTCAGCAAGTCACTGGAAGTTTTACTAACCCTGGGCTCTATCTAGTGACTGTGAGAAATCCTCAACTGTGCAACTGCACACCTTCTTTACCAACCCTGGGCCTACCCACAAGCTGAGATTCTAATCTAATGGCGGGTGCAAGATCTCATGGGGTTGAAAGATCCCATGAGATCTTATGACCACCGTAGATCTCTTTTCCACCACCACCTCATTGCAACTCAGACCCACATACCATTGCATCAGATGGACCCATGACAGAATGCCCAAAAAACTTAGAAGAATTGAACGGTTGTCACATGATCGCATGGGATCGGAAGATCCCATGAGATCATGCACCAACTATTGATCTTGGCTCAACTGACACCTCCACTACCGGGCCCACTGCATACTGGACATGTCACCACTAGCTAGCCACTGAGAAGCGGGCACATCACTATCCAAGAGCCCACCCCCAGAGTCAAAGACCCGCTGACCGCTTGTCGCATGGTCGCATGCAGTCAAGGGGCCACATGTGATCATGCGACCAACCACAAGATGCTACCCCCACCAGCTTCGAGTTGACTGTAAGATGCCGACCATGAACCGTTGATGGTTAGTCGCATGGGCACATGGGATAGAAAGATCCCATGCGATCATGCGACCAACATGAAACCATTGCCTCCCGACTGCTAGCGGTTTGAAAGCTTGAAGACTATGAACTGGGCCCTTCTCAGTACCTTGGGGTTGCACACTTAACAGCTAGTCGCATGTTCACATAGCCTAAAAAGGGCTATGTGATCATGCGACAAGTCGTAGTAGATTATCAAAAACATCAGAGGGACCCACCTAGTCGGAGTTGCGTGGATAGAAAAATGCAGACGCCAGAGAAGGGTAAAGTGCAGAAGTGGTTGAAAACACAGAAGGTTTTCAAACTGAGGTCAAAAACACAGAGAATTTTTTGTATTGAAAGTCAAAAACATCCCAAGCCTTCAAAGAGAAGGTCGAAAACACACTGGGTTTTTAGGCCAAAAGGTAGAAAACACATTGGACCTTCGACACTTGAGCACTTCTTTGGAAAATAGGAACCGTGGCCAAAAATGAATGATAGGGGAATTTTGGATAACATTTTGGTGACCTCTATGGGATGTCAGCCTGCTAGACATAGACCAGTAGCCTTGAAGCAATCCATTGGGCATAGGAGTCGTTTAAGCACAAAATTGGCAGGGACCAAAACTGAACCGGGAAGACAAACTATGCATGAGCACTTCTTGGAAAGCAGGAAACTACTCTAGAAAATAGGGAAACCTAACCTAACCTAACCAATACAGAAACCTGGTTAAACGAAACCATTGACTAGTTGTGGAAAATAGCTTCCCATCCTTCTCAGCTTACAATAATCCACATGCCTCTGGAGAGCTATTGAAAGATAAACATAGGAGATATACAGGGTCACTTGCTTGACAAGGATTTGACTAATATAGATTTTACTCACTTGGTTAAGTTGGTTGTAGGCACCATTATTCTGAGGAGAAACAACAAGCAGCAATGAGACTTTACTTACTTGTCCAATGGGGACAACAAGCTGATCTAGTTCATTCACAGCCTCAACTTCTGATGGAAAATCATATTGGGATGCTAGCACAACTTGTACTCCTTTGATAACCTCCATCCTGGCCAAATACCTGATAGGGAAACCATGAGAGATGCTGGACCTAGAGCTTTCCTTGACAAACTTAGGCTCTTGAGAGATTACTTTAGTCTGGTTGTTCTCCTTCTTATGTTGACCAGAAATGACTATCTCCTATAGATTGTAGGTGTTCTCTGGAAGTGTGGGCTTGTCATCAAGATGCAAGAAAAAGTACTCCATCTTGTCCCATAATTGATCTTCCTCTTCTTCTTCTAGACTCTTTTGTAGGAGAAGTATACTGCTGTCAGCATAATCATTATTTGTTGAGGACTCATTTATCTTAACCTGTTCAGAGAGAGCCTCCCTTAGATCAGCAATCTTTTGCTCAATGATCTCTTTTTCTTCCTCCAGTTGAGAGCATTTCTCAACCTACATTTGATAGCCTCTTTTATATGTTTCAGTGGTAGAAGCCAAGAACCTTATATTTTTCTTGAGATCCTATAGCTCTCTCTCATGAAACTCCTCATGAGCTCTCATCTCTTTTTCTTTCTCAATCTAAAATTCATTGCCTCTATCAAACATGGCCTCCATTAAAATTTTCTGGTCTTGAACCACCCTTTCACAGTTATTCTTATGAACTTCCAACTCCTCATAAACAACCTGCTAAGCTGCTAATGTTCTTTGAAAATCTTCCTCTTTCTCAGCTATAGCATTACTAACCTTAATTAAATTTTCTTTGTAAACTTTGTTCAGCGTGGCTAGATTACTTGTAAGGGCTGCTTGACTTTTTTGCTGTCCTGCAATGATTTCTTCACACTGCTTCCATCTAGCATCAAACTGCTCCTTTGCTTGTGTCTGCATATTCCCCCTTTGTGTTTCTAGCACCTCCTCATAGTGTTTATTTTGTGCTTCCATCCCCTCAGCAAGCTTGACCTCATTTATTTTGTATTGTTCTACCAGATACCTCCTATAACCTTAATCCTGCTGAGCCAAAGCTTATTGTTGTTGGATCTGGGCACAATGAACATGCTCTTTCAAAGAAAGCATGTCCTCTTGAGGTTTCTGGTATGAGTAATTCTACTACCATGGTGCTGGAAGTTGGGTGGGTGGGGGGCAAGCATGAGATGACTGTTGCTGGCCTCCATGAAATGAAGGGATACCCTCATGAAAAGAAGGATCGTAATACATCTTAGGTACTGAATCTCCTTGAAACCAGTAGATGTGAATTTGGAGTCGCCAGATATGCAAAACAATGACCTCCCAAAGGTCTGCAACCTCCTGGATGCATATCAAAACCAACAAGAATTATGAAAATATGACCTCTTGGTCCCACCGGGCATGCCAGAAATGTTATACACTGAATTTGTGCCTCTGATCTCAAGCTCTCTTGGTCTTGATAATCCAGTATAACATGGGAATCATCTCAAGGTTGTGGAACCTTTTGCTAACTGAGATGAGACCTCCAGATTGTAGGCTAGTTCCTCTTGGATAGTCACCTTGATTTGCTCTTAGACAGGAAAGTAAACTTTGAGGGGAAAGGGTTAGAAGGAGTGCATGAAAGGGAAATAACAGAAAGCAAATCTACCTACTAGGTGATGCACCAAAACTAGGGTTTGGATCTCAGTATAGAGGGATGAGATCAATGGAGGAATCAGGTCTAATAAATCACCACTCACTAGATAGGTTTGCATAAGTATTTCATAGGAAGGCTTGGACAGAAAACTTAACCTATGACCTGCAAACAAACATCCTCCTTTGCAACTAGGTGTAGGAATGAAACAAGACTATTAGGGGCTGTAGCATACCCACAAAACATCTAAATCAGATCAGACACAGTAACACACAAAATTATAGAAAATGAGAGGGATTGGGAACCCCAATTTCTATTGACAACATTCATAAACTTCAATCCAATAAGAGATAAACCAAACAAGGAAGCATAGGGACATAAAAAATGTCACAGAATACTTTGCAATATTTGTATTATCAATGAGAACTTACAAGATGTGGAAAAATAGAGAGCAGGAAGAAATGCTACAGATAGTTTTCCAAGAAAAGCCTTTCTTTTTTACAAAATGTGAATTCTAAGCTCTGCAAGCTCCAAAAAACATTATATACACTTCTACTGCATGCAGGCAAGAATCAAACTTTTAAGGCTACATAGATATGCATAAAATAATCCACCCTAAAACCATCACTTCTGATCATAAATGTTTCTCTGAAAACATCTCAACAGATCAGATATCTTTCTCTTTACATGCCCATCTCGGTACTGATCATGCCTGTAGACAAAAGACCTTGACCTGACAACCCCTTGCAACCTACTCAGCCATGAATACTCAAAAAAAATCTGATCAGATACTGGAAAGGACCCAAAACGGTAGCCTAAAATCCTCCGCAAAATCTCCCAGCAACCACCTCCAGAAATCATCAATTTCTTCAGCTACCCGCACTTGCAATTGTCTTTAGAAGAAACCCCATGAAAAATAGGTCACTTTGAAACAACACTGGTTGCATGATTGCATGAGCTAAAAAAGCCTCATGCGATCATGTGACAAGCCTCTTTGAACTGCCACCGCTTTTCCACATAGGACGGTCGTGTGATTGCATCGGTCCGAAAGGCTTCATACGATCATGCGATAAACCTTTGAAAACCTACCTCCACCTGCCACACAGGATGCTCAGGACCCACAAGACATCACACCTATCACACCTTCCCACACGGCCCAACGGGCTGACCACATCATCACCCCCACAATAACACCGCCCGAAAGCACTGCTTACCGTTGACGGCTCGTCGCATGATCACATGCGGCTAGAAATCCGCATGTGAACATGCGACCAACCGAAAGATGCTCACTACAAACCTAACCCTGTGCTTTACCTCAGGTCTACTTCCTTCTTAGTCGGCAAGTCGCTGGAAGTTTTACTAACCCCGAGCTCTATCTGGCGACTGCGAGAAATCCTCAACCGTGCAACTGCGCACCTTCTTTACCAACCCTGGGCCTACGCGCAAGCTGAGATTCTAATCTAATGGTGGGTGCAAGATCTCATGGGGTCAAAAGATCCCATGAGATCTTATGACCACCATAGATCTCTTTTCCACTGCCACCTCATTGCAACTCAGACCCACAGACCATTGCATCGGATGGACCCACGACAGAATGCCCAAAAAACCTAGAAGAATTGAATGGTTGTCGCATGATCGCATGGGATCGGAAGATCCCATGTGATCATGCGCTAGCTATTGATCTTGGCTCAACTGGTGCCTCCACTACCGGGCCCACTACATACTGGACACATCACCACTAGCCAGCCACTGAGAAGTGGGCACATCACCAACCAAGAGCCCATTGTTAGAGTCAAAGACCCACTGACCGCTTGTCGCATGGTCGCATGCGGTCAAGGGGCCACATGTGATCATGTGACCAACTGCAAGACGCTACCCCCGCTGGCTTGGAGTTGACTATAAGATGCCGACCGCGAACCGCTAATGGTTAGTCGCATAGGTGCATGGGATCAAAAGATCCCATGTGATCATGTGACCAACATGAAACTATTGCCTCCCGACTGTTGGCAGTTTGAAAGCTCGAAGACCGCAAACTGTGCCCTTCTCTGTACCTCAGGGTTGCGCACTTAATGGCTAGTTGCATGTTCGCATAGCCTAAAAAGGGCTATACGATCATGTGAGAAGCTGTAGAAAATTTTCAAAAACATCAGAGGGACCCACCTGGTCGGAGTTGCGTGGATAGAAAAATGCAGACACCAGAGAAGGGTAAAGTGCAGAAGTGGTCGAAAACACAAAAGGTTTTCAGATCGAGGTAAAAAACATAGAGAATTTTTTGTACTGAAAGTTGAAAACATCCTGAGCCTTCAGAGAGAAGGTCGAAAACACACTGGGTTTACGGGCCAAAAGGCAGAAAACACACTGGACCTTTGACAATTGAGCACTTCTTTGGAAAATAGGAACTGTGGCCAAAAATGAATGATAGGGCAATTTTGGGTAACAAGTACTCGATGTATTAGTCAATCCAAAGGACATCACCAACCATTCATGCAATCCTTCATTTTATGTGAATGTTTTTTTCCACTAATCTCCCTCAATGTTTCTAACATGATGATATCCAATCTTCAAATATATCTCTGTAAAATATCCATCTCCACTTAAACAATCCATTATATCATCAATCCTGGGAAAATGAAATTGGTACTTCAATGTGATCCTATTAATGGCTCTAAAATTAGTACACATCATCCATTCTATATTCTTCTTTGGTATTAATACTTCATGTCCTACACAAGGACTCAAACTCTCCCTCATCAAACATTTCTTAAAAAAATATTGCACTTGTCTATTCAAGTCTTCATTCTCTACTAGTGTCACCTAATATGCTTATGTATTTTGTAAACTTTCTCCATGAATTAGGTCCATGCAATGACTAATAACTCTCACAAGTGGCAATCCATTAGGAAAATTATCTAAGATTATATCCTGATACTCATTCAGTGATTCATTTATCTCCTTAGGTTGTTTTTCTATAGATTTTATATTAGGCTTCTTAGGAATCAAACCTTATCAGACATTATTATTTTTCAAGCTATCCAATAATTTCCTTCGTTCAACTAACAAAACTATAACACTAGTACAATTATCATTCTTAGGAGTCTCAACTAAAGATAACAACACTTGTTGCATCACATTTTCAACAATAGTATACCTATTCTCTCTCCCATCATGCAAAGCTTGTTTATCATACTACCAAGGTCTTCCCAACAAGATATGACACACATCCATAGGCATAACATCACAAAGAACCTCATCATGATAAGATCCTATCTTTAATTTTACTAGGCATTGTTCACTTACTAGTACCTTATGATCATCCTTTATCCATGTTATCAGATATAGTTTTGGATGCTTCAATCTTAGAAACTTTTTTTTTTCACCAGCTCTTCAAAGGCTATGTTGTCTGAACTACCACTTTCGATAATGACTTTGCAACATTTTCCTTCAACTTTACTATCTTGTCTTGAAAAAACTTCTTCTCAATAATGGCTCATGGTCTAGTTCCTCCTAACATAGGGATCTCCTTTCCATTAGGGATTCTCCATCTTCATGTTGGTTCAATGGTTCCTTGGATTCTTCTTCCATAAAATAATTTCTACTATAGTTCTTAGTCTTCTTGCTGGAACTTCTTTGATTACATTGAACGGCTCAGTTTCCTTCTCCTCCACACTTGAAACAAGATCCTCTAAACACTCTCTTGTCATCTTTCTTATATTTATTTGATCCACCTTCCCTCTATAAATTTCTATGATCCCTTCGTTATAATTCCCCTCTTTGAATTCTTCCTTTCCTTTATTTTGATCTGAATAAGATTTTCCACCTATTATTTTTAAGAACCTTTTCTAGGTTATCTTTTTATACTATCTATTCTAACCAAAGATACTGGTCTATAATAGTTCTCCCTTCTTATTTGTTCTCTTCGATACACTAATGGATCAACTCCAAGATTTTATAAAGACTTTGCAAGAATTAAGCTCACCTAAAAATATTATATTTCCCAAGGAGAAGAAAATGTATTACAAATATAGGTCAACAAGAAAATTGAAATGATCTCCCTCCAATTGATGAAACATGAGTCGTGATCCCTTAGGTAGGTTGGCCAAAAATGTAATAAAATTGAGAAATGCACCATTAAGAATCACTGATCAGGAAATTCCTTTGCAAGATCAAAAACCATAAACTAGTCATGAAACATGAACAACAATTAATTCCCATCAAGAATCTGCAAGATCTTATACACGAAGTAATTGAATGAGATGAGAACCTCCAAGAAGGTCAAAAAAGAGTCCATGAACATGCCATTAGGTTCACATCTCTAAATGATCCAAATTGAATGAAAACTGAAAGAAAATCCATGACTGAACTAATAGGAAAATAAAAAATCACATTCTTGATTAATACAGGATTCCCAAGAACCAAAGATTCTTCTGCATTAATATTCTCATTCCCCACTCTTGATTTACTTAGTGGTTTACTAATTGAGAGGTATTTACCATTGTTCCTTTAGGTCAATTATATTTGATTCTTATCTTTCATAGATATATGTCTTGAGCTATGGTGATTGTTACATCTAGATGATTCAATTTGAGAGATGGTTGGAATTATTTATCTTTTTATGCATTTATATATATGATATCATAATGATTGAGTTTAAGGGATGATTTGTTAAGCTCATTCCTTGGATTGGGAACAATATTTAAAAAAAAAATCTTATGATAGGCTCACATCTTATGGGATTTTTTGGAGCTATGTTATCACTATTTTTTGTTCACGTGTTGTCATGTGGGAAATGTCATAGAGCTTATTTTATCTCTTTCTTTTGATGATTGTGGATAACATGGGAGAGTATTGGAGACTTGTGAAATTTATTCTTCCAAATAGTTGGTTTACAGGTTTTTGCTTTTCAATAAATGGTTTCTTCTATGAGCTTCATGTTTATTTGATTGGCAAGATGGTGAAAAATTGTGGCAGAGAGTATTTAGTGATGTGGGTTACATGTGTGGATCACCGTGATGTTTCTGATACTACAAGTTAATGGTTACACTTTCTAAGTGATTTTTTTTTGGATTCATTTTAGATTTGACATTACCTATGCAGTGGGTGCTTCTAGGGGTGTATGTGGAAGGTATTGCACTTGGAGCTTGTGGTTGTATTTTACAAGTTGTATATGTTCATGTTATGGGATTCACTTGATATTTTTTGTATACCTTGGAGGTATGGATAGTTAGATGTGTTCACACTTATTTAATGTTTTATTTCATCTATTATTATTTTTACTTGATAGTTATTGATGCATGTTTTTACCTTTGTATTAAATATTTTTATTTTGGGATACTAGTTGAGATATGACGTATGATTCATTTGTAACAGATTTTGTGGATTTCACTTTGGATGGCTTCTATGCATGTCTATTGATAGTGGCATGATAGTAGGTGGGAGATTTCATGTATGAGATTGTGGTGACTTTGTATTTGTTGTAGGAATCTTGAACATGGAGCACTTTGACTCATGATGGTACATGTTTCTAGAAGGGGTGTTCCCTTGATCATTTTTGTTGCTACTTATTGACCCTTATGCAATGTATAAAAAAAGTGGGACAATGTTGAGAAAGTGAGTATTGTACACCTTGCATAATAATGCATAGTATTGTAATATTTTATTTTATTATGTAAACATTACACCTAGGAGTACCTAGATGGAAGTGAAACATGTGGAGAGTCCTCAAGAATATTCCTTGGGCCACTTGATGATTTGTATTGTAAAATTATAATATTATTTAGTGTATTATTTAATATTGAAGAAATAAATTAGATAAAGCATCCAATATTGAACATGGGGTCAAGGGGTTAGGTAGCACATAGTATATGCAATGCCACTTGGTGGTTTTGTGGGAGTTTATTTCTATAAAAGAAACCACAAGGATAGTTGTTGAGGTTAGCTAGGTTTAGCATTTGTGGAGGTTAAAAGTATGTCATGGGATGTGTGGTTATTTTCTCGCTCACATGAACTTCTTGTTTATGGATAGGGATTCAAAGGATTTCATCATATATTGTAGTATTGTATTGTTGAATAATACATGGATGGTGGATTCTTGTAGAGGCTAGGTTTTTCCCTCATGAACATTTTCCTACCTAGTATATCTTGTGTCATAGTTTTTGTGGGCATGTTTTCTATTCTCACGCATATGGATTCAAAGTTTTTATTTGATTGAAAACTTAAATGGTTTATGTGAAAATTCTCATATGTTGGCTGCAAGTTTCCTTACATAAATATCAATATTGTTTATGAATTTATTTTCTATTTATGTTTTTTGTTTAAATCTAGAGTTAATATGAGTTTAATAATGATCTCAAAATATTTGATAAAATTATTTTTTCCTTTTGAAGTATCCAAATTGGATAGTAGAGGCCTTACTTACAAAGATGAAGTTGGCAAGTGTGTATCAAATAAAGTAGGTTCTTGATCATTTGAAGCATTTTTTATTGAATCTAAATTGTGTAATTTTATTCAAAAAGCAAAAAAACACACAGATTACTTGCATTCATCACTGTTCGCTGCTCAGTTTCCTTACAAGGGCTCTTAAGGAAAATTATGTCATCTTTTCTATTGGGTGCTCTATGTACATTGGGTGGTAGATGTCATATTCTTAATATGAGAGTCAATTTCTCATTGTCAATGTATTCTATTTCTAATATTATGGTCAATGTAAAGGGGTTTCTCTCAAGGGGTTTTTGTTAGGAATAAGGTGTCTCAACCTTGGATAATTTCTATTCTTATTATTTGTTTTGTAAATGTATTTTTGCAAATAATGTAATTAAGTGTGAGTGTACATGTCTAGTTGGCATGTTGATGTGTCACTCCACTTAATGTGTCGGCATCTTGTGCGTAAGGAGATCATGACTGAAACGGTCATGACGGATTCTTATGATGCGTAAGAACTATTTAAGGAATGTGCTATGATAGGTGTAAGAGCATCTTATGACTTGGGCCTATTTGGGCACCCAAGAAGAAGTGGTTGGTGTGTGTAAGAGAATATGACAAAAATAGGCTGGTATGACAGATTCTCTTACACTTCTCTTGTGATTGTTATTTTTGGTAGATTCTATGACAAGCTATCATAGTCTATTCTAGGGATGGATGCCTATTCTTGGGATTGCATGTAACAACTATGTACATGTGGCTTTGTGCATGGGTCTTGGTGGTTGTGCCCATTTTTGGGTCTAGAGGAGTCTATATATATGATGCTGCTCCTATGGGAGAGATATAACATAAATTTAAGTCTTGTTGGCTTTGTCTCTCATTTCCTAAAAGAAATTGCATTGCAAGTGTATTGTAATCTTTGTGTTGAAGATAATACATTGTGCAGGTTTTGGAGTGATGGGGTTTTTTACCGAAAGGTTTTCCCCAGGGTATATCATTGTGTCATTCTCTATTTTTTTGTATGCATTGTATGTGGTTGCAATATCTTTGTTAAAGTAGTTAATGAATCTGAAATTGTAAGGATTTATAAGAATTTTCACAATACTCTCCTATAGAGATTAGCGTAGGAAGCTGTCTCCGCACCTGAGTTTCCTTACAAGTGGTATCAGAGCTTGATCAACTTTTGATCCTAGTTGTTGGGTAGGGTTTTTTGAGCTGATCTCAAGTTTGAGTGGGAGTTTTTTGTAGAGCATTCTGAATCTTATTTGTAGATTGAGATGGCAAGTTCATCATATGGAAGAATGGAGGTGGAGAAATTTAATGGCACTAATTTCAAGTTGTGGAAACTCAAGATGGAAGACATGTTGGAAGATCGTGACCTATGGGAAGTGACTTCAAGTGCTACAAGACTGGCAACTATAGCTCAAGTAGATTGGGATATCAAAGACCGTAAAGCTAAGGGTCTCATAAGACTTTGTTTAACTGATGCAGTCCTTCTGAATGTTCTAGATGAGAAAACCACAAATAGTTTGTGGGAAAGACTTGCGGCCATGTATCAGGCCAAATCTCTGGTGAACAAGTTGTTCCTAAGGAAGAAGTTGTACTCTTTGGGAATGGAGGAAGGTGGATCCTTAACATATCATTTAAATGCATTTAATCTACTGGCTGCACAATTGACATCAACTGGTGTCAAGTTAGAGGAGGAGGATCATTGCTACACACTTTTGTGTTCTTTACCAGATTCATGGGACCATCTTGTGATGGCTCTCAGAAGAACTTTAGTCACCTTCAAAATGGATGATGTGGTGTCTTCGCTGCTATTAGAGGAGATGCAGAGGAAGGCTTCCATTTCAGAAAAAGAAGCCCTTGTTGTTCGTGGGAGATCCACTGAAAGAGGGAAGAAAAATGACAATAATTCTAACAATAAGGGTAGATCCAAATCTCGTGGGAAGTCAAAGACTTCCAATAAGTCCAAGGCAAAATGTTGGAACTGTGATAAATCTGGGGACTTCCGTAAAGACTGCAAAGAGCCGAAGAAGAAGAAGAAAGGTTTAGATTCAGCTTTAGAAAGATCTCAAGAAGATGGCGATGCATTCATTGCAGCTTTGGCAGCCCATACATCTGATGATGTGTGGTTGGTGGACTCGGATGCATCTTTTCACATGACCTCTCATCGAAAATGGTTCTCAAAATATGAAGAGTTTGATGGTGGAAAGGTGTACTTGGGTGATGATTCCCACCTAAAGATAGTTGGACGCGGAAGGGTCACTATCAAATTTCCTAATGGATGAGTAAAGGGAATCAATAGAGTTATGCACATTCCGGGTTTGGCATGAAACCTATTATCTGTAAGTATGCTGAATGATGTAGGTGTGCAAGTTGTTTTTTTGAAAGAAGGATGCAAGATGATGAGAGGATTGATAGTGCTTGCAAGGGGTACTAGGAGAGGTACCTTATTTCAGCTAGATGCATGTATTCCTCTATGTAATAGTTATTCATCCTCACCATCTGAACAAGCAGTGAAGAAGTCTGTGGCTATTGGTTCTGATGGTAGTGCAAATACTTTGGAAGGTAAGCTTCCTGCATAAAAGACAATGTTGTGGCATATGAGATTTGGCCACATTGGTGAAAAGGGTCTCAGAACCCTGAAAAATAAAAATCTCGTTAAGGGGTTAAATGATTGCAATCTTGAGTTTGACTTCTGCGAACACTGTGTCTATGGTAAACAAAATCATGTTCAGTTTTAGTCTAGTTCTCACAAATCTTCTGATGTTTTGGATCTTATTCATTTTGATGTATTTGGTCCTATAAAAGTTCCTTCAATCTCCAAGTCTATATTTTTTGTATCTTTCATAGATGATTATAGTAGAAGGATGTGGATTTATTTCTTTAAAATTAAGACATAAGTCTTTAGTCAGTTCAAGGAATTTAAAGCTCTTGTAGAGAATCAGACTAGTAAGAAGATTAAGTGTGTGAGAACTGACAATGGTGGTGAGTTTTGCTCAGCAAAGTTTGAACAGTTCTATAAAGAACAAGGTATCGAGAGGCATAAGACAACTCCTTATACCCCATAGAAAAATGGAGTTGTAGAGAGAATGAACAGGACATTGATGGAGAAGGCTAGGAGTATGCTTAGTGGAGCTAGTTTAGAACAAAGGTTTTGGGCCGAAGCTGTGGCCACTGCTTGCTATCTGGTTAACAGATCTCCTACATCAGCCCTTGTTGGTAAGACACCCATGGAGGTGTGGTCTGGTAAGAAGCCTTCATTTAGACATCTTCATGTTTTTGGTTGTGAAGCTTATGCACATGTTCCAAAGGAGAAAAGATCTAAATTGGAAAACAAAGCTGTTAAATGTATTTTCATCGGATACAGTGCTGGTGTGAAAGGATACAAGCTTTGGGATCCCATGACTAGTACGATGTTGTATAGTAGAAATGTTATTTTTAGAGAGCTAACATCTTCTCCTATTGTGCTACAACCAGATGAAAAAGAAATGGAAAAAGATGTTGTTCAGTTGCCTCCTACCCATGAGAAGACTGAAAAGAGAGACCATGTTGGGCCTAATGATGAGGAGATCTCTAGTAGCTCTGATAGTTCAGAAGAAGAGGAAGAACAACCTCAACCACAGCCCTTGAGGAGATCCACGAGAGAAAGAAAGCAACTAGAAAGGTTTGGTTATTCTATGTTAGATTCCAGTTGTGCCTTTGCTTTGTTTACTAACACTGATGAGCCTAGATCTGTGAAAGAGGCTTTGGGCATGGAAGATGCAGGTTCCTAGATTGAGGCTATGGATGATGAGATGGCTTCATTGGAGAAAAACAAAACTTGGGACCTTGTACCTTTGCCTAAAGGGAGAAAATCTGTTGGCTGTAAATGGGTGTTCAAGAAGAAATTCTGTGCAGATGGCAGTGTTGAAAGGTACAAAGCTAGATTGGTTGCAAAGGGGTATTCACAGGTAGAGGGAATAGATTATGGTGAAATATTCTCTCCTATTGCAAAGTTGACATCCATTAGATTTCTATTATCTCTTGCTGCATCATATGATTTAGAGATAGAACAGATGGATGTGAAGATAGCTTTCCTTCATGGTGATTTGGAGGAAGAGATTTATATGTCAAAGCCTAAGCACTACATTGTGAAAGGTAAAGAATCCTTAGTTTGCAGATTAAAGAAATCTCTATATGGTTTGAAGCAATCTCCTAGGATGTGGTACCTTAAGTTTGATGTCTTTGTGTTGTCAATTGGATTTGTAAGATCAAAATCAGATCATTGTGTTTATTTCAGAGTTGAAAATGATTGCCTTCTTATTGTTGCATTATATGTTGATGATATGTTGCTATTTGGGAAGGGTAAGGGTATGATTTCTAATTTTAAATCTCAGTTGTCAGCACAATTTGAGATGAAAGATCTTGGGGTAGCTAGGTACATCTTGGGTATGGAAATAAGTAGAGACAGGTCTAATAGAAAACTTTGGTTGAGTCAGAGTAAGTATGTGAAGTTTGTGTTGGACAGGTTCAGCATGGCAGATTGTAGACCACTATGTGTTCCTATTTCTGTGGGAACAAAGTTATCTGTAGATAATTATCCAAAATCTCCTAGTGAGGTGGAGGACATGAGTAGAGTACCTTATGCTAGTGCAGTTGGCAGTCTTATGTATGCTATGGTCTGTACTAGACCAGACATTACCCAAGCAGTGGGAGTCCTGAGTCGGTTTATGGCTAATCCTAGATGGGTACATTGGGATGCAGTTAAGCGAGTATTCAGATATTTGAGGGGTACATCAGATTACTCCATATGTTATCATGGTAACTCTTCTGGATCTCCGCATTTAGTTTGTATTCGTGAGTTTGTGGATTTAGATTGGGTAGGTGATATTGATAGCAGGAGATCCACCAGTGCTTATGTGTTCACTATGTTTGGTGGTGCCATCAGTTGGATGAGTAAGTGGCAACCTATGGTTGCTTTGTCCACTACAGAAGTTGAGTACATGGCAGCTACTCATGCTTGTAAAGAAGCCATTTGGCTTAGAAGATTGTGTTCTGATGTTGGTGTTGATGCAAAATAAATTACTATTTGGTGTGACAATTAGAGCGCTATTTTCCTTACAAAGAATCCAACTTTCCATGCCAGAACGAAGCACATTGATGTGCAGTTTCACTTTGTGAGAGATATGGTGGAAGATGGAAAGGTAAATTTGGAGAAGGTAGATACTGTGAATAATGTTGCAGATGCATTAACGAAACCAGTGGGCACTGAGAAGTTCAGATGGTGTTCGGAGTCTATGGGCCTTTTGGCCTATAGCGGTTAAAGTTCCTATTATATTCCTGTTACTCTTACAAGGTGTTCAACAAGTGGGAGAATGTTAGGAATAAGGTGTCTCAACCTTGGATAATTCCTATTCTTATTATTTGTTTTGTAAATGTATTTTTTGCAAATAATGTAATTAAGTGTGAGTGTACATGTCTAGTTGGCATGTTGATGTATCACTCCACTTGATGTGTCGGCATCTTGTGCGTAAGGAGATCATGACTGAAATGGTCATGATGGATTCCTATGACGCGTAAGAACTATTTAAGGAATGTGCTATGACAGGTGTAAGAGCATCTTATGACTTGGGCCTATTTGGGTGCCCAAGAAGAAGTGGTTGGTGTGTGTAAGAGAATATGCCACAAATAGGTTGGTATGATAGATTCTCTTACACTTCTCTTGTGACCATTATTTTTGGCGGATTCTATGACAAGCTGTCATAGTCTATTCTAGGGATGGATGCTTATTCTTGGGATTGCATGTAACAACTGTGTACATGTGGCTTTGTGTGCCCATTTTTGGGTCCAAAGGAGTCTATATATATGATGCTACTCCTATGGGAGAGATATAACAAAAATTTAAGTCTTGTTGGCTTTGTCTCTCATTTCCTGAAAGAACTTGCATTGCAAGTGTATTGTAATCTTTGTGTTGAAGATAATACATTGTGCAGGTTTTGGAGTGCTGGGGTTTTTTACCGAAAGGTTTTCCCTAGGGTATATCATTGTGTCATTCTCTATTTTTCTGTATGCATTGTATGTGGTTGCAATATCTTTGTTAAAGTAGTTAACGAATCTGAAATTGTAAGGATTTATAAGAATTTGCACAATACTCTCCTATAGAGATTAGCGTAGGAAGCTGTTTCCGCACTTGAGTTTCCTTACAATTTTTCTTAGTTGTATTTAGGCCTTCATAAAGGCGGGATGTCCTCTAAGGGTAATTCAAAGTTCTACTTTAGAACATATTGTAATGCAGATTTACTCTACCATTTTGATTGGGGGACCACTTTTCGTACTTATTATTAGGTCATGTTTTGGCCTTGGGGTTTTTTGAGTAGTTTATGAAAACTTCTTCGAGTAGATGTTGCTCTCTTTAAATATATATGGGTAACGAATGGAGTTTTCTTTACTGGTTTTTTCTCCGGGAGCCCTTTGAACCAGTTAATATTAATATAAATATAAATTTTTGCCAAATTTTTTTTTTTATAGTTAGAATAGTTTTTTCCTATTTAAAATTTTTTAATTCCTTTTTTGGTTCTTTTTCTTGCTTCATTCAACTTTGAGGAATGAAAAAACACTTTAGCTATGGATCATGTCGATCAAAGTAAGATGACAATATTATGATTGAACTAAGGACAATAAATAACTAAAAATACAAGACACAATATAGTCTTTTTAACATCACGCTCCATAGGATTCAAGAGATTAGTCCTTATTAGGGTATTGAAGAATGGTAAATCTATTTCACAAACATTTCTACTAGGAATAAACTAGGCCTAACTAGAATAGTACAAACCTATTTTCTCTACTAAATTAAACAATTGTAGTTTCATGTTAATTCATAGTTGCAACCCATGAAGAATTAGATAATTGATACAATCATATATATTCAAAGGAAGGATTTTAGATTAGAAATCATAGACAAGATCCTTTGCACATTAATTAGAAATATAAACAAATAATTTACACAAATTGATTTGTCTTCTTCTAAATTTACAAAAGGTGGTGAATGATTATGAGTCTAGACATATTCTCCAAATCCCTATGACTCAATGAGGACAAGAACACTCCAATTTTTCATATAGCTTGTTATACATGTTGATCATTTGAATTTTTCAGATGTTAAATTAGGTTAATTCCAAATAAATACCTGAGAAATTAAAAAATCATTATATATTACAAGGTAAAAGTACAAACCTCTATCACACTTTTATAAAGGAAAAGGTCAACAACACACAAATTGTTCAAGTTTAACAACATAAATGTGGCATTTGTGTTTAGAATTTGAAGATGGTGTAAAAAGATGAAATGTGTAAAACTAGCTAATGTTTATGCCTATAATTTTTTTTAAAAATTTTGAATAAGAATTGACATAGTTTTTTAATTTTTGAAGTCAATTTTTCAATTGCTGAAAAATGATGAAAATAAGGGGTCTAGTTCCCGCCAAACACGTATATACATACAAATAATATTTTTTTCCTATGATTTTAAAATATGTTATAGATGGCATCTATATCTAGTACAAAAAAGAAGAAATATTGGTTTTTGATGTATATTTTCTTTGATATAACTAGTCAAAGTTGAACTTATCCAAAGTCAACAGTTTTCATCTCCCATCAAATTTCCCCTAGCAAATCTACACCACTTGGAAAAAAATTACATATTTTTAAAAAGGACTCTCTCCTCTAGTGTTAAGTATAAATTTTAAATTTTTCTAATATGATTTACTATTTTTTTTCTTTATTTGAAACAACATCTTCTCGAATGTTAAAATACCTACTTGCAATATTTTGAAATTATAATATATTAGATCTAATCAAAATACTATAAAACTTATATAAAAATAATCTTGACTTTGAGCTCTACAAAGGGGTATTTTTATATTTCGTAAAATAATATCATTAAAAATAGGAGTTATTAAAATATCACTTTTCTGAAATAATTTTATTTCATTTGTAATTAGACCCAAATTGGTATAAAATGAGAATTTAATAAACATTTTCAATTGGAAAAGTTGAAGCACTTATCTAATAAATCTATCTATACCACATGTTTGAAAAAAAAAAAAAAAGTTAGAAATACTCAAATTCAACTGTACTGATAAGTTAGCCTGAAATGTGACACAACTTTGTGCTTTTACCCTACACCACTCTATCTTATAGAACCTAGACTCTCAAATTCCTTCATGTCTTAAAAAAACAATCCATTCATCTACTTCAAGATCGTCAAATTTGCATACCAAGTTAGAAAAACCCCTAATTACATGTAATTCACAATAGAATTTATATATCCATTATATACTAACCAATAAATCCTAGTACAAGTGCAATAAATGTGCACAACTAGGAAGATTTTTATATTCCTTAAAGCTCACAAGATGAAGTGGAGACAAATTGTGAGGTTAACACAAATCGAACAAAATTTTCATGGTGTTATGATAAAATGCATATTATATTCTATCAAATAACTATTGATTAATCATATTGCAAACAAACCACACCTATATTAATAGATTATCATTATGGTATCAATCAATAATGAGAGCATTTTTATATAAAAAATTAGTTCTATAAATTTCCACTATTTATAAAGTTTGATTCATCATCATTATAGACCATAAACATACAAGATTTCTTAACAAAATCCAAAATAACAATCATAGATCAACTTTCAAATCACTATTCTAATTGAGTAATGAATTAGATACTATTAGAGTATGCTCACACAACTAAATCTTATTTAAAATAAACTAAAAGAGTCAAAATTTATCCATTCCACCAATATTCTAACCTTATATAAATAAAATATGAAAATCACCTCTACTTGGTGCAGGAGGACCTAGGGTCTTTAGGCTACGCTAGTCCAAACATTTTGGCTTATAGTGACCTTAGTCAAGTCATTATTTAATAGGGACTATGAAGAGTCTGAAGTGTGTGTGTGAAGCCTAGAAAGTCTTTAGGAAGGTTGGTTAAGAGTTATTTTAGGCCTTCTCTATACTTGGTTAGTTTGAGTTTTCTATGTGTAGTTGCTAAGTTAGTAATATATTTGGTCAAAGTTTAGTTTGACTTCTCAAAATGTGGGAATGAAGGAGGAAATGGTCTAAGAGAGTTAGATACACCATTGAGGTCACCTAGAACTCATTTGAGTGACCCAAACAAGCTTGAAAATGGAGGAAATGGTCTAAGAGAGTTAGATACACCATTGAGGTCACCTAGAACTCATTTGAGTGACCCAAACAAGCTTGAAAATAAAAAATTTCATGACAAGAATTGTCAAAATACCTCAAGAATGGTACAATAGTTAGGGATCGATTTAGACTATTTTTCCTAGTCTCCCTATTAACCTATTTAAGGGATTTTATTACCAAATAATAAGATTGGTGAATAATGGTGAAATGGGTTCACCACTATGGATAGGATAAAATATGGGTATGGATGAAAGTGAATAGAAAGGATCATCAAAATGAATGGTATGAAAATGTGAATAGGGTTGAATAGTGGTAGATAAGATAATATGATATGAAAGGGGGAATATAGGACCTATCCTTAATCCAAATTCCCAAAAGGAAATATCCAAATGGATTAATCACAAAGAAGTGATCAATACAAAAATGAATCAAACAATGGAGAACATGAAGAAAGGAGGAAATCCTATAATCTACTATGGAAAGTATGTACTTGAAATCTTAAATGAACAGAAGGAAAATACTAACCTCAAAATAGGGAAAATATAGAGAATGCTGATTTCTGATGTCTGTGCATAGTTTTGGGAATTTTTGCAACCCTCTCCCAATTGGAAATGTCGAGACAGAGAAAACCCATAAAACTTTAATCCTTCTGAGGTCGGGTTGACATTGACCCAGATAGCAGGGCACAATCTTACCCCCTATTGAAGGTCATCCCTAACCTAAGAAAAATTTGACAAAAAATTGTGTTCGTGGATCTCGGAAGTTTGCCGAAAAGGGTATCTAGATCTGAACTTCAATTCATTGTCTTGTACTTGTATTTGCAAGAAAAATGGATTTTTTGTTTGGATGGGGGGTTTGCCTTGGTCAAACCCCAATTTGGAATCAACCTTGAAATCTAATTGAAATTGCAATATGTATAAACAAAGTAAATGGAACTATTCACCTTGCTTATGTTGAAGTCCTTATGGAGGATTCGAATCCTTGAAGGCACAAGTAGGGATGCTCCAAATGAATGTAGAAATGTATAGGATGTCGCAAATAAATAGAATTATATCTTCAACACCAATCTTGAATGTATCTTTGCATAGGAAGAGGCTTGAATGAATGTGGATGGAGAAATCTTCAAGGGGGCTCCAAAGAGATTGAATCCTTCAATAGCTAACAATGGATCACCTTGATGAATGCTTTAATGGATGAGTACTTGAATGCTTGAAGATGAATTAATGCTTTCTTTCTTTCCTTCTCCTTCTTGCTTACTTGCACTTGAGAGCTTGATGTCTTGATCATGAAAGGTGGATGTAATTTCTTGATTGTGGATGTCTCCTTGAGAGCTCTTGATGAATGATGGATGTGAAAATGAAAGAGGAAGGCTTCCTTTTATAGTGATCTAGGGCAAAAATTCCTAGAGAGGCCAACATTGGAGAATTAAATCTGAATTAACCTTAACCCCTAGAAATGGACCTAGATTAAATGCAATTTAAGGGTTTACCATTTTGAAATCCGAAATAGTCGACCCAGAAGTGGGAAAATAAAACTTTATGAAGCCTGACATCCTGAAACTTCCTGAAACTAAAATTTGGGCCTAGGGTCAGGGATGAGGTTGAATCTACCCTAGGTTAGAGTCAATGTCGACCTTGACCTAGGTCAGGGTCTAGGTCGTCCTTGACCCAGAAAGTCAAAGTCTCTAATTTCTTAGAGAAAGTATGTCAGAAAGAGGCTGGAAATAGGGGAGAGAAGCATAACATGGGGAAATAGCCTGATCCATGAAAAGACCTAATCAAGGCACTTGACATGACCCCATACCACATACTCAGAGGGCTAAATGCTCTTATCATGGAAGTACTTCCATTTTAAGATGATACATTAAGCCCCCACTTTAGCAAGAGTATGGACTTGATGCAAACTCTTGGTAAAGGAGATCATAATGAAAAGATAATCTTATTAAAATCAAAGGGACAAGAGATTCTCAAGTCCCTAGGGACTCAACTCTTTGTTGACTCCAAGATCACAATAAGAGAGACATTTCTAGAGAGAGAGAGAGAGAGGGTGTGATTACCTCACCCAATGAGAACTTATGTCCCATTGTGAAACACACAAGGAAACAATGAAACTGGAAAGATGGAATTGAATCGCCTAGTGAATGTGGCTACTCACTAGTCAACCCATCAAGAACTCACCCTTAGGAATATTATATTCCATTAGAGTAAAACCAAAAGCAAAAGAGATCTAGCCTTAAGGACACCTTCGACCTTAAGGGATCAAAAATTTGAAACTGGAGGGATCAAGAGAACCTAAAATATAAATCCATTCTTTAAGGATTAGTCACTAATCCAAAAAGGGAGAAAAGTATCTTGAAAAATAATATATATGTATTGAAAAGTGTGTGTGTGCAATAGGTGAGTAGAGTGTATACCCCCATGTTAAATTCATTTCTAACACTTTAACATGAGCAATGGATTTAATGGAAACATAAACAACTCCACTAATTACGTTTCCACTATGAGATGCCTCCAAATGAAGACAAATCAAGGGAAATACCACATAAACATACATAGAACATAGAAGGGATCTACCTGTTGTGGGGTCAGTATATATATATATATATATATATATATATATATATATATATATATATATATATATATATATATATATATATATATATATATATATATATATATATATATATATATATATATATATATATATATATATATATATATATATATATATATATATATATATATATATATATATATATATATATATATATATATAATATTATTGCAAATGAATTGACATCATTCCCCA
Organism: Chamaecyparis obtusa; assembly: GCA_027943335.1. Classification (NCBI taxonomy): domain Eukaryota; kingdom Viridiplantae; phylum Streptophyta; class Pinopsida; order Cupressales; family Cupressaceae; genus Chamaecyparis; species Chamaecyparis obtusa. The sequence continues at coordinate 262,256 of BSBK01007370.1, forward strand.
AAGAAAGTAGAACTACAATCACAAAGGAGGAAAGATCACATAAGAGATATGAAGAAGAATCTTTTCAGACCATGAAGTGTAGACCAAAAAGAATCAGTGCTACCAAGTCATAGATCCAAGCAGATTACAAAAGGAAACATTTACGAACAATAGCATAGGTACAACATAACATGAAACAATATATAGAGATACATATAGAGGAATTATACAATAGGTTTGATTCCTTTATCACCTTGCACCAATAGAGTAACAAGGGTTGTATAAAAGAATCTAACAACATTTACATCATGGGAGAAGCACAATACAATAGAAAAACACACAAAAAAGCTACCATAAAGGACAAGCCAATCAAGCATGTCGCCTACTCTCTCCATCTCCTTCTATATCATTTAGGGAAGGTGGGTAACTAATGTAGGAGCATCTTGGGTCCTTAGCAATCCTGTGTCACCAAAAATATGTTTGAAGTTTTCTGTGTTGATCGATTTCTTCTTTGACTGATTTGGTCGGTAGTTGGTTTGTTTCCTTTAGTTACCGAGTGTGATCAGTTATCTCCTGGGCGATCGATTGTTTCACTGGCGCTCGACATCTCTTGTCTGTTGCTCCATCATCCTTTCTTACCAAGTAGATTATTTTGAGTTTTTGTTGGGCTGACTAGTGCATTTAATATGGGTCATAGATTTAATGTTGGAATCCTTCATTGGGATGTGTTTGGTCCCAGATCCAATTGTTCCTTCCATTGATTGTGGATTTGAAGGCTAACTCAGTTCGGTTGGCTCTTGTATAAATGTAGTTGTTGGATTAGAGTTTAGAGGGGGGTTCTTGGGGAGGTAATATAAGTTAGATCTAGAGATTTTGGTGGATCCTCACATGTTTGAGGACTTCTGTAATTCATTGTAATATTAGGTCATAACTGGGAAGTTCTTACAGCCCGGCATGTATAATTATTTTTGATGAAATATATGAAAGCTTCTGTATTCTCTCTCTCACTATGTTGTTGTTTGCTTCCGTGAGTTGTTGAGCAGGTTGGATCATTAGGGTGAGCCATTCCTTTGGACCCTCTTGCTCTCTACCTTGCGTCAGGTGGCATCAGAGTGAGGTTAGATCTTGATCTAGGTTTGCAGGTTCCTCTTGAAACCCTAGTTTAATTGTTGTGGGGTGACAGATTACGATCTGACCTGCAATAGTAGAGGGTTGTCAAGATGGTTCATGGGAGGTGAGATGTAGATGCAGGATTGGCAGATATGCTAAGGAAGATTTTTGCAAGGTTAGAAGTTGTTGAGACAGCCCAGAGAAGAGGTAGACATGTTGAGGATGTTAGTGATGATGAAGTTGAAGAAAAACAAGGAAATGAAGAACCAACACCTATGATGGATCAGGGTGAAGAAATATTTTTGAAGGCTTTGACAAGTTTGAAGTCAACAACACATTTAAATCCTCCTGATTATGGTGGAAAGCTAGATTCTGATGAATTGGTGGACTGGATCACCGAGATGGAAAAGTATTTTGAGTATGAAAACATTCTTGAAGAGAAGAAGGTGAAGAATGCAAGCATAAAGTTGAACAACCATGGATCCTTATGGTGGGAACATCTGCAGTTAGATCAGAAAAGGAAAGGCAAAGACAAAATCAAGGTATGGAATAAGATGGTAAACAAATTGAAAGGAAAATTCTTAGCTTTTGATTATCAGATTAACCTAGTTCATTGAATGCAAAGCTATGGAAAAAAGATAGCTTGATAAAAGAATATACTGAGGAATTCTATAGATTAGATATCAGATCTGGACATGATGAAGATGATGTGGAAAGAATCAGTAGATACTTGAATGGTTTGAGAGTTTCTATCCAAGAGGAGATCAACTTGGTTAAATTGGAAAGCATTGAAGAGGCTTATCAATTTTCATTGAAAGTTGAGGAGAAATTGAAAAAAAGGCATGAGAAAAGACAAAGATGTCGAGGTGGTAGATTCTCTAGAGGAAGAGGTAGATCCAATGGTGAAAATGGTAGATTTGAACCCGAAAAGACAAATCTAGACAAAGGCAAGACTGAGTGGAAAGGTGAAAGTTCATCTAGAGGTAGAGGTAGTAACTACCAAGGTGGTTCATCTATAATTGTGGAGAGGAAGGACATAGATCATTTGAATGTACACAAGTAAGTAAGAAGGCTAGTAACAGTAGAAATGCCTTCATGTAAGAAGAGTCACCGAATGAACCTGAGAAGGAAAGTAACTTGATGGTAAGAAGAGCACTATGGAATGAAAGAAAAAAGGAAGATCCGGTAAGAAAAAGTCTATTTAAGACCATATGTAGAGTTTCTGACAAATTTTGGAAGGAAATCATTAACAGTGGTAGCTCAGAGAATCTAGCATCTGAGGAAATGGTCACAAAATTATAGTTGAAAAGGTTGGAACATCTGAAGCCCTATCAAATTTCATGGATCAAAGATGAGCACACACTCTTGGTAAGTGAACAATGCTATGTGAATTTGAAGATTGGAAAGTACTATGATAAGGTGTTATGTGATATCATGCATATGGATTGTTGTCATATTTTGTTGGGTAGACCTTGGCAATATGATAGACATGCTATATATGATGGGAGATTTCATAAGTATACTATTATGGTTGATGGAAAGAAACAAATCTTGTTGCCATTGATGGAAGAACCTGTTAGTAATGTTTGCACATCTATGAAATTTTTCTTGATGGAAGGAAGAAAGTTTGTTAACAATTTGAAAAAGAATGATGTATCTTTTATTGTTATCCCTAATAAGCCAGGTAAGAAAACTGAGGATAGTGTTCTTGAAGAGATTGATAAGTTACTCACCGAGTAGAGTGAAATCATTTTTGATAATGTACATGATGGTTTTCCACCAAAAAGAAGCATTGATCATTGTATGGATCTAATCCTTGGAGCTAGTTTACTGAATAAGGCACCTCATCGGTTAACACCTACTAAGAATCAGGAGTTGAACTGACAGATTTAGGAATTGCTGGAGAAAGGTTTGATTAGAGAAATTTTGAGTCCTTGTGTAGTACCTATTGTATTAGCACCAAAAAAGAATGGGGAATGTGTACTGATTCTAGAGAAATCAATAAGATAATAGTAAAGTATAGGTTTCCTATACCAAGAATGGATGACATAATGGACAGTTTGGCATGAGAAAAGCATTTTACCAAAATTGATTTGAAAAGTGGATATCATCATATCAAAATCAGAGAAGGTGATGAATGGAAGACTTCTTTCAAGACAAAAGAAGGTTTGTATGAGTGGTTGGTTATGCCTTTTGGTTTAACTAATGTACAGAGTACTTTTATGAGGCCGATGAATGAAGTTTTGAAGAAATTCTTGGGTAAGTTTGTAATTGTATATCTTGATGATATTCTGATATTCAGTAAGACTAGAGAAGAACATTTGTTGCATGTTAGACAAGTTTTGTAGAGATTGAAAGAGGAAAAGTTGCTGATAAATCTGAAAAAGTGTTCATTTATGAAAGAAGAGATTGTGTATTTGGGATTTGTTATTTTAGTTGATGGTTTGAAGATGGATCTTGAAATGGTTGAAGTTATTCTAAATTGGCCTACACCTAAAATTGCTAGTGAGGTAAGATCATTTCATGGACTAGCAAGTTTTTACAGAAAGTTCATTAGAAATTTTAGTGCAATTTGTAATGTTGTGGCTGATACTATGAGAGGAGACAAAACGATATTCAAGTGGACACATGGAGCTGATAAAAGTTTTGAGACTCTGAAGTAGAATGTTGTTGAATTACATATTTTGGCATTGCCTGATTTCAGTAAAATATTTCAAGTGGAATGTGATGCAAGTGGTACTACAATTGGAGCTATGATGAGTTAAGAAGGTAAACCTGTTGCTTTCTTTAGTAAAAAGTTGAATGATGCTAGAACAAAATATTCTATGTATGATCAAGAATTCTATGTTGTTGTTCAAGCATTGAAGAAATGGAGACATTATTTGATACCGAGTGAGTTTGTGTTGTATATTGATCATAGGGATTTACAATATTTGGGTAGTCAAAATAAGTTGAATCAGAGACATATGAAATGGGTTGAGTACTTGCAGAGTTACACATTTGTGATAAAACATAAGACTAGAGTCACTAACCGAGTTGCTAATGCATTAAGTAGAAGAAGTGTTGGAAATAATTGTCTGAAGGAGATTGTTGGATACAATTGTTTAAATATGTATTGTCTTTGATGTCACACTATGTCATATCATATATCAATTCTATGCATCTACCAAGTTTAGTAGGTCAGCTAAGTGTCTACCGAGTTCAGTTAGTCAGCTAAGTGTCTACCGAGTTCAGTCAGTTAGCTAAGTATCTACCGAGTTCAGTCGGTCAGCGAAGTATCTACCGAGTTCTCCCAGGTGTCAAAGGAAGTATGACAGAAATCAGTGTTAACTGAGCTTCCTCGGTTATCAAAGGAAAGTCAGTATCTACCGAGTTCACTTGGTCCCCAAAGGATGTTGCAGAATTCACAGAGGTAATCGAGCTCCGTCGGTCACCGAAGGAAATCATTTTAAGATTAGTGTTTATCGAGCACTGTCGGCCATTGAAGGATTTTTGTGAATAAAGTTTGTTTATTCCAGCCGACTATTGTAATATCTAAAATGATTATTTGTGCCGACTTGACAAACTGAATGAACAATCTGGATGATATATATATAGTCATTCAAGAAGGCAATAGTGTGTGGAAGAATGAGCAGCAGTATGAAGGAAGATATGTGTGAATTGTGAAGGATGATCAGATATCCTTGAGAAGCAGCAAAGATATATTCGATCAGAGAGGATCTAAGTGAAGCAGAATAGAGATCTGTAATCAACAATTGAGTTGCATCCTATACAGGTCATTTCATTGTTACTTTCTTACCATTGTAGTAGTGATCTCTAAATCTCTTAACCGAGTTGGTCTAATAGCCATATTATAAATCCTCTAACGAGGTGACAGTTCCATTGAATTGTTTTAAAGACCTCTTAAAAGGCCACTCCTAGAAGGGTGATTAAATCCTCTAACAAGGTCACACCTAACAGTGTGTTTTGTAACCTTTTACCAGGTTGGCTTCTAACCGGGCATCACTTCAGAAGAGTGAAAAATAGTAACTAGTTACATTGGTGGTTTTTCCCATATTGGGTTTCCATGTTAAATCTGGTGTCTCTTATGCTCTTGTTATTTCATTATGCATACACATTAATATTTGATGAATGATAAAGAATAATTATATTTAATGCTCTTTGTAATTACCGAGTTATAGTAATTCTCTCTGTTTACTGAGTGACAGCAAAAAATATTTGTTAAAGATATCTAAGGGATCTATGGAAAGATTTTTGTGGTTAACTGATTCACCCCCCCTCTGAGTTACTCCATCTTTATTTCCATCAATTGGTATCAGAGCTCTTGGTGCTTGCAGGAAGGGTTTCAAGAACCTAAGCTAAAGATCAGGATGTCTTACAAGAGAGAAATTCCAAAGCTTAATAGAGATAACTTTTTAGCATGGCAAGGTCTCATGAGACTTCATCTGGTTTCCATTGGTGATACAGGATGCAAATACATTGATGAAGAATATATAGTTCCTACCGGCACATTAACTGTTGAGGACATTGCAGAGAAAAAGAATCATAACACCATGATGATAGACATTGCATTAGCTCTTAGCTATGAAGAATTTGATGAGATCAAAGACTACACCACTGCTTATGGAATGTGGAACAAACTAAAGGAAATCTATGGTGGTGATGCCAATGTAAAGAGAGCCAAAGCAGAAAGTCTAAGAGGATAGTTTGATAGGATGAATATGAAAGAAGATGAGAATGTTGCAAAATATGTTGAAAGAATCAAGGCAAGTGTAAGTGCAATCAAAGCTTCTGGAGGAACAATTACTGATGAAACTTGTATAAGTAAGGTTCTTAGAACTTTACTCCCTATCTATGCTATAAGAGTATCAACTATTCAAGAAAGAAGATGTGAAGAAAATCATAATATAACTTTGGATGCTTTAGTAGGAAGACTGACAGCATTTGAGTTAGACAACTATGAAAACTATGTTCCCACTTCCAAAAATATTGAATCAGCATTTGAGGCCAAGGTTTCACTTAAGAAGGGAAAGAAAATAAAAGAGATTCAGTCAGAAAGTGAAGAAGAATCAGAAGAAAGTTCTGATAGTGATCTTGAAATTGTAGAAGCATTACTTGCAAAGAAATACTCTAGAGGCAGAGGTAAATACAAAGGTAAAACTCCCTTAATCTATTTTTCATGTGAAGAAATTGGTCGTATTGCAGCTAGGTGTCCTAACAAGGAAAGCAATGATGAGAAGAAAGGTCACAAGTACTATGGAAAAAAAACTTCAAATCATTCAAGGATAAAGGTAAGAAAACATGTTTTATGGCTAAAGATTCTGATGATAGTGAAGAAGAAATTGTTTTTATTGCTGTAAAAGATGAATCTGATGATGATGAAGAAAAGGTGGCACTTATTTCTCATATAAGCAAAGATGATATATGGAAAATAGACAGTGGATGTTCACATCACATGATTGGTGACAAAACAAAATTTGAATATCTTGAAGACTGTGATGATGGTAATGTAAGATTTGGAAACAATGAACCTTGTTGTATAAAAGGAAAAGGAAGAATATCACTAACCAAAGAACTTATATGTGATAATGCATATTGGGTTGAAGGACTAAAGCATAATCTTCTAAGTGTAGCACAGTTAATCAACATCAGTTTCAAAGTTGAATTCATGAATGGCCAAGCAAGACTGCTAGATGACAAAGGAAAGCTGATTAGATCAGGCAAACAAACAAAAGGTAACCTGTTTTATCTTGATCTTGGTGAATACTCATGTTTCATTGCTTAAATAGAAGAAAGTTGGTTATGGCACAAAATGTTATGTCATGTAAATTTTGATAACATGGTGAAGATAAGAAAATTCAAGAAAGTTAGAGGCATTCCTATTTTGAAGAAACCTGATATTGGTCTATGTAAAAATTGTCAAATTGGTAAAATGGGAAAGACTAGTTTTAAAAGTAAAAACTATAAGTCTGAAGAAATTTTGGAAATTGTGCATACTGATTTGTGTGGACCTATTGGAGTTGAGAGCTATACTAGAGAAAAATTCTTCATTCTCTTTGTTGATGACTATTCTAGAATGATGACTGTAATGTATCTGAGAGAAAAGTCAGAAGCATTTGAGAAATTCAAATGGTATTTGGCAAGAGTAGAAAAGGAAACAAGGAAAAGATTGAAATGCTTAAGATCAGATAGAGGTGGTGAATTCATCTCCCATGAATTCAATAATTTTTGCATTGAAAGAGGAATCAAAAGATAGGTATCAGCCCCTAGAACCCCTGAACAGAATGGAATAGCTAAAATAAGGAATAGATCTATCATGGACTATGCAAGGACTCTAATGATTGAAAAGAACATTACTATAAAATAATGGAAGGAAGCTATCAGCATTGCAATTCATACCCTGAACCGATTATAGTTGAGAAAAGACACATTCAAGACTCTGTATGAGTTATGGTATGGCTATAAACCTAATGTGAGTTACCTAAAAGTATTTGGTAGCAAGTGTTATATCTTAAAAGAATCTAGAAAAAGAAAATTTGATGTGAAAAGTGATGAAGGAATATTCTTTGGATATTCTAGCAAAAGCAAGGCATATAAATGTTTGAACTTGTCTACTCACAAAGTTATAGAAAGTATACGTGTGAAAATTGATGATTTTGCAGAAAAGACTGAAGAAGAAAGTAAAAAGGAACCAGAGAATTACAGGAGATTTGTCTACATTGAGCCTGATACATTCCCAGACACATCTATCAATAATGAGTTGACTGCATCTATCGAACCTAGTACAGTTACTGAGTCATAGGAAGAAGTTCAAACCGAGTCACAAGGAACCAAGTCTCAGCCTGAAGCTACTGAGCAAACATCTACCGAGCCCAAGCAACTTGTACCTAAAGAGGAAATCCTAGAAGATGACACTGTAACTCATTCAAGAGGCAAGGAACCTGTATTAGCCAAGTATGTTAGAAGATATCATACACCAGATCTGATTATTGGAAACAAATCAGATGGTACCATGACAAGAAGTAAACTAAAAGGTACATGCGTAATTGCTGATTTTGAACCTAGAAATGTGAAAGATGCATTGGAAAATGAAAGCTGGATTAAGGCTATGAATGAAGAAATAGAACAAATAGAAAAGAAAAAAACATGGACTCTTGTACTGAGACCAAAAGACAAAAATGTAATTGGAACAAAATGGGTATTCAGGAATAAGTTGGATGAAGATGGTCAAGTATCAAGAAACAAAGCTAGATTGGTATGTAAAGGCTATTCTCAAGAAGAAGGTATAGATTATGGTGAGACTTTTTCTCCTATTGCAAGATTAGAAGGTGTAAGAACTCTACTTGCTTATGCAACACATAAAGGATTTAAGGTATATCATATGGATATAAAATCTACATTTCTCAATGGAATTCTTGATGGAGAAGTCTACATTGAACAACCTGAAGGCTTCATTGATCCAGATAAAAGGGATATGGTCTACAAATTGCACAAAGCATTGTATGGTCTGAAATAAGCCCCTAGAGCATGGTATGAAAGACTACATAACTATCTTATTTAGATTAACTTCAAAAGAACCAATGATAACAGTAATTTGTACATCAAAGAAGGATTAGACAACAAAATTGTTTTGGCAGAAATATTTGTGGATGATACTATATTTACAGGGAATGATGATCAATGCAAAGAATTTTTAGAGCAAATGAACAAGAAATTTGAAATGTCTATGTTTGGACAGATAAAATTCTTTGTTGGTCTTCAAATTCAGCAGAGCAAGAATGGTATCTACATTACTCAATCTAAATACATTAAGGAAATACTTAAGAAGTTTGGTATGGAAGATTCAAAACTAATTAGTACACCCATGTGTACTAGACTGAAGCTTACCAAAGATAATGATTCAAAAGAAGTAGATCAGACCTTATATAGATCTATGATTGGAAAATTGTAGTATGTAGTGCATACAAGACCTGATATTGCCTTAGCAGTTGGTATAGTAGCAAGATTCTCAGCAAAACCCAGAGAAAATCATATGATGGCAATCAAAAGAATCTTGAGGTACTTGAGAGGAACTGAAGAATATGGTTTGTGGTATAAATTTGGAGGCAATCTGGACTTAAAAGTATTTACTGATGTTGATTGGGCAGGAAACATTGATGACAGGAAGAGTACAAGTGGTGGAGCATTTTTTCTTGGCAAAAGATTGATATCTTGGACTAGTAAAAAACAAAATTGCACATCCCAATCCACAGCTGAAGTAGAATATGTTGCTGCTGTAGTAAATTGCTCTAATATTGTTTGGTTTAAGCAGTTATTGGAAGGCATGAAAGTTGAGATCAAAGAACCAGTTGTTATGTTTTGTGATAATACAAGTGAAATTAACATTTCAAAGAATCCAGTAATGCATTCCAAAACCAAGTACATTGCTATTAAATATCACTTTGTCAGAGAATTAGTGCAGGACAAGGAAATTAGATTGGAATATGTTCATACAAAAGAGCAAATTGTAGATATATTCACCAAACCATTACCTAAGGATGCATTTTTGTATCTGAAAGGTAAGTTAGGGGTTATTCCCCTACCCGAGGCTCACTAAATGAAGATTTAGTGATGCATCAGCTAGAGCATATTGAAAATCAATCAGTTGATGTAGCATATTAAAGAAATCATTACATATGAATCAGTACTTGAGGTACATTGGTATACACTGGCAGTATGTGAGTTGTCTTTGGCATGTGTTGTCAAAGAGGGAGAGTTTTCTATCATCTGTCATTCCAAGAAATTTATTTTCAAAAGAATCATGAATGAAAGTTTGAGGGAGAGTTTTCAGTCGAGAAGGAAGTTTGTTGACAGAGTGAGATTTGAATCAGAACAAAGCTAAGGATATATTCCTTATTCAAATCCTTTTGAAATTTCATTGCGCTATGACATATTGTGTTGCCATCAATGCCAAAGAGGGAGATTGTTGGAAACAATTGTCTGAAGGAGATTATTGGATAAAATTTTTTAAATATGTATTGTCTTTGATGTCACACTATGTCATATCATATATCAATTCTATGTGTCTACCAAGTTTAGTCGGTCAGCTAAGTGTCTACCGAGTTCAGTCGGTCAGCTAAGTGTCTACCGAGTTTAGTCGATTAGCTAAGTATCTCCCGAGTTCAGTCAGTCAGGGAAGTATCTACCAAGTTCTCCCAGGTGTCAAAGGAAGTATGAAAAAAATTAGTGTTAACCAAGCTTCCTCGGTTATCAAAGGAAAGTCAGTATCTACCGAGTTCACTTGGTCCCCAAAGGATGTTGCAGAATTCATAGAGGTAACCGAGCTCTGTCGGTCATCGAAGGAAATCATTTTAACATTAGTGTTTACCGAGCACTATCGGCCATTGAAGGATTTTTGTGAATAAATTTTGTTTATTCCAGCTGACTGTTGTAATATCTAAAATGATTATTTGTGCCAACTTGACAAACTGAATGAACAATCTAGATGATATATATATAGTCATTCAAGAAGGAAATAGTGTGTGGAAGAATGAGCAGCAGTATGAAGGTAGATATGTGTGAATTGTGAAGGATGATCAGATATCCTTGAGAAGAAGCAAAGATATATTCGATCAGAGAGGATCTAAGTGAAGCATAACAGAGATCTATAATCAGCAATTGAGTTGCATCCTATACAGGTCATTTCATTGTTACTTTCTTACCATTGTAGTAGTGATCTCTAAATCTCTTAACCGAGTTGGTCTAACAACCATATTGTAAATCCTCTAACGAGGTGATAGTTCCATTGAATTGTTTTAAAGACCTCTTACAAGGCCATTCCTAGCAAGGTGATTAAATCCTCTAACAAGGTCACACCTAACAGTGTATTTTGTAACCTTTTACCGGGTTGACTTCTAACTGGGCATCACTTCAGAAGAGTGAAAAATAGTAACTAGTTACATTGGTGGTTTTTCCCATATTGGGTTTCCACATTAAATCTGGTGTCTCTTATGCTCTTGTTATTTCATTATGCATACACATTAATATTTGATGAATGATAAAGAACATTATATTTAATACTCTCTGTAATTACCGAGTTACAGTAATTCTCTTTGTTTACCGAGTGACAGTAGAAAATATTTGTTAAAGATATCTAAGGGATCTGTGGAAAGATTTTTGTGGTTAACTGATTCAGCCCCCCTCTCAGTTACTCCATCTTTATTTCCATCAAGAAGATCTTTGATGACCAAGATGAAAATTCAAGTTCTTGGTTTTGATGAGATGAAAGATTCTTATGAGGATGATCCTGATTTTTCTAAGCCATGGAGAAAGTGTAGAGCACCTATTCAAGATCAACAAGATACTAAATGGGATGAATATTTTATTCAGGAAGGTATGTTTTTTAAAGGTATTCAGTTGTGTATACCGAGAGGAGTAATGAGAAATAATTTGATAAAAGAGAAGCATAGTAGTGGTTTAGCTAGACATTTTGGTATTGATAAAACATGGAATTTTCTTAAGAAGTACTATTGGCCCCAGTTGTACAAAGATGTTCAAAAAATTATGAAAATTTGTGGAGTTTGTCAAGTTGCAAAAGGAGTAAGTTAGAATACTGGTTTGTATGTACCGATTATTGTACTTGAGAAAGCTTGGATTGACATCCGTATGGATTTTGTTCTTGGTTTACCAAAGATAGTAAGAGGTAATGATTCTATATTTGTTGTTGTGGATAGATTTTATAAGATGACACATTTTATACCATGTAGAAAGACATAAAAAAAAGTACATGTAGCAAATCATTTCTTTAAGAAAATTGTGAGATTGCATGGATTAATGAGGAGTATTATCTCTGATCGAGATAGTAATTTTGTTGGAGACTTTTGGAAGACCCTTTGGAAAAATTTTGGCGCTGAGTTGAAATATAGTTCTACATTTCACCCATAAACTGATGGATAGATAGAGGTTGTAAATAGAAGTTTGGGTAATCTTTTGAGATTCTTAGTTGGAGACACCCCAAGTAATTGGGATTCTGTGTTAGCACAAGAAGAGTTTGCATACAATAATTCAGTGAATAGGAGTACTTGAAAGACACCATTTGAGATTGTGAATGGCACACAACCAAAAGGTATATCTAATTTGAGAGACATTGAGGATGTAAACAAGAGGAGTGCTGAAGGAGTAAAATTTATTGAGTACATGAAGACATTGCATGAAGATTTGAAGTTGAAGTTGGAAAATAGTAATTTGAAATATAAAGACAGAGCTGATAGATCGAGAAGACATAAGATTTTTGACTTTGGTAATGAAGTGATGGTTCATTTGAAGAAAGGTCAATTTCCTACTGGAACATATAGAAAACTGGAGATGAAGAAGTTTGGACCTTGCAAAATTTTGAAGAAATTTGATAGTGGAAATGCATATGAGATTGAGTTACCTGATGACATGGACATATCACCTATTTTCAAAATTGCTGATTTATATGAGTATCATGAACTTGATGAAGAAATGACATTACCGACAGAGTATCCTAAGAAGAAGAATGAAGAAGTTGAGTAGATCTTGAAGTAGAGAGTTGGCAAGAGCAAAAGAGGAAAATAGTATATGGAATATCTGGTTAAGTGGAAGAATAGAATGATGGAAGACAGTTCTTTGATTTCACAGTCTAAGTTGGATGCAGCTCAAACCATACCTACTGAATGATTCAGAGAATCATTTCAAAATAACTCCAGGTGTTTGATGCAAGAGCATCTTGGGTCCTTGGTAATCCCGGGTCACCAAAAATATGTTTGAAGTTTTTTGTGTTGCTTAGTTTCTTCTTTGACCAATTTGGTTGGTAGTTGGTCAATTTCCTTTGGTTACCAAGTGTTGGCAGTTATCTCTTGGGTGATTGGTTGTTTCACTGGTGCTCGATGTCGCTTGTATGTTGCTCAGTCATCCTTACTTACCGAGTAGATTATTTTGAGTTTTTCTTGGGCCGACTTGTGCATTTATTATGGGTCATAGATTTAATGTTAGAATCCTTCATTGGGAGGCATGTGGTCCCAAATCTAACCATTCATTCCATTGATTATGGATCTAAAGGCCGAATCAGTTTGATTGGCTCTTGTATAAATGTAGTTGTTGGATTAGAGTTTAGAGGGGGTTTCTTGGGGAGATAATAAAAGTTAGATCTAGAGATTTCGGTGGATCCTCACATGTTTGAGGACTTCTGTAATTCATTTTAATATTAGGCCGTAAATGGGAAGGCCTTATAGCTGAAAATGTATAATTCTTTTTGATGAAATATATGAAAGCTTTTGCATTCTCTCTCTCACTATGTTGTTTTTTTCTTCCACGAGTTGTTGAGTAGGCTGGATCATTAGGGTGAGCCATTCCTTTGGTCCCTCTTGTTCTCTATCTTGCATCAATAACTCATAAGAGGGACAATATCCAACACAGTAGGAATGATATCTAGTTCCAAACAAGGATCCTCTTGAGAATCACAATGTTTGATACTAGGTGTGAGTGCTAATTGTGATGAAAGCATGTTAGGTAAATCAATGTCAATGTCAATAGTCTTATATTCATCATTAACATCATCAAGAGTATATTATTCATCTAGATTAATCAAAATAGGATCCAAGATACAAATGGAATCATCATAATCATGCATCTTAACATCATTATTAGTAACAACATCATTCATAGGCTTATCAGAAGAAAATGAAGAATTTTAAAGAATAGAATTCTGAGCTTTAGCTTGAGCATGACACTTCTTACAACATTCATTAGTAGATCGATTACATTTTTATTTTCTTGAAATATGTTGATAACTAGGAGGAACAATTACAGGATCCTTCATAGGTTCTATAGGAGGATTAATAGATTATCAGTAGTCAGATGATCAATAGTAGGAGGTTGATTAACAGATGTAGAAGCCATGAATAAAGGAGGTATGGAAAGTGTAGGCAAAAGACCACGATTAAGATCCACCAGAGGTACACTTAATTTGAGAATCTTATGATGCTTATAGGCTTGATATGAGTGGAAAATATTATCAGGTCGAGAAGGACATGAATTAGTAATGAAGGCCAAAAGAAATCAAGACTAGCACAATCCCTGGGCCTAGAACGTTGATATAAACTATGACTAACCATCTTCACTTCTTCATTATGAAAAAATTTAAGACATTTATGGATAGGTGAAGCAATAGCATGCATGGTATTTAACCATGGCAAACCAAGCTTAACTTGAAACTGATTAGAAGTAGGAACAACAAAAAAAGTAGTGTTCACAATTTTACCACAATGTTCAACTAGCAAGTTAATAGAACCAAATGATGGATAAAGAAAACCATTACAAGTTTGAATCCACACATCAGATGTATCATAAGAATCACGTTGCAAATTTTTAATAAAGAGATTTTCTTTAGTAATAACATTGACTAAGGATGTAGGATCAACAAGACAACCAAGAGTAGGTATCCAAGAAATCCTAGCATAAATGTAAAGGGGACCATTGGGAGCCTTAATAGTCTCAAAATCATCAAAGGTAATCAAAAGTTCCCAAGGTCTTTTATTCTTAGGTTTTTGTCAAGGTTTACGTTGAGCTTTCAATTTAGGCTTAAGTTTTGGTTGAGGTTGAGATTGAAGCTAAGGTTGAGGCTGAGGTGGAGATATATATTGAACAACATGCTCCACTTGATTAACAATGTGATTAAGATCATCCATCTTTGAATCATACACAATATCCATAGAAGATCACTGAGCAGTGGTATTAGTATCATGCATAGGTAAAGGATTCATATAGATTTGAAGATTTTGAGTAGGAGAGACAGATTTGTTCCCACTACCATCAAGATTATCAATAGATAAGGCATTAGAATCAATTACATCTTGAACCTTATGTTTTAAAGTAAAACATTTCTCAATATCATGACCATTCTATCGATGATATTGACAAAAAGCTTTAGAATCAAAAGATTTAGATGCAATCATAGTAGGTAAAAGAGGTCGAATAGGAGGTAAAGTAATAATATTAGTAGTTAACAACCTATCCATAATAGAATATAAAGAGGAGTAAAGAGGAGTAAACATATGATTTAATTGAAAAGTAGTGGAGGCAGAAGTGGCATTGTGAGATGCAGCAACAACTTGATCAGCAACTGCATTCAATTGTTTGTTTATCTTGACATAGTTGTTGAATTTTTGAAATTTATTTGGATTAGGAGAAACATCACTTTTATCAACTGGAACAGGAGCCATTGGAGTATTTCTCTCAAATTGACTCACTTGTAATTGATAATGATGAAGCACTGCACAAAGTTGTTGAAAAGAGGTAAATTCAGTAAGAAGAATCTTCTCTCTAATATCCTTTTGTAAATTTGAAATAAACATACATTGAATATCAATATCAGGAACATGATAGGAAATCTGAGCATGTAAATGCTTAAATCTACCAATAAATTCAGTCAATTATTCCTTAGAACTTTGTTTACAATGCATCAAATCAGTCCAAGACACTTGCAGACCAATGTTATTTTGAAATTGTTGAATAAAAGCATTGGAAAGTTGTGGAAATGAATCAATGAATAAGGAGGCAATGAACAATACCATTGTAAGGCCTTGTCATGAAAAGTTCTAGCAAACAACTTGGCTAAAATCCTATGGTCATGAGCATAATCACTACAAAGGATTTGAAATGTTTTAACATAATGAACAAGATCTCCTTTTCCGTTATAATTCTCAAGATGAGGCATATCAACTTGCTAAGGAACAAGAGTACGAATGATGTCTAGGGACAAAGGACTTCCCATGTCACATGTAGGAATGCTAAACTTGTTTTTAGACAAGGATGCAAGTTGTTATTGTAAGGATGACACAGTCTGAGCCAAACTAATGATTTTTGGATCATTAGAAGAAATAGGAGGAATAGAAACACTACAAACACTAGGTAAAGTGTAAGAAGCTGCAGGAATAGAAGACACAATTGGAGGAACACTTGGAACTATAGTTGGAAGAGGATTGAAATACATAAAAGGAACATTATGATAAGAAGGTTGTGATGTAGGAAGGGACATGAGAGGAACACTCATAGGAACAGAGGGAATTGACATAGTCACCAAATGAGTATAGGTAGGAATACTAGGTAAAGTAATAGAAGAAGGTTCTACACTAGAAACTGGAGGAATCAACCCTAAATATTGAGCTTCTTGAGCTAAAGGTTTAACATTTGAATGCACAAGATGAGTAATATCATGCAAGAGATTAACACCTTGATCACTATCATGAAGGACATTCTTAAGAGCATCGATGGCTTGAATAAAATCTTGATTATGGTTTTCTTGAATAAGCCAATTACTCATTTTATCAAGTTCAATTGAAAGTTTTTGGACTTGTTCAGGAGGAAATCTTAAAGCATCATCCTCATCATTAGATGAGTGAGAAGAGTCTTGCTCCATAATAGGATTGGAATCATGAAGAATCAAATTATCATCTAGGATCCTAAGGAAAGGAGTGGAAGACTTAGGATCAAAGGCACCTATAAGTCTACGACTTTGTCTAACCAGAATACTATAAGTAGGACTACTAGTAGTAAAGCTCATAAACCAATGCAATGAAAATGAACTAAACTAAGAAAACATAAAGCAAAGATTTTGCAATTTTTTTATTATTTTCAAATATAGATACAAGTAATCTAACTAGCATGTAAGATTTAACAAATCTAACACTAAAAAGATAATATATAGGGAAATATAACACCACAAAACATAATAGGGCATCTAATTCCACAAAATCAAATAGGGTAAGTATGTTGGGGTCATGAAAATGAATAATGGTGAAATGGGTTCACCACTATGAATAGGATAAAATATGGGTATGGATGAAAGTGAATATAAAGGATCATCAAAATGAATGGTATGAAAATGTGAATAGGGTTGAATAGTGGTAGATAAGATAATATGATATGAAAGGGGGAATATAGGACCTATCCTTAATCCAAATTCCCAAAAGGAAATATCCAAATGGATTAATCACAAAGAAGTGATCAATACACAAATGAGTCAAATAATGGAGAACATGAAGAAAGGAGGAAATCCTATAATCTACTATAGAAAGTATGTACTTAAAATCTTAAATGAACAAAAGGAAAATAGGGAAAATCTAGAGAATTCTGATTTCTGATGTCTGTGCACAGTTTCAGGAAATTCTACAAACTGCTCCGGATTGGAAATGCTGAGACAGAGAAAACCCAAAAAACATTTATCCTTCTGAGGTCAGGTCAACTTCGACCTAGATAGCGGGGCACAATCTTACCCCCCACTAAATTTCATCCCTGACCTGAGATAAATCTAACAAAAATTTTGTTTGCGGATCTCGAAAGTTCAGGAAAAAGGATATCCAGATCTGAACTTCATTTCGATGTCCTGTACCTGTATCTGTAAAAAAAATAGTTTTTTTTGTTTAGATGGGAGGTTTTCCTTAGTCAAACCCCAGTTTGGAATCAACCTTGAAATGTAATAGAAATTACAATATATATAAACAAATTAAATGGAACTATTCACCTTGCTTATGTTGAAGTCCTTGTGGAGGATTCGAATCCTTGAATCCAAAAGTAGGGATGCTCCAAATGAATGTAGAAATGTATAGGATGTCTCAAATCAATGGCATTAGATCTTCAACACCAATCTTGAATTTATATTTCCATAGGAAGAGACTTGAATGAATGTGGATGGAGAAATCTTCAAGGGAGCTCCAAAGAGATTGAATCTTTCAATAGCTAACAATGGATCTCCTTGACGAATGCTTGAATGGATGAGTACTTGAATGCTTGAAGATGAATGAATGCTTTCTTTCTTTCCTTCTCCTTCTTTCTTACTTGTAATTGAGAGCTTGATGTCTTGATCATGAAAGGTGGATGTAATTGCTTGATTGTGGATGTCTCCTTGAGAGCTCTTGATGAATGATGGATGTGAAAATGAAAGAGGAAGGCTTCCTTTTATAAAGATCTAGGGTACAAACTCCTAGAGAAGCTGACATTGGAGAATTAAATCTGAATTAACCTTAACCCCTAGAAATGGACCTATATTAAATTCAATTTAACGGTTTACCATTCTGAAATCTGAAACAACTGACCCGGAAGCAGGAAAATAAAACTTTTCAAAGCTCGACATCCTGAAACTTCCAGAAACTAAAATTTGGACCTAGGGTCAAGGATGAGGTTGACTCTGCCCTAGGTCAAATTTGAGGTTGTCCTTGACCCAGAAAGTCAAAGTCTCCAATTTCTCAGAGAAATTTTGTTAGAAAGTGCCTGGAAATAGGGAAGAGAAGCAGAATAGGGGGAAATAGCCAGATCCATGCAAAGATCCAATCAAGGCTCTTTACATGGCCCCAGACCACTTAATCAGAGGGATAAATGCTCTTATCATGGAAGTGCTTCAATTTTAAGATGATAAAGTTGGAAACTTTTGTAATATTTTTTTTGGAAGATAATTTATTAGTGTTCTCTGCAGAACCAAAATAGTGTGAAGAGCTCGATTATCCTTGTGCTATGGATTGATCTGAGCCTCATGTCTACATGTTAATTTTTTTTTGTGTTTCTATATTTATTTGGTGTGTGTATACTTAGGATTAGTTTATTTCTTCTTTTCTTTTCATAAGTCTATCCTTTGTGGCCAGTCCACTGGTCTAAACATGGTTGAGAGACCAAATATGGCTCTAGCATGAAATCCACTGGTGGATGTGTGCTAAAATGTTGACACATTTCTATGAGTCATTATATCCAAGATTTCTTAAGAATAAGGTCTCAACTGGTGACTCATAGCTCTCTATTCATGGAGTGCAAGGGTTTATAATGGAGGCCCCCAATTTAGACCTAGTTTGTGCCAATGCAAGTACACCATAACATGAGATATTCATAGAGGAAAAGAAAGAATGCTAGTCTCCATGATCATCAAATATGCATGCAAATGAAAATGGAAGCCATTCTATATGATAAAAATGCATTAAAGTAAACTAATCTATGAAAGGAAATATGCATGCAAGATTATTCTATGAAATGAAATATGAATCTAATCTAACATGCAAGTGCAAGAGTAATCTAAATGGATTTCCATGGAAGCATGAGAGAAGAAGACAAGAAAAGAGATGTTGCAATGTTCAAGCTCAAGTGCTCAAAACTCTCCTCCAAAATCGCTTTCCAAACCTGCATCATAACAATACAATAAAATCTTGATCCTTAAAATGAGAAGGAGAGGGCTCCTTTTAATGGAAAGTGTGGAGGGGAAGGAATCCTCAAGAGAAATGTGGGATAAATCCCTAAAAAGGAAAGTAAGAGGAAAAGGCCCACCACTTATAAATATTTGCATTCAAAGTGGAGAGAAAAAGGAATTTTTATTTATTTTTATTTGATTTATTTCCTTTTTAGATCATAAAGAGAGATTTAAGTGGGGATTTTATTAAAAGAGGGATTTTCTTTTAATAAGATTATTTTATTTTATTAAAAGAGAAGTTTTATTTTAACTAAATAAGGCTTAGGAAAAATTATCAAACCTTAGGAAATATTGAAATAATTAAATTAATTATGATTTGATCAAGGAAATTGATTTGAATTGAAAATATTGCAAGACATTTATTCAGGAAATTGATAAAATGATGAATGGGGGCCCAGAGTCTAGGCGACCATTTGAGGGTGCATACATTTTCCCCTCTTTGACTAATGTGTGATAAGCTAATTAAAAAAGGCAAGGTCAACACCCTTGTAAATAGGTAATTGATATGTCTAAGATAATAATCTCAAGAAAGATTTCCCTAAGCAGAGAAATTGATAGGATTGATAAAGATAAATCAAGGATTGATCTTTGATGGTACATCCCCCTCGTGATCAAAATAAAAATGAGATAGAGGAGAAACAAAAAATTGATAAATTTGATCAAATCGAACTAAAGATAAGGTTCTTGATGTAAAATGAAAGATATAAGGATCACATAACCAAGGTAGATCATCAAGCATGAAATATTATGCCCCAAGGTTGAATTAGAAGAAAATAAGTGGGATGAAAGTGAATGGAAGATACTAGTTTGGAAGAGGTGGAAAGAAATGGAGAGAAGAAAGATAATTTTCCCTAGGAAAGAGAATGCCCCAAAATAAATCAACTATTTAAGATAGGAAATTTCAATTGAGATCATGAAAGAAGGTAAGGAAATGAACATCAAAATGTGATGACAGTTGATTGAAAGTCCAAAAGAAAGATGAATGAAAACCCTCTCAAACTCATAATGCAGCCTAAAAATACAAATTAAGATGAAGTCTAACAATGCAAGCTATATGAAAATGCACAGGTGTACTTGCAATAGAGAAACTGTAACATAGGATTTTGTGTTCATCATTCATTAGAGAATGTTAAGGAGCTTATTTTCATCATTGGGGCATTATTAACAAACATCAAAAAAATCACACAATCATCACCAATCATGAGTACAACTATGAATATATGAATGTGATTTATATCGAGATGTCGGGATGACTATAAGAACAATTGTGCAAAAAAATAGTCAAGGATGATGCCTCAAATCTCCTAAGTGTTTCAAGGGGACAATAAGAGACACTCCAGAGCTTCAAGATGACACCCACAAGTAGAAAGAAAATAAAAACATGCCCCATGCCCTGAGTCCTCTAGCTATGCATACTAGAGAGACATATTAGACAAGGACACTCAACGAAAATCAATAACAGTCAGCACACAAAGAAAAGATCATGACATAGCTGAATCATTAAGTGTTGTGTTTAAAAATTTAAGTGTGTTAACTAATACTGAGTTTTGAAGACAAGAATTGAATGCTTGCAAGTAGGTAAGATCACATGACAAAACTGGGTAAGACCAAACTGATAAGTGTTGAAAAAATCTCGATGTCAGGGGTTGTATTGAAAAATATAGCTGGTGTGGTGTTGAAAAACACCATTTGTGAGGTTTCCTAAAGACTAACACATCCAAGACACAAAAGCTAACATAGTTATGGACCCTAGACAAAGACAAAGACCAATTCCAAACCACGGCAACAAGGACAAGACATGATGGATAAAGGCTAAGTGTTGAGGACACGTGCTAAGAAACAGGGGTGTAAAGGCCTCAAGTAGTGCCCATTTCTAGGTTTTCACCACTTGAATTTTGTTGCAAATTTTTTTTATTTATTTATTTTTATTTTTATTTTATTTTTTATTATTTTATTTATTTTTTTAAATTTTTTTTTTAGAATATATAATTTTTTTGGAGATACATCAAAGCACCTATTGCTAGGTTTTCACTAAGATGATCATTTTTTCAGGACATTTTCTGATTTTTAGAATTGTTGACAATATATCATTTTTTTGGATTTTTTCAGGATCAATAAGTATGTACAAAGGATGCCCCGAGATAGAATGGGCATCAAGGATATAACTTCTTTAGGTGCAAGACATTGATAGGATTAGGGAGTTGCTCTCCCGCTACTGTAGATAGTAAATAAGAACCTGACCCAAAAGCTACTATAATGATGTAAGGTCCAAGCCAATTAAGTTAAAATTCTCCCTTTTGATCTCTATGTTGTTGATTCTTAGGATTTTCACATAGGACAAGATCTCCCACTTGGAATTCTCTAGGGTGAACCATTTTGTTGAAGGCCTTGGAAATTCACTTTTGATAAACCCTCATATGGTCAAATGATACTTGACGTTTCTCATCTAGAAGTTCTAACTCTTGATGCAGGAGCATCTTAGGTCCTTCGCAATCGTATGTCACCAAAAACATATTTGAAGTTTTTCTGTGTTGCTTGGTTCCTTCTTTGACTGAGTTGGTTTGGTGTTGCTTGGTTTCCTTTGTTCGTCAATGTTGGTTGATTTTCTCTCTGCGCTCGGTTACTTCCCTAGTGCTCAATGATGCTTGTTTGGCACTCGGTTAGCTTTTCTTATCGACGGGTTTCTTTTGAGTTTCTGTTGAGGCCAACTTGTGCATTTAATTTGGGTTATGGATTTAATGTTGGTATCCATTATTGGGAAGCATGGGGACCTAGATCTATTTGTTCCTTCCATTAATTATGGATCTGAAGGCCGACTTGAATTTTGATAGCCTCTTGTATAAATGTAGTTGTTTGGTTAGAGTTTGAAGGAAGGATTTTTTGGATGGAAGATAAAAGATAGATCTTAGAGATAATTGGAAGATCCTCACATGTTTCATAACTTATGTACTTAATTGTAATATCTATCCGAAACTAGGAAGGCCTTACAGTCGGGCATGTATGAATCAATTTGAAGATAATATATGAAAGTATCCTGCATTCTTTCTCTCATTGTGTTGTCATTGCTTTCAAATGTGTTTGGGAAAGGTGGATCTAGTTAGGGTGTGCCTTTGGCCCCTCTCCTCATTCTCCTTTGTGTCAGGTGGTATCAGAGTGAGGTGAGATCTAGATCTAGGTTTGCAAATCTAGGATTGAAGGTTCCTTTTTGTGAAGCCCTAGTTGAATTCTTGAGGGGTAGAAGATTGCAATCTAACCTACAGTTGCAAAGGGTTTTCAAGATGGTTTGTGGGAGGCGAGATGCAGATCCAAGATTGGTAGACATGTTGAGACAACTTGCTGCTAGGTTAGAAGTTGTTGAAACAACCTAGAGAAGAGGAAGACATCTTGAAGATTTTAGTGATGATGAAGTTGAGGAAGAACAAGAGAATGTAGAACCTACACTTGTGATGCATCAGGGTGAATAAATATTCTTCAAGGCTTTGATAAGTCTAAAGTCTATACCACACTTTAATCCTCCTAAGTATGGTGGAAAATTGGATTCTGATGAATTGGTGGATTAGATCACTGAGATGGAAAAGTATTTTGAGTATGAGAATGTACCTAAGGAAAAGAAGGTGAAAATTGCAAGCACAAAGTTGAAAAGTCATGCATCCTTGTGGTGGGAACGTCTATAGCTGGATAGAAAAAGGAAAGGAAAAGAAAAAATCAAGGTATGGAATAAAATGGTGAAAAAGTTGAAAGCAAAGTTCTTACCTTGTGATTATCAAATTAACCTAGTTAGGGGAATGAAAAGTTTGAGGCAGAAAGATAGCTCGGTAAAGGAATATACTAAGGAATTATATAGATTAGATATTAGATCTGGACATGATGAAGATGATGTGGAAAGAATTTCTAGATACTTGAATGGTTTGATAGTTTCCATTCAAGAAGAAATTAGTTTGGTTAAATTGGACAACATTGACAAAGCTTATCAATTTGCATTGAAATTTGAGGAGAAATTGAACAAAAGATATGAGAAAAGAAAAAGAGTTAGAGGTGGTAAATTTCCTAGAGGAAGAGATAGATCTTATGGTGAAAACGGTGGATCTGAACCTAAAAAGACAAATTTGGATAAAGGCAAGACCAAGTGGAAAGGTGAAATTTCATCTAGAGGTAGAGGCAGTACCTACCAAGGTGGTTATACCAGAGGATGTTTTTGAGGAACTTTTTACAATTGTGGAGAAGAAGGACATAGATGATTTGAGTGTACATATGCAAGTAAGAAGGCTAGTAGCGGTAGAAATGCCTTGGTGCAAGAAGAGTCGCTGACTGAACCTGAGAAGGAAAGTAATTTGATGGTAAAGAGAGCAGTTTGGAATGAAGGTAAAAAAGAAGATCCAGTAAGGAAAAGTTTGTTCAAGACCAGATGTAGAGATTCTGACAAAGTTTGGAAGGTAATTATTGATAGTGGTAGCTCAAAGAATCTAGCATCTAAAGAGATGGTCACAAAATTGTAGTTGAAAACATTGTAACATCCGAAGCCCTATCAGATTTCATGAATCAAAGATGAGAATACACTCTTGGTAAGTGAACAATGTTATGTGAGTTTGAAAATTGGAAAGTACTATGATAAGGTGTTGTGTGATATCATGCCTATGGATTGTTTTCATATTTTGTTGGGTAGACCTTGGCAATATGATAGACATGCTATATATGATGGTAGATTGCATAAATATACTATTTGGGCTGATGGAAGAAGACAAATCTTGTTACCTTTGATGGAAGAAACTGTGAATAATGTTTGCACATCTGTGAAATTTTGCCTGATGGAAGGAAGAAATTTTGTTAAGGACTTGAAGAAGAATGATGTCTATTTTGTTGTGATTCCTAACAAACCAAGTATGAAAATAGAGGATAGTGTTCCTGAGGAGATTGATAAGTTACTCATTGAGTATAGTGAGATCATTTTTGATAATGTACCTAATGGTTTGCCACTAAAAAGAAGCATTGATAATTGCATGGATCTAATCCTGGAGCTAGTTTACCGAACAAGGCACCTCATCAGTTGACACCTACTGAGAATCACGAATTGATCCAATAGATTCAAGAATTGTTGGAGAAAGGATTGATCGGAGAAAGTTTGAGTCCTTGTGTAGTACCTATTGTATTTCCACCTAAGAATAATGGAGAATGGAAAATGTGTATTGATTCTAGAGAAATCAATAAGATAATAGTGAAGTATAGGTTTCCTATACCAAGAATGGATGACATAATGGACAGTTTGACTGGAGCAAAGTATTTTACCAAAATTGATTTGAAAAGTGGGTATCATCAGATAAGAATCAGAGAAGGTGATGAATGGAAGATCGATTTTAAGACAAAAGAGGGTTTGTATGAGTGGTTGGTTATGCCTTTTGGTTTAACTAATGCACCAAGTACTTTTATGAGGTTGATGAATGAATTTTTTAAGAAATTCTTGAGTAAGTTTGTGATTGTATATCTTGATGATATTCTGATATTCAGTAAGACTAGAGAAGAACATTTTTTGCATGTTAGACAAGTTTTGCAGAGATTGAAAGAAGAAAAGTTGTTGATAAATCTGAAAAAGTGTTCATTCATGAAAGAGGAGATTGTTTATTTGGGATTTGTGATTTCAGCTGATGGTTTGAAGATGTATCTTCAAAAGGTTGAAGCTATTTTGGATTGGCCTACACCTATGAATGCTAGTGAGGTAAGATCATTTCATGGATTGGCAAGTTTTTACAAAAAGTTCATTAGGAATTTCAGTTCAATTTGCAATGCTATGACTGAGACTATGAGAGGAGACAAAAGAGAATTCAAGTGAACACATGGAGCTGATAAAAGTTTTGAGACTCTAAAGCAGAAGGTTGTTGAATTTCCTATTTTGGCATTGCCTGATTTCAATAAGGTATTTCAAGTGGAATGTGATGCAAGTGGAAGTGCAATTGGAGCTGTTTTGACTCAAGAAGGTAAACCTCTTGCTTTCTCTAGTGAAAAGTTGAATCATGCAAGGAGAAAATATTTTGTGTATGATCAAGAATTCTATGCTATTGTTCAAGCACTAAAGAAATGGAGACATTATTTGATACCAAGTGAATTTGTGTTGTATACCGATCATAAGGCTCTACAGTATTTGGGTAGTTGGAATAAGTTGAATCAGAGACATATGAAATGGGTTGAGTACTTGTAGAGTTATACATTTGTGATAAAGAATAAGAGTGGAGTCGCTAACTGAGTTGTTGATGCATTGAGTGGAAGGAGATCTTTGATGACTGAGATGAAGATTGAAGTTCTTGGCTTTGATGAGATGAGAGATTCTTATGAATTTGATCATGATTTTTCTGATCCATGGAGAAAGTGTAGAGCACCTATTCAAGATCAACCAAGTACTAAATGGAATGAATATTTTATTCAAGAAGGTATGTTGTTTACAAGTATTTAGTTGTGTATACCAAAATGACCAATGAGAACTAATTTGATGAAGGAGAAACAAAGTAGTGGTTTGGCTGGACATTTTGGTGTTGATAAGATATTGAATTTTCTCAAGGATAAATACTTTTGGCCACAGTTGTATAGAGATGTTTAGAAATTTGTGAAAAGTTGTGGAATTTTTCAAGTTGCAAAAGGAGTAAGTTAGAATACTAGATTGTATACACCGATTGTTGTTCTTGAGAAACCTTGGATTGACATCAGTATGGATTTTGTTCTTGGCTTACCGAAGACAATAAGAGGTAATGATTCTATATTTATTTTTGTTGATAGATTTTCTAAAATGGAATATTTTATACCTTGTAGAAAGACATCAGATGTAGTACATGTAGAAAATATTTTCTTTAAGGAAATTATCAGATTGCATGGATTACCAA
The DNA here is from genome assembly GCA_027943335.1 of Chamaecyparis obtusa. NCBI lineage: Eukaryota > Viridiplantae > Streptophyta > Pinopsida > Cupressales > Cupressaceae > Chamaecyparis > Chamaecyparis obtusa. Next base: position 288,440 of record BSBK01007370.1, read on the forward strand.
GGAGTATTATCTCTGATCGAGATAGTAAGTTTATTGGATACTTTTGAAAGACTCTTTGGAGAAAATTTAGAACTGAGTTGAAATATAGTTCTACATTTCACCCACAAACTGATGGACAGATAGAATTTGTGAACAAAAGTTTGGGAAATCTTTTGAGATGTTTAGTTGGAGACACACTCAGTAATTGGGATTTTGTGTTGGCACAAGTAGAGTTTGCATACAATAATTTAGTGAATAGGAGTATTGGAAAAAAAAATTTTGAGATTGTAAATGGCATACAACCAAGAGATATATCTGATTTGAGAGACATTGCCGATGAAAGAAAGAGAAGTGCTGAAGGAGGAAAATTTGCTGAGTACATGAAGACATTGCATGAAGATGTGAAACACAAGCTGGAAAAGAGTAATCAGAAATATAAAGACAAAGCCGATAAATCAAGGAGAAATAAGACTTTTGATGTTGGTGATTAAGTGATGGTTCATTTGAAGAAAGGAAGATTTGCTGTTGGAACGTATGGAAAGTTGAAAATGAAGAAGTTTGGACCTTGCAAGACTTTGAAGAAATTTGACAGTGAAAATGCATATAAGATTGATTTACCTAATGACATGGACATATCACCTATTTTCAACATTGTTGATTTTTTGGAGTATTATGAACCTAATAAATAGATGATAGTACTAATGGAATTAATAAGAAGAAGATAGAAGAAGTTGAGCATATCTTGGAGCAAAGAATTGGCATAAGTACAAGAGGAAAATAGTATGTGGAATATCTAGTAAAATGGAAGAATAGATCAATTGAAGATAGTTCTTGGATTTCACAATATGAGTTGGATGCAACTTGGATCATACCTATAAAAATGATTTGGAGAATCATTTCAAGATAACCCTAGGTGTTTGATGCAGGAGCATCTCGGGTCCTTGGCAATCCTGTGTCACCAAAAACATATTTGAAGTTTTTATGTGTTGCTCGTTTCCTTCTTTGACTGAGTTGGTTCAGTGTTTCTCGGTTTCCTTTGTTTACCAATGTTGGTTAGTTATCTCTCTGGCACTCAGTTATTTCCTTGGCACTCAGTGATGCTTGTCTAGTGCTTGGTTGGATTTTCTTACCAATGGTTTTCTTTTGAGTTTCTATTGAGACTGACTTGTGCATTTAATTTGGGTCATGGATTTAATGTTGGTATCCATTATTGGGAAGTATGTGGACCTAGATTTGGTCATTCTTTCTATTAATTATGGATCTGAAGGCCAACTTAGTTCGGTAGCCTCTTGTATAAATGTAGTTATTTGGTTAGAGTTTGAAGGAAGGAGTTTTTGGATAGAAGATAGAAGATAGAGTTTAGAGATATTTGGCATATACTTGCATGTTTGAGGACTTCTATACTTAATTGTAATATTTGGCCGAAACTAGGAAGGTCTTATAGCCCGACATGTATGAATAAATTTGAAGATAATATATGAAAGTATCCTACATTCTCTCTCTCACTATGTTGTTGTTGCTTCTGCATATGTTTGGGCAAGGTGGATCTGGTTAGGGTGTGCCTTTGGGCCCTCTCCCCATCCTCCTTTGCGTCAACTCTTGAAGTCTCATGGCATGGTAGTCTTCATTTGTAACTAGACCTTTGAGGGAAACCCTAAGTGAAGGAATCTCAACCTTTAAAGGTAACACTGCTTCAACACCATATGCAAGGGAAAAAGGAGTAGCCCTAGTAGGAGTACAAATACTCATTCTTCAGTCCCACAAAGCCAAATTTATCTATAAGTACCAATCTCTACCACTCTTACAAACTTTTCTATGTAGGATTTTAAGAATGGTTTTGTTTAATGCCTCTGCTTGACCATTTCCTTGCGGGAAGTAAATGGAGGACCAATGTTGTTTAATATTGAATTTCTTATAGAGTTGTTTTTAAGTTCTTTATTTTTGAACTAGCCTTCATTGTCAGTGATAATCTCAAAAGGCACTCCATATCAATAGATGATATGGTTTAGAATGAATAGAGAGACTATCTTGCCCAAGGTAATAGAAATTGGGACATCCATTTAGCGAAGTAATCAGTAGCAGTGATAATAAACTTGTGTCCAACTAATGAGTTGGGATGAATCTACCCAACAATATCAAAGTCCTAGAACTGAAATGGCCAATGAGATATAGAAGGAATGGGCTCCCTACCTAGAACATGTATCAGGTTACTATGTTTTTGACACTTTTCACATGACTTTGCAAATGCTATTGCATCCATTTGCATCGTAGGCTAATAGTACCTCACCCTAAGAAACCTTTGGGCCATGGAAAGACCATTGGAATGTCCCCCATAGATGCCCTCGTGGATGTCAAATAATGCTTGGTCAAATTCTTCCTTTTCCAAGAATCTAAGAAGTGTTCCATCTAGACCCCTCCTATACAAATCACCAGAGATAAGGGAATGGTGAGTGGGATTTCAGGTAAGATTTTTGCATTTAGATCAGTTAAAGGTTTCAAGTATAATGCCATCACAAAGGTATGAGTAAATGGCACCATAACAAGATGACTCATGACTAACAAGGGTAAAAATAACATGATTTTCTTGGGAGTCATAGATAGGGTGATGTAGCTCTTCCACCAGGAATTCAAATCTGGATTCATGTTGCACTAACTAAAGGAGTGAAGTAAGTGTGGCCATAGCATCAACTTCTCTATTATCTGCTCTAGGGATTTTCTAAAACATGATAACTATGAAGTATCATTTTAAGGAATCAACCATTTTCTTGTAAGGTACCAGTTTCTCATTCTTTGTTTGATATTCATCATTGACTTTGTTGGTTATTAGCTATGAATCCCCATAGACATGTAACTCTATGATTGTCCATTCTATGGCCATCTTAAGTCCATTTTTTAAAGCTTCATACTCAACAATGTTGTTTGTACATGGGAACCATAACTTGTAAGACTTAGGTATCATGTACCCATGAGGAGAAATAAGCAACACACTATCTCCTGACCCATTTTGCATAAAGGATCCATCAAAGAATATCTTCCATGTTCTTTCAGTCATATACATGAGGTGTTCATCTGGGAAGTCAACTTGAATAGGTGCATTATCTTGTAGTGGGAAATCAATCAATTGATCTGCTATGGCTTGTCCTTTGATTTCTTTATGCTCAATGTACTCTATGTCAAACTCTAAAAGGATCATCATCTATTTAGCAAGTCTACTCGTGAGGGCAGCCTTACCTAGTAAGTACTTGAGTGGATCTATTTTTTCTATGAGGTGTATAGTGTGCGCAAGCATGTAATGTCACAACTTTTGGGAAGCAAACACAACTACAAGACAAGCTTTCTCAATGCTAGTTTAGTTAACCTCATATGAAACAAGAGTGCGGCTAATGTAGTATATTTCTCTTTCTTTCCCATGTTCATCAAGTTGAGCTAGTACTGTGCCCAAGGAAGATTATGTCATTGAAATGTATAGAATAAGTGGTTTCCCTAGGATAGGAGGCATTAAAATGGGAGGATTTTCCAAGTATTTCTTGATTTGATCTATGCTCTTTTGACAATCCTCATTCCAAACACATTTGAATCCTTTGTGTAAGTTCTTGTTGAAAGGTTGAGCTCTATTTGAAAACTATGAAATGAATCTCCTTATGGATTGAAGATGTCCTTGAAGACTCCTGATTTGACTAATGTTTCTAGGAGATGGCATATCTATGATTTATTGGACTTTTTAGGGTCTACCTCTATTCCTTTTGCTAAAATTATGAATCCTAGTAGTTTCCCAGAGGTGACACCAAATGCACACTTTTTAGGTTTTAACCTTAGTTGAAATTGTTCCATGCGATCTAGAATGACTTCTAAATCATCTAAGTGTGTGCCTCTTTTCTTAGACTTGGCCAAGGTGTCATCCACATAATCTTTGATTTTTTTATGCATCATGTCATGAAAAATGGTTGTCATAGCTCATTGATAGGTGGCTCTTGTATTTTTTAATCCAAAAAGAATAACATTCCAACAATAGGTACCCCATGCACAAGTGAATGTAGTATTTTCTTGATCTTCAGGAGCTATCTTATTCTGATTATATCCGAAAAAACCATCCATCAAGGAATAAATCTCATAACCCACAATCATATCCACTATCATGTCTATATTGGGAAGTGGAAAGTCATCCTTTGGGCATGCTCTATTGACATCTCTAAAATCTATGCAAATTCGAATGGATTTTTCATGTTTGGAAACTGGTACAATATTTGATATCCATTCATCATAGTCAATAGCTCTTATGAATCCTGCACCAAGGAGTTTCTCTAATTCTACTTTGACTAGGAGAGCTATGTGAGGATTCATCTTTCTCAATTTTTGTTTAACCATTTTGACACTAGGAGCTATGGACAAGTGATGCATGATAAGATTAGTGTCCAACCCTGGCATATATGAATAAGTCCATGCAAATTTGATCTTCTTTTTCTATAAGAACTTAGTGTATGCTTCTTTTTCTTATGGTGACAAGGACTAAGCCAAGTGTTCTATATATGGAGCCTCATTTGTAACCAAATTGATTTTTTGTGTTGGTTCAATAAGCACTGAAGATCTATCTTGAAATTAGCTAGGGAGACGATCAAGTACCTCATCCTTAGGTGCCTCAGAGAGGTTTTCACCCTTGGATATGGCATTTATTTTTATTTTTATTTTCTAATTGTTATATCCATAATTGGGAAAAAGTAAAAGTTTGTAGAATATTGATTCACCCCCCCCTCTCAATATTCCCTATTTCTAATATTTTTCACCCTTGGATACACCATTTATTTTTATTTTTTTGGTTCTGACACCGCCACATAGTGGTTTTCACCATCAGAACTCCTATTCTTTTTATTTTATTTTCTTTTTATTTTGTGACTAAGGTACTTGATGTCTAGCTCTGTCATGCTGGTAGCCGGTTCACTGGTGGAAGAGACTACAGGTTGAATGGCATTTAAGTAACATGCTATATCATAATCATTTTGAAACATTAAGAGCTCGGGTTCTTGATAGCATTGGGACCAATCAAGGAGTTTAGGATGAACAAGAGGTAAGTCAATGAATATTTCAAGGTTGTGAATGTGAATGATATCATCTCTGGTGCCCAAAGAGTCAGAGTTTGTCAAGTATCCTTCTAAGATACTCAAATTGGGATTCAACCTAACAAGTGAAGAATCATCCACTAAGGAAACATGTGGGTTCAAATCCTCTAATCCTACATGTGACCCATCAGATACCTCAGGTTGAGAACTATAAGTGTGGATGACATCAACATACATGTCAACTGTGGAAGGCTTTAAGAAGGAGTCCCATTCATACTCTTATGAACTTTTTTCTGAACTTCGATGAGGATGTTTACACCATGAAGGTTTTAGATGTCTTGATGTGGAAGTTCTAATGTCATCAAGGGTAATACCTTCTCTTTCCATCAAACAAAAAAGATTATTTCATTGACATTCTCTGATAGGATCTTTTACATCTGATTCATCTTGTTCTAAGCTTGCAACTATCTCATGAATGATTGGACTATCTAAATCTACCCAAAGGAGATTAGTGAAAGGGACCCAATCTTCACACATATCTTGTTGATTTGTCAAATTAGGTATGTATTCTGGTTCATCTTCACTATTTGACTCATCAAGGATAGGAGTAGTGTTTCTTTTGTGATTTGCATATCCTAGGCCAACCATCTTCTGAGACTTGTATCCAAAAAGATCATGATCAAGGGGTTCAGCTCTAGCATCCAATTTGTGACTAAGAGGGTGATGTGCAGGATAGCCCATCCATTTGAAAAAAGTATACCCTCTTCCATAAGCCTTAGGAGAGGGAGAAAAGTTCTTATTGTGCATGTATTTCTCTTCTCTATAAATATAGTCTTTAACATCTATCTCTTCTATCTCATCTTGAATAGGCATTGAGGACCCTACAAACATGCCAAATAAAGTCATAGCTGAAGAGGAAGGTCTCATTTCTTATGAAGGCTTTCCATAAGACCTAGGTGAAACTGCTAGTGTTGTGAGGGAGTTGAGTTGATACCCCCCAGGCCAACGTCTACTAGCTTGACCTTTTTTTTATATTCATCTAAGGTTGCATTGAAGTCTTCTACTTCTCTATTGAGGGGAACATGAGCACTCACTGAAACTGAGTAAACAGATAAAGTGTTATCCCCAGGTATACAAATATCTATTCCATTGTAAGGGAACTTAACACACTAATGATAGGTAGATGACACTGCTTGCATATTCTAAATCCATGATCTACCAAGTAAGATATTGTATGGAAGGGGGCCAACATCAACTATTTGGAATAAAACATCTTTTTCAATAGGGCCAATCCTAACAGGAAGGATGACCAACCCCTTACAATTTCTTTCGGCCTCATCATAGGATTTGAAAGTGATCTTTTTTCTGGTATCTATGACTTGTTTAGAATAACCCAACGTCTTCAAAATACTTAAAGAACAAATATTAAGCCCAACACCCCCATCTATCAACATGTGCCTAACACAAGTTTTGTGGATCATGACCTCAATATGAAGAGAGAGATTGTGTGGGTGGCTCAAAGCTTTATCATCATCCTCCGAAAAGGTAAGGTAATGAGGGCTAGCAATATGGTTAACCATATTCTGGAATTGATCAACATCTAAGTGTTTGCAAGTTGACTATAATGTTATGACTTAGTGTTTTCATTATGAAAAAAAGGAATATAGAGTTTTGGAGTCAGTGCACTTACTCATAAGATCAGAAAATGGCTAAGTATAGAAGACCGGACAGTCAGTGAAGCACTAGATGAACATAGCATTAGCGCATGTGTGTATGACCAAGTTATGGTATTTTTACTTGAAGATAACCTTATGAGTATATAATAATTCTAATTATAAGATCACATGATCACATGAGTTAGTATGAAGAAGTTACAGCCAGATTAAGTGACACAGATAGTGAGCGGCAGAATAGAATAGAGCACAGAGCTCACTGTTGGTATTTTGGTTAGCATGTATAATATTCTTTTGTAAAGGCCATGTGCCTATTGTATTTAGGTTATAGACATGTTAATATCATTGTATGTAAACACGCTTGAGTCAATTCATTTGGAAGCATTGTATGTAATAGGTTGAAGGCCAACCTAGTGAATAGTTTTGTTTGCACATATAAATAAGGCATGTGCCTTTGTATTTGAATAGTGAATGAGATATATAGTTTGTAGAAGAAAAGAAGAAGCATGCAAAGAGCAATGAGAATATCATAGAGCTTTACAAGAGGCTAAAGCATCAGCACACAAAAGGAACTAATCAGACAAGCAGTATCACAACAACAGTTCACCTTGTAGATATATTGTGTATCTGATATCCAGAAGGTTGTAGCTTTCACTACTTGAGTAGTGATCTCTAGGACACTACGTCCCCACCCCTACAAAGGTTACTGTAAAAGACTCCTAACAGGGTCCAACCCTCAACTAGGTCACTGTACTTAATACATTGTAAAGATCAACTACTAACAGGGTTGTAAGATCTTCTAACAAGGATCCTAATACTCTAGTGTAGTTCTTAGTGGGTTTCAATTCCCATCAGGGTTTTTACCTATTTGGGTTTCCCCGTAATCATATTTTGTATTATGTTTTATGGTTGTTTATCTTACTTGCATTGATATTCATTTAAGTACTTAAGCAATTAAGTTAAGTTTCAAGATATCAAAAAAAGTAATAATATATAGAACACTGATGCACCCCCCCCTCCCAGTATTCCCATTCCTAACAATTGGTATCAAAGCTTTGGTCCTCTAAAGACAAGTTTAACCACTTGAGGAGATCATGGGTTTGGCAGAAGTGAAACATCTAAAGAAGAATCTTGAAGCATCTCTTGAAGACCTTGACATATCTAAAAAGGAAATTAAAGAATTAAAACTAAAGGTTAGTGGTTCTCACGTATTCATTAAGAAACTGAGAAATGATTTAAAGGATTGTTCAAATAGTGATTTAGGGAAAATGGTCAAAAAGATGAATGAGGAAAACACATCTCTAAAGGATTAGATTGAAGAGTTGGATGAAAAGCTACTTAACAATCAAGAGCCTATGAAGAATAGGTCAAAGAAAACAAGCAGTTGGATTGAGAACTGAGGCAAGAAAACATGAAAATTTTGGAGTTAGAGAACATCAAGAAGCAAGTGGAATCTGAATTGATTGAAGTAAACAGTCATATTGACAAATTGCACACAAGAAAGGATCTAATAGAGTCATAATTGTATGTATAGAAGATTAAAGGAGATACCTTTGGTATTGGATTCAATGAAGCACAAAATCAAATCAATGATATGTGAGGAAGAATGAAAGCACCAATAGAGTCTACAGAAGCCAAGAAGATTGACGATCATACTAAATCTAAAGATGAACCATCTAAGGATGAGTGCAAGCCAGTAAAAAAAACTTGTTATGCTTGTAACAAGCATGGTCACATAGCAAGAGATTGTAAAGAGGTAAGACCTTTCAATGGTTACTGTCATTCATGCAATAAGTTTGGTTATAGAGATATTAATTATAGATCAAATCAAAGAAATCAGACTCAGCAAAATTAGAGAAGTCATCCATAGAAGAATGCTAGAAGTCCTTAGAACATTACATCTGAGATATGTAATTACAATGGTCATACTGCTAGATAGTGCAAAATGGTAACTCACATCAATGCACCGAGGAATATAAGGCCTCTAGTTATTTGTCACTCTTGTAACAAGGATGGACTTATCTCAAAGTTTTGTAGATCAAATGCACAAAGATAGGAAAGCCCTAAAAATTTAGAAGGATCAATATTGGATGAAGTAGGAGAAGTCAAGTTTGTGCAAGCTACATAAGATGCTATCTTGATTTGGATAGAAGAAAAGAAGGATAAGGTTGATGAGTATGTATTGGATGCATCCACAATGGATGCATCCTCTACATTTAGATGAATGACCCTCATGGTCATAGGGGGAGCTAGATTAGCTCTAGACCCCTGCACGGATGGTATACTCACTCTCAGATTATCTACCTTTGGTTATAACTATTTGGAGACTAGTTGATGCTACATGTGAGAGCGCACTTCTTGATTGATAGCAGAGATGAAGATTGAAATTATCTATTGCATTTTGTGTTTACGCGACAAGCATTAATGGAAAAAAGTTGATTTAAAGTCACCAAAGATCCTTTATTCACATATTTGCATTTGATTTCAAGCCTTTGGAGATCATGGGAGTTCAAGCAATTGAGTTGTGAAGAATTGCACTTGGATTATCAACAAAGAAGTGTGTCTACTATTGTGGAACCCTAGTTCAGTCACAATGATTTAGAAACCCTTGGAAATTTATTTGAAGTGATTAAACAAGTAAGTTATGTCTACACCAATTTTTTTTGATGTTGCTAAAAGAAAGAGTTACATATTTAAGAAGAATCCATTCAAGTCTATCCTAGATAATTTGGAAGGAGCATTTTCTAAAACCCTAATAGGAGTAATGCACGTAGAGGATATACGTGCATATAAATACTATAAAAACGAACTCGTAGGATTAGATAGAATTAGGTCACACATGGAAACCATGATGAATCCAAACAAAACATTCACTGATGAGTTTGCACATTTGGAAGATAACCCTATTATTGAGTATGCCAGAGCATATGAATTCTATTAATCTGAATGGATTAAGATTCTTTTGAGAAGAATTCATGATGACTTATTATAGATTGGTGAAGTTCCTATTAGAATAACTATTGATCTCATTCAAGAGATGATTGGATTATCTAAGACAAGCTCCATTCTTCCGATTGGTAAGGATGTTAGAAAATAGGTGGAACAAGCTTGTAAGTCATGCAGTGATAAGTGCAGCATGACCATTGAGCCGACTGAGGAGAAAGACATCAAGCTCACGTCTAGGATACTTGGATATAGGTTCCAACATGCAAACAGGGTAAATAGTGTGTCCGCAGCCGCTATTCTAGTAGCCATAAGGATTGTAAAAGAAAATGGAGACTTCAACTTGTGTGAGATCTTGTGTGCACAATTGTTAGATAACATTACAGCCATTAAGCATGATAAGACAAAAGTGTTTATATTTGGATCATTGATCATTTACATGTATTTCCATATTGTTGGTAAAGTGTCAAATCTTTATCTAGATAAGATTGTTCCCATAATGCCTCAAATATGATTCAAGGCATCATTTGAGAGTACCTTGAGAGATTTCATGGACCTAGAAATCAAAACATTTGGGATAAAAATGAAAAGAAGGTATAGGATACTTGAGAGCATAGTTGAAAAGTACAAGGATAGTATTTGCTTCATGCTAGAGATAGACATCACATGTATGGAAGCAGTGGAACCTAGAACTAAGTAGATTCATCCACTTGGTTATGAAGTGGAGGAACAGGTTTTGGAAGCATATGCACAAGTTCTACTATCAACACCCAAGGATCCTAATGATCCAAGATGGGGAACCTATGAGGAGAACACAAGACAAGTAGATGAAATCTTGAGCAGTGCTACGACCAAGAGGAAAGCATCTAGAGTTACCTTAAAAATACTAAAAATCCATGGTGTTACTCAAGAAGACCTTGATAAGGAAAGGGAAGCCAAGATTTCCATGTAACTTGAGAGCACACCCTCTTCTAAAGTTAAAATGGAGAAGATTGATAACCCTAAGGAGAAGAAGATGAAAATGGAAGAAACCACTCCTACGCTCATTCATACTATTGATCTAGAGTCCACTAAAGCATCTCCTGAGACAAGAAAGATACCTAAGAGGAAAAAGAAGACAATCACAAGCCATCCATCAACAAGAGCCACAAGAAGCTGAGGCAAAAATATTCAACCACCTCCTGAGGTAGGATTCCTACCAAATCTACAAGTATTGAGAGCAAGAGTAGTAGATGAAGTCATAATTGATCAAATAGATAAGTTTTATGATAAATATCATGAGATAGACAAATTTGAGATCCATGATATGTTAATTAAGCATATGATCAAGTTTAAGAAGATTGTTCTGGAACTAAAGACAATCATTTTGGATCAAGTTTGGGACATTTTAGATACATTGAAAAGACAAGTTGTTGAAGAATATTTTAGAATAAGAGAGAAGACACTGGATGATAACCCACCAGTATGTTCAGTTGAAGAAAAATCTTTGTTAATGGATTTGGTAAAGCCACACCTCATAACCAAGATGAGAACTCTGCACATCATGATCAAGGACTATGATTTGGTTACAAAGGAGACTGAGAAATCCTTTGAGAAGGTATTTTTGGAACAACGCATGCATCCATCATCTGGGCCCACAACTCAAGTACCCTCTAAGAAAGTAAAAGCATCTAAGATCCCAAATGTACCTATGATAGGTCCACCAGATTCTACACCTATGCCTAAAGCCAAGGAGGACACAATTATGATAGATAATATTGTAATATAAAAATATATGCTTTTTAGGGATATAGTTTTATATGTATGAAATGTGTGTGTGGGGGATGTGATGGAAAATTTTGTGGACATACAAACTTAATAAAACATGAATACTTATCTTAAAAAGGAGTAGATTTAGAAATCACTATTTTCTGATGTCTGTGTTCAGTTTTGGGAAATTCTGCAACCAGATCTGGCCTGGAAATGAAGAAATAGAGAAAACATAGAAATTTTCTATCTTTCAGAGCAAGGTCATCCTTGACCCAGGATCAAGGTAAGTGTTAGAATATGTAATCTTTCCTTGGTGAAATATTATAAACCAAGGTAGTTTAGTTTGGCTTATTTATTATGTAAGTAGGAGATTCCTATAGAATCCCTACATGCTATTTTGTCCTCTTCTTCCATGTGTGAGGACATATTTTATTTTTGTATTTTCTTTTTCGTAGATTCCTCCTTAAGAGGAAATAGCACAAGTGGCACACACATTATGAATGTGGTTCACATGCACATGGGAGTTACATTCAACTCCTTTCCTCTCATCTCTACTTAGAGATGCTTCTCTTCTCTTTTTTTAAGGGCATTCTCTAGCATCACATTTTTTTCTCATTCTCTCTTAAGCATTGTATGAGCATTTTTCTCTCATTTTCTTGCTCTCTCTCTCTCTTAGGCTTTTTGGCCCATTCATAATAATATCACGGGGGTTTTTTTATGCTTTTCCCCCTTCAAAATATTGTCTCATTGTTGGTGAATGCTTCTAGTTTTGGTTATCTCATGGTATGATTTTCCTCACACTTTGCTCATTAGATTAAACTAGATCTCTTTTTCTTTCCTACAATTTCTTACATGGTATCAGAGCAGACCTGTTTAATCTTTGTTGAGTGTACAGGTGGAGGAACTACCATTTTTTGAAGTACTCCAATTCGGAGACTCATTTGTTTAATTTGAGAGAGTATCATTTGGTTTCTAACCTCTTTGTGTTGCAGGTTGTTCTTCAAATTTTTGGGAATTTTTTTTTCCCTTCTCTTTATTATTATGCTATTTATTTGTCTTGAGAAAAAAAATAATCCTCTTTATTGTAATTTTTAGTTCAAAAAAAGGAATATATAGCTCTCCTTGTTGTTTTGTAAAATTTAAAATTCAAAAAATCCTCTTTTAGTGTTCAAATATATTTTATTAGTTTTCTTTACAAAAAAATAATATAAAATTCATTTTTTTTCATTCATTATAATTTTTTAAAAAAAAGAAATAATAAAAATAGAACTTAGATACAACTTAGATAATAAAAATTCTTTCTTTTTTTCTCCCCCCCCCTTTTTTCCCTCCCAAACAACTTTTTCAAAATTTGAATTAACCTAACCTAACCCACCCCCTAAACCGCTACCCATCCTCCCATAACCCTAACGGCATATTCAATCTTTTTAAATTTTCCCCTAACCTAACCTAGCGGCATTAAGGAACTCCCAAGCCGCTTTTGTTTTTTGTTCATTTATCTCTTTTAAATCTTGACCTCCCCACCCGCACCCTATCTCACCGCTGCCCTCTCCTTCCTAAGCACATAGCTCATTTCACTGAATCCACTTGCGCTTTCAACCGCTTCCTCCGTCAAACCTTTTATTAAGCCCGGACGTCGCTGTTTATTATTGCCCTTTGGGCTTCTCTCGGCATTTTTTAACTTAACCTTAGCATTTTTTTAATTTATTCTCCTTTTTTATGTTCCTCTGTTCCAGTGTCATCCTTTCTCTGTCTTCCGTCGCCATTTTCATTGGCCTCTGCATCTTTATCTCTCCTCTTTTCCTTTCATCTTTGCCATATCTGGTTGTCTCCTTTCTTTTTGCATATTTTTTTTAATCTCTGTTTATTTACGCTTGCATGGATTATTAGCTGTCTCAATTTCATTTAACTCCTTTGCAATTCCGTGAAGCTTCAAATATTTGTCATATTTGACTAGTATTTTGCCAGTGTTGTGAGCTGAGCATTGTATTGGCCAGTATTCTTTGTTTATTTTCTTGTTGTTGCTGCATTAATTTGTAACTTTTAACTCTGAATTGTGAAGGAGATTTTCGGCTATTGCATGTTTTTTTTTTAAAATATCTTCTTCCAAGTCTTTATTCATTGCTCAATATTCACGGCTCAATATTCACGGCACGCCTTTATTCATTGCTCATTATTCATTGCTCAATATTCATGGCTCAATATTCACGGCACGTCTTTATTCATTGCTCAATATTCATGGCAAGTCTTTAACATTTTTTCTTAACATTTTATTGAGATTGGATATTTCCTTTCTGGTATCATCTTTCTTATATAACATTCATTTTAGCTCCTCTTTTTTCATGTTTGAGTCTATCACTATTTGGGTTTCTCTTTTCATAACGTTGCTGAGATAGCGTTATTAGTTTTTAGTCTCTTGTTTCTTCTCAGTTTAGTTACGTTTCTTAACGTTTAGTCTCTTGTTTCAAAGGAAGTTGTCTTTATTCTTGCACCAAGAGGGATCGGCTTTAGTTTATTTCTTGGCTGTCCCTTGCATTCAACTGTTTGAATCCATAGGTGGCTGCTGTGATTGGGCAAGGTTTATTCCTTTGCCGTAGCTATCTCTCTTCTCAGTTTAGTTCTTTTTTTGCTAACAGTAAAGTTAATACATCTGGTTCGATTGGTATTAGTATTGGTATCTAACACAGCTGTTGCAGATCATGGCTTCTTCATTGTAGGTATTGGGTTCTCGGTTACTTGCAAGAATTTGTATGCTGTTAGTATTTTGGTTATCATCTAAATTGATTCATGTGCAGAATCCGATAAGGGAAGATGTCTGCAAGTCTTTGTTTTCTTTTTCTTTAAATATATTTATATTATGATTATGGTATTTTCTTTGATCTTCATTAATCTGGTTAAATGTTCATTGGTTTCAATTTTGCATGTTTAAAATCTCAGCAAGAGGTAAACTTTGATTTGTTCCAAATCTGAATCATTCATGCATCAACCTCTATTCTATTTGCATTTTTAGAAATCACTGGTCATTTGTATCATTTTCATTGTAAGGAGTTATATTTCTTTACCTACTTCATCGCACATGAAACTTGTTGCATGGTAGCGCTGCATGTAGTTTTTTTTTGCTACAGGCAGTTTGTTTTGCATGCAGGTAGTTTTTTGCTACAGGAACCTTTTTTGCTACAGGAACTTTTTTACAGGAACCTCTGTTCTGCAGATTTAATCTAGTTTGCAATTTTCATGCTACAGGAACTTTTGTGCTGCAGAAATCAATAGTTTTTTTTTCTCATGATATTAATCTTTATTAGCAGCTCATGTTTGTTTAATTAGATTTAATTCTTTTTCTTAGCTCAAGATATTTAAGGGTTTTATTAGTTTCAACTCTCTTTTTTTTTTCTTAACATTTCATTGCAGGTTTGTATCTTTCTATATATCTGTTTCATCATGTCACCATTAATTCCTAAACTTAAACTTACACAATCTAACTACATTAATTGGAAAACACAGATGCTTGACATTTTTAAATCTACCAATCTATTGAACATTATTTTCACACCTAAACCAGAATCCTTCACTCATCCTGCTGATCAGGCTACTTGGCAGTACCAAGATGAGGAAGCTTTTGGACTTATTGGATTTTCCTTACATCCAGACCTATATTATGTTATTTTAGATTGTACTAATGCACACCAAGCTTGGCATGTCTTGCAAACCACATTTCACAAACATAATGAACCTTGTTATGATTCCTGGCAAGATCCTATTACACATGCTTATGATGCTCCCTATGTATCCTTTGATGAAATACTTGATCAAGAAAATGACATTATATCCACTTTCCTAGATGTGACCTTACCTTCCTTGCATAAAACTATTTGTCATGACCTATCCATTATTCCTTTTCCCCATCCGACTATTTGTGCAGAAAATCTTCATCCTAATCTTTTTGAAAATTTTGATGAAACTAATGCAAATGATGATATTCAGAGTAGTTTTGATTCTAATCCTAAAAATGATGCTATTAATGACATACATGCTTTTGATAATGCCTTCTATTCTTCTGATTTTGAAGACTTAAAGTATGCTTTTGATTCTAAGAAGAATGTCGATAAACTATGAAAAATGATTCTAATGTTTCAAATTTTTCTTTTGATGCTACAAATGCTGCTGTTTCAAATGATCCTTATAGTACTTTTGATGATGATTCAAGCTCTATTTTTAACATGAATGATGATTCTGCTTATGATGAATTTAATTCAAATTTTGGTTATAATTCAAATTCTGGTTACAAAATCATTGATTCAAATTTTGGTTATAATACTTTTAACTCAACTTCTGGTTACAATACCTTTGATTTACCTTCTGGTTTTCATACCTTTGATTCCAATTCTGGTTTTAATACCTGTGATTTACATTCTAGTTACCACTCAAATTCTGGTTATAATTCAAATTCTGCTTCTCATTTACATTCTGGTTGTCATACTTTTGATTCAAATTCTGGTTTTGATACCTTTGACTCAAATTTTGGTTATAATACCTTTGATCCAAATTCTAATAATGATACAAAATTTCTATTAAATTCTAAAAATTACTGTTCTTATCCAGATTATACTAATTCAAATCTAGGTGGGCAATCCACTAGACATATTTGTTGTTTTGTAGATTCAGGTTATAATGTTGCAGATTATGAAGACAATTCTCTTGACAATTTGGACCAACAGCAATGTGATTCCACAACTATTCATGACTCACCACCCTACGTAAGCAAATTAGTTGTACCAAAGAAAGTGACTCACCACCATGATCCTTTTCAAGAACATGTTGCAGATTATTGTAATAATTTGGGTCTCATACCTATCAAGCTCATTTCCCCAAGTAAAGATTAAAGGGGAATGTTAGAATATGTAATCTTTCCTTGGTGAAATATTATAAACCAAGGTAGTTTAGTTTAGCTTATTTATTATGTAAGTAGGAGATTCCTATAGAATCCCTACATGCTATTTTGTCCTCTTCTTCCATGTGTGAGGACATATTTTATTTTTGTATTTTCTTTTTCGTAGATTCCTCCTTAAGAGGAAATAGCACAAGTGGCACACACATTATGAATGTGGTTCACATGCACATGGGAGTTACATTCAACTCCTTTCCTCTCATCTCTACTTAGAGATGCTTCTCTTCTCTTTTCTTAAGGGCATTCCCTAGCATCACATTTTTTTCTCATTCTCTCTTAAGCATTGCATGAGCATTTTGCTCTCATTTTCTTGCTCTCTCTCTCTTAGGCTTTTTGGCCCATTCATAATAATATCACGGGGGTTTTTTTATGCTTTTCCCCCTTCAAAATATTGTCTCATTGTTGGTGAATGCTTCTAGTTTTGGTTATCTCATGGTATGATTTTCCTCACACTTTGCTCATTAGATTAAACTAGATCTCTTGTTCTTTCCTACAATTTCTTACAGTAAGATCTCACTTTAGGGTACAATCTTACCCCAAAAATTCATCCTTGATCGGCATAGCTCTGACGAAAATTCTGTTCGTGGATCCTGGAAGTTTTCTGAAAAGGGTACTCAGATCTGAACTATAATTTTATGTCATGTACCTGTACCTAAAATAAAAGAGGGTTTTGTTGTTTTGATGAGGGGTTTGGCTAGGTCAAACCCCAGTTTGGAATCAACCTTTAAAATGGAATTGAAATAGAGAATGCTAGCAAGTAGTAGAAGTAGATCTATCAATGAAGATATGATACTCAGTAGATATGCAATTGTATTTGAAATGTAAACAAGTATGTTAATATGAAAGTTTGGACACAAATGTAAATCAAAACCTCCATGATTGAACACTTGGAATCCACCTTGAAGAGAGAATGAATAGATCTTGAAGATGAACAAAGGATCTTGAAGGAAGATCACACCACCATGATGGATAGATCTAGGGTTTGAATGATGAATCTTGAATGCTTGAAACAAATCCCTCCAAAGGCTTGAAATCTTGAATCCTTGATCTTCAAGGAGAACTTGAATGCTTGAATTTAGATGATGGATTGAATTCTTCCTTGAAAATACTTTATTGCTGATGGAGTTCTTGAAATATTATGACAAAGGATTGCAAAAGATTCTTGATAATGGATCGTGTATGCACTTGATTGAGAGATGAAAAGATGGATCATGAAATAAGGGAGGAAGGCTTCCTTTTATACTAGTCTAGGGCACAAACTTCTAGAGAGGCTGAAATAGGAGAATTAAATTCCAATTAATATTTAACCCCTATAAATGGACCTAGATTAAATATAATTTAAGAGTTTACTATTTGGAAACATGAAATAGCTAACTTGGAAGTGGGAAAATAAACTTTTGAACTTCCCCCCACATTCGAAAAAATTTCTGATGAAAAGGGGGACTTGGATCAAGGATGAGGTCGACTTTGACCTAGGTCAAATTTGAGGTCAACCTTGACCCAGGGGTTTAGGACCCCTAGAAAGTGAGCCAGAAGAGGAAAACAATTCTCAAGGAGGCCCAGATAGAGCCCTAAACAGGCACAGAAGATGCGAAGGGAGCAAAAAATAGAGGACAACATGATGATGGCCCCAAAATACCCCCTAAGGAGGGCTAACCGTTCTTAACATGGAAGTGCTTCCATTTTAAGATGATACAATGTAAAAATATCCATGTTGGTGATAGATAAAGATTTGGATAAATTTGAGGAAGCATTTGTGAGTAGTGAAGTAGAAATCTTATGCACTGATAATTCACCCAAGCTGCAAGAAGATGTACAGATTGAAGATATAATTGGACAAGAAGAAGAAGAAAAGTAAAATGAACCTACAGATGAACCCTTTGTTAGGAATGAATGCTGAATATATCCTATGGGGGAGTACTCGCAGCCATTCTGTAGCAGTTTTTGTTGCATTCATGACTATGATTGTCATTGATGTCAACACAGTGATCTGCTGAAGTTTAGTAGAGTAGAAGAAAGTGTTTGAGTTAGTGCACATGGGATATTGAAGATCAAGCTATGTAGATATGAGGACTTAGTCTATGATGTTTTATAAGATCGTGGTTAAGAGCGTATACAAAAATACATCTATTCATGACAGTTATGTGTAATTCAGTGGAAGCAATATTCATGAAGTGTTCTTGAGTAGCGGTTTGGGAAAATCAGATGATATCTCCTAATTGGGATAGAATCTAAGCATTTGAATTTTTACATATGATGAAGACATCATGATTGTGATGTGTATGTGATAGCAAGGTCAGAGGTCGTACGAGTGAAGAATTATCTTATTTGGAAGATGACAGTTTTATGTAATTGTGGAATTTTTATGTAACATGTGGAAGATTTTATTTTTTAATTTGTATGCTGACTCATTTTTAATTATTTGATTGTGGTATATAGGAAGGAATTTTTTCTTTATTTTCATGTGTAATTGGAATGTAATATTGTGAAAGTGAATTGTAGAATTGTGCAATACTTGTTGAAAGAGGATATGCAAAGTATAGAGATCTGGTATTGAGATCTAATGAAGTAGTTGGTGTGGTTTGGCACAATCAGAGGAGAAGTAATAAGTTGTTGAGATCAGTAATATTTTTGTATTATTCTATTGACTAATATAGAGATCAGTTGGACAGTGTGTTCAATGATCTTTCCCTTGAAGCTGTTTGGATAGTGGGTACTTCTATCTTCCATAACTCCTAACAGGGTTAGAATATTTTAGCAAGGATTCACAGTATCCTAGTAGGGACTGATATGTACTAAATATATTTCATAAGACTCCTAACAAATTCCATCCTCTCACAAGGAACTTTCATATTAGTGCATCTTTTGTGGGCATCATTCCCATCGGGGTTTACTCTTTGATCAAGAGGCTCCCTAGTCAACATATCTTGTGTTATTGTGTTGTTGTGTATGTATATCTTTCTATGGCTTTTGATCACATTTCTTACATAGTTAAAATCTGTTAAAGGTGGATAAAGTTGTATTTATATGATAACTAATTCACTCCCCCTCTCAGTTATCTTGGTGGATTTTACTTTCTAATAATTGGTATCAGAGTAGTAGGTGCTTGAAGGAAAAGTCTAACAACTTGAGGAGATCCATAGCAAGTCATTTTAGTAAAGGAAGCCCTAAGTTTGATGGAGTAAATTTTGACAGTTGGAAAGAAAAGATGAAGACACATTTACTTTGTTTAAAACAAATATATTGGTTAATCACAAAGAACAAGAAGACTATCATTGATGAAGACAAAATTGAAGAATGTACTAATGAGGAAAGAGATCTATTCATGTGTAACATACTTTCCAGAGAAGCACTCTTGTCAGCCCTTCCGTAAAATGAGTACAGTCAGGTAAAATATCTAAAAATATCTCATGAAATTTGGTAAGCTTTACAATCTACTTATGAAGGTGATGAACATGCAAAGAAAGTCAGATTACATAATTGGATATGTGCATTTGAAGATATAAGAATGATGGAAGATGAATCTGTTAGAAGCTATATTCATAGAATGTCAGAAATTGTTGCAGGTATAAAATCCTGTGAAGGAATCAAGACAGAGAATGAAGTGATATGGAAAATTCTAAGGACATTGACTTCATCATTTAAGAAGACAATGAAGATGATTGATAAAGTTATACCTTGTATTGAGAATTTCACCAGAGAAACTCTTCTTGGAAGATTAGAAGTAGTAGAGATGAACTTGAGACAATCAGGAGATTTACCTAGAATAGAGACAATATTCAGCGCACTTAGTATTTGACCTACTTTGTCAAGAAGCATCAGTGTGAGTGGATATTATGCTAGTAGAAGAAGATCCAAGAATGAAGAAGACAAAAATATTGAAGAAGGAATTTCCTTGCTTGTGAAAAGAGAACCAGACAGTAAGAAATTTTTTAAATGTTGGACTTGTCAAGAATATGGTCATTTTGCATCTAAATGTCCTAAGAGAGTAAAGAAGTATAGAAAGAAATTTAAACCTAAAAGATCTAAATAATGTTATTATGCTAATGATGAAGATTTTGAAGCTATTATGGACAAATATCTAAGTGAAAGTGATAATCAGAATGATGATATAGGATTTGTAGCAATAAAAGAAGAAAATCCTGAAAAAAAAGTTAAGGAAGAAAAAGCTTTAGTTTCTCAAGTAGAAAAGAAATCTGATTCAATTATAGATAGTGGTTGTTCACATCATATGATTGGAGACATGAAGAAATTCATAAATTTTAACAATTATGATGGAGGAATTGTTAAAGTTGGAAACAATGCACCTTGTTTGATAAAAGGTATAGGATCTATTACTCTTGATGGAAAGACTAATAAAGATGATGTTTACTTTGTTGATGGATTGAAATATAATCTTTTGAATGTTGGATAGCTAGTTGATAAGGGATTTCAAGTTTGGTTTACTGAGAAAACTTGTGTAATCAAAGACAAGGATGGTAATTTGATTGGTACTGGATCAAGAACCAGAGGTAATATATTTCAATTGAATCCTACTGAGATGACATGCTTGATTACTAAGATTGATGACAGTTGGTTATGGTGAAGATGTTCTAGAGAGAAGTAGTGAACACAATAGTATATACAATGAACAAAGTACAGATTAGAGCAGACACAGATAAGACACCTTATGAACTATGGTTTGGACATGCATCATCAATTAAGTATTTTAGAATTTTTGGAAGAAAATGTTATATTAAGAGAGATGGTGACATTGGAAAGTTTGATCCCAAAAGTGATGAAGGCATATTTCTTGGTTATTCATTGAAGAGAAAGCTTATAGATGTTTCAATAAAAGAACTAAAACTATTGTTGAGAGCGCAAATGTTAAAGTTGATGAAAAGTTCAAAATTTAGGAAAGAATGCTTGATTATGAATCAGATGAAGGAACTCATCCTAGAACTAATCCAGAGAATGTTGAATTATTCTATAAAATTGATAGTAATTTGCAGAATGAAAGATACATTGAGGAAATCATAGAAGAACCTACAACTGAAGCAAGAATCGAGACAGTGACACCTAACATGCATCTATCAAGATATCATCTTGTTGAGAAGATTATTGGAAGCATAGACATAGGAGTTCTGACACGGAATAAGGTACAAGAAAAATTATGTTTAATTTCTCAAATTGAGCCTAAATCTATTAGTGAAGCCTGTGAAGATGAACATTGGATAAAAGCTATGAAGGAAGAACTAGACCAAATTGAAAAGAACAAGACTTGGGAATTGGTCCCTAGACCTAAAGATAAGAATGTTATAGGAACTAAATGGGTATTCAATAACAAGATGAATGAACAAGGAGAAGTTGTAAGGAATAAAGCAAGATTGGTATGTAAAGGATACTCACAGAAAGAAGGAATTGACTATGAAGAAACTTTTGCACCTGTATCAAGAATTGAAGCAGTAAGAATGTTTTTGGCTTATGCAGCTTATAAGAAATTCAAAGTGTATGAGATGGATGTGAAGTCAACATTTCTAAACGGAGAGTTAGAAGAAGAAGTTTACATTGAGCAGCCTGAAGGTTTTCCCTTAACTCATGAAGGAGATATGGTATGTAAATTGAAGAAAGCTTTATATGGACTTAAACAAGCACCTAGAACTTGGTATGCAAGACTGGATAAGTATTTGATAAAATTAGGATTTACTAAAGGCACAATAGACAAAAACTTGTACACAAAAGAAATTGAAAATGGAGCTAGAAGATGAAGCTAGTGATAAATTTGTAGATAAAATGAAGACTAAATTTGAAATGAGTATGATTGGTGAGATGAAATATTTTTTAGGATTGTAGATAACATAGAATAGTGATGGTATCTTTGTATGTCAAAAAAATTACTTGAATGACTTATTGAAGAGATTTGGAATGGAGAACTGTAAGCTAGTTGGAACACCTATGGTAATAGGACACAAGTTATGTAGCATAGATCAGACTCTTGCAGTTGAACATAAGAAGTACAAATATATGATTGGAGGATTGCAATATTTAACTCAGACAAGACTAGATATATCACATGCGATTGGAATTGTTGCAAGATTTCAAGTTGATCCCATAGAATCACATTATGCAGTAGTAAAAAGGATACTGAGGTACTTAAGAGACACAATTGAATATGGATTATGGTATGAAAAATATGATGAACCCTATGTGCATATATAGATGTAGATTGGGGATGTAGTGTTGATGACAAAAAGAGCAGAAGTGGTGGAGCATTTTTCCTTGGAGGAAGATTGGTTTCTTGGATAAGAAAGAAGCAAAAATGTATTTAACAAATCACAACAGAAGCAGAGTATGTGGTAGCAGCAAACAATTGTAATCAGATAATTTGGATGAAACAAATGTTGAAGGATATTGAAATAAAATTTGATGAGCCTGTTGTTATACAATGTGATAACACCAATATAGTTAGTATGTCTAAGAATCTTGTACTACATTCTAAGATAAAGCATATAGAAATAAAGTATCATGTAGTGAGAGAAAATTTGCAGAGAAAGAAGTCACACTTGATTATATAACCACAAAAGAGAAGATTGCAGATATATTTACAAAGCCTTTGCTAAAGATACATTTGAGTATCTGAGAGGTATGCTTGGGGTTATGCCCCAGCCTACTTTTGAGAAGTGATGCAGATTGTTGCATCAGTCCAGTGGTATATGAGCCTTATCTTTCTTCTAGACTAGATGTTGCTACTTCCTCTATGGGGGAGTATATGTTTCTGAGCTGAGTCATCAGGACTCTAGTGAATGTATTTTCTGAAAAGTGTCTTTTGACATTGAAGTTATTGTTGACATAGTGATGTAGCATTTGTCATTGATGTCAATGGGGGAGAAGGATACATGAAAAACCATCTATTAAAGAGAATTTGAGGGAGAAGGTTACAAGAAATATAAAATAGAAAACTAAAAATATTTGTGCATGAATAGGAAAATGAAGCAAGATTTGATTGATGAAGAGGACTTGAAATTATTTCAGAGCAACAAAGTTGCAGTGATGGTATTCATGGTACTTGGATGTTTTCTTCATCTATGTTGCCATAAATGCCAATGGGGGAGATTGTTAGGAATTAATGATGAATATATCCTATGGGGGATTATTTGCAGCCATTGTGTAGCTTTTTTTGTTACATTCATGATGACTATGATTATCATTGATGTCAACATAGTGCTCTACTAAAGTTTAGTAGAGAAGCAGACAATGTTTGAGTTAGGGTACATGGGATATTGAAGATCAAGATATGCAGAGTTGAGGACTTAATATATGATTTTTTATAAGATCATGGTTAAGAGTGCATACGCAAATTCATCTATTCATGACAGTTATGTGTAATTCAGTGGAAGCAGTATTCAAGCAGTGTTCCTGAGTAGCGGTTTGAGGAAATTAGATGATATATCCTAATCGGGATAGAATATGAGCATGTGAAGTTGTACAAATGATGAAGACATGATGATTGTGATGTGGACATGACAGAGAGGTCATAGGTCGCATGAGCAAAGAATTGTCTTTGTTGGAAGCCGACAATTTTATGTAATTGTAGAAATTTTATGTAACGTGTGGAAGATTTTATTTTATAATTTGTATGTCAACTCATTTGTAATTATTTAAGTGTGGTATATAGGAAGGAATTTTTTCCTTATTGTAATGTGTACTTGGAATGTAATAATGTGAAAGTGAATTGCGGATTTGTGCAATACTTGTTGAAAGAGGATATGCGAAGTATAGATATCTGGTATTGAGATCTGATGAAGCAGTTGGTGCAGTTTAGCATAGTCAGAGGAGAAGTAATAAGTCATTGAGATCAATAATATTTTGGTATTATTCTATTGAGTAATACAGAGATTAGTTGGATAGTGTGTTTAGTGATCTTTCCCTTGAAGCTATTTGGATAGTGGGTCCTTCTGCCTTCCATAACTCCTAACGGGGTTAGAATCTTTTAGCAGGGATTCAAAGCCTCCTAGCAAGGATTGATATGTACTAAAACTATTTCATAAGACTCCTAATAGAGTCCATCCTCTCACAAGGAACTTTCATATAAGTGCATCTTTTGTGGGTATCATTCCCACTAGGGTTTACTCTTTGATCAAGAGGTTCCCTAGTCAACATATCTTGTGTTATTGTGTTGTGTATGTATATCTTTCTATGGTTGTTGATCACATTTCTTACATGGTTAAAATCTATTAAAGGTGATAAAATTTGTATTTATCTGATAACTGATTCACACCCCCCCTTGTTAGTTATCTTGGTGGACTTTACTTTCTAACACCCTCTATTGACATGCCTATAAAGGAAAAGATAGAAGTGATGGATAGACCACCTCTCACTCCTATGCCATCAATGTCATTTTTGTCAAGTTTGACTCCTGACACAACATGTCTAGACTCATGGGGAGAAGAAGACCTGATAAATATTAGTGTGCTAGCAATGGAAAAGGAAAAGGAGAAATAAGTTATGAATAATCCATTATTTATTGAATTAGTCAACATCCTAAATAGCTTACTACCTGAGGACAAGAAAGTGTCTAGTATATATACACTTGGTGGATGATGTCAGCACCATTATGACATGTTTCAAAACAAATTTCTCAAGTCTTGAGGAATAAGCATCGCAAGTTGCAGAGGAGAAATATCTTAAGAAGAGGCTAAGTGAATTGATAGGTAACTTCACACTTGACCTTAGTTCCTTAAAACTTGGTTAAGAATTGTTGGACATTACAACTCAAGGAAGGAAGATCATAGCTGATTGTATGGACAAGGAAAAACTAACTGAAGACCTCTCAAAGAATATTTAGGAAGTTAAATCAATGATGGAAGAGGTAAGGAAATTAGTGTAAGATCCCTCCTCAGATGTAAACATGTGCAATAATGTCTATCAAAGTCAGTTAGACAAAATTGAGAAGGTAGAGCAAGAAATAGCCAAGATAAGGGCTAGGCAAGCACAGTTGAGACATGCACTTGTGCCCTCATTGGATGTGCTAAATCATAATATCAAGGAGATCAATACCACTATGGTGACATATGTATACACCTAAAAATGGTCACCTAGACTATTAGCCTCTTTTGCTAAATCATAAATTGCTTATTCTTGATCAAATCCTAGCTTTATCATTTATTCGATTATTTTCTATGGGCTAACCATCTTATCCTAAGTCTTTATTTAATTAAAAGAAATATTTCCTCCCCTTTTAATAAATAAAAAGCCCCCACTTTTCCTCTTATCCTAAGTTGCACAAATAAAGCATTATTCTTATTTTATAAAAAGGGAAAAAACATTTTTTGTCTCATATGGACACAAAAGTCAACTCCTATTTTCCTATTGGAGGATACTTGTGCACATGGATTGCTCCTCTTTTAAGCTCCACCGTTGATTAAATCTTTTTCCTCTTAATCTCCATGGTCCATTCCTTCTCATTTCCTATAAAAGAAGAGCTCTCTTCTTCATTCTAGATCTCCAACTTTTTATGCTAACTTTATGCTACAGGTTTTCTAGGTCACTTTGGAGCTTTTGAAGATTTGGAGCATTCTTGCATTCTACATCTCATTCTTGCATTCTTAGCTTAGCTTCATATTTATGCTTTCTTAGATTAGCTTCATTTCTATGCTCTAGATTAGCTTACATAGATTAATTAGCTTGGGTTGTAACACTTGCATATTTCTTTTCATAGCTTAGCTTGCATTTCCATTTCTAGCATAGCATAGCATTGCATTGCATTTTCATTCTTGATTCTTGAAGATATTGGCATTCTTGCCCTTGTCTTCATTGAATCTCCCATTGCATGGTTTACTAGCAAGGTTATAGGCTAAATAGCTCTAGCTGAGAGCATTCTTAAAAACCCTTGCACTCCATGCCTAGGGAGCTATGGATCGATTTGTGAGGGCTCATTCTTGAGTTCCCTTGCATGTAATGATCCATAGAAGTGTGACACATTTATAGCACACATTTTTGGCACCCACCGTGGGGCAGAGTAGACTAGCTTTGTCCCTTCTTTTTCTGCATTTCTGTCATTTTTCGTCAATTTTTCGGCAAGTTTTCAACTTAATTTTTCGTCTCTATTTTTTTGTCTCAGATTATCGTGCGATACTTTCCAGAAGTATCGCGTTATATACCTCTGTATGTGCACGTGATACTTCTCCTGTCATAAGAAGTATCGCGTGATATACCTCTATATGCACGTGCGATACTTCACCTGTCAGAAGTATCGCCTGGCTATAGTAGAGAATATCGCCTGGTGTCGGGCAAATATCGCCTGGTGCCCATTTTTTTTTTAAAATTTTGCAAATGGTATCAAAATTTTAAGTGTGATATATCGTTGGAAAGGTCTTTCCGAGCCTAATCCAACCATGATGGTTTCATTTTCAGATTCTATCATTTGATCAGTTATTTTTTGCACATTATTTGATTTTTTTCATGTACTAATCATTGTTAGATTTTGGATTTTGATTCTCCTAACTCTTGTTGGTCTAACAAGTTGTGGTTGTAGGTGCTTCTTGCTTGAAATTTGTTAAAATCTCATGTCAAAGAGGGCTACTAATGGTTTTTTGCAGGGCTGCCCTAAGCATAAAAACCAAATCAAGTGCTTGTTTAATTTCTTTCTTTATTAAGTGCGGCATATACTAGTTGTTTCATTAGGCACTTAATACTTTGTGAAAGGAATCTTGGGGTGGTAGGAGAAGTATGCTCTTCACCTTTAGGTGAATCAGAAAATCTTGACCCATCTTGAGGTTTTGGAAGCAAAGGGGTAATTGGATCTTGTTAGGTGTGTTTGGGAGAAGTTTTTGAGATAGGGGAGTATGCTCTTCACCCTTGTGGTGAATCAAAAACCTTGAACCTCAAGAATTAATCCACTCTTTGTTTAGCTTAGGATCATTTAGCGGGCCTGCTCTTGAGAAATCAAGAGGAATGACCCAAGTGGGGACAACCTTGTCATCATTTTCCTTGGTGGCGAGTGATTCCAACTCACTATAATCTCAAGGCTATCGAGGACACAAAACCTTGGTAGACAGTACTTATCTTCGCTTGATGTGAGTAACTTGTGGGATTGTGACCATGAGGATAGCATTAAGAAAGAATGCTTAAGGTACTCTTGAGGCCATGAGGTCCTAGTCCTTTATGAGGAGCAAGAGGGGTGCTATGAATGAAAACCCTTACTATGAACCATTAGATAGAGGCCACCCTATTTTAGTCACTTAGCTTCTTGGTGTAAGGATTGATCCAAGTGGACTTACCCGGATCACCCCAAGACACTCACCATATGTGTTCCTTTGGTTGTGTTTTTGACACCTCCATGACAATGTCAATATCTCTTGTGGGCAACCACTTGGTGTGAGGCAAGGGAGCATCAAGTTGTGGGCCAAGTTGCTAAGTAATGAGCCTTGTCCTTCTAGGTAGTAATTTCTTGAATTGTCTTCGATTGTGCTATGCCTGTGTAAACGTTCTCAACATTCAAACACACGGTAGCATTCATAAGGTTTTCTATTTTGATATCACAAGTGCTTGTCTTGGCAAGGTTGCTTTTACCCTTGTTTCAAGTGTTTAATGACATGTTTGATCCCATACTGTTTGCAAACCTGTCTTTTATCTACTGTTACTGCTTGTCAAACTAAGAAATTGCACTATCCAACCTTTGAACTTAATCAAAATGCTTTAAAACTAAGAATTTTATGTTCACTGGTCAAAAAGTCATATGAATCTGCAATAGTATCACACGCCTTACTGCGAAATATCGCGTGATAGTTCACGCCCTGCTATTTTATCGCATGCTTTGTTGAGATATATCGCACGATAGTTCGCTCCTGCTGGACTATCGCCCAGCTAGCCTGGAGTCTATCACCCAACCATACTATAGTCTATCACCTGGCTTGGGGTGAAGTATCGCCCAAACTGAGAAGTATCACCCTGTCTGCCTGGAAAGTATCACCCAGAATCTTTTTGCTGTCCTATCATTGCTGCAATTCAGAGTTGCTAAACTTGCACTTTAACCTGCTGTAGAGTGTCCTTTTCTGTTCTTACTTGAAACTGGTTTGTTACTTACATATTTAGATTTTTTCTAGACTGAAACAAATGAGCTAAAACTATTGGATTTGAGCTTAACAAATGCTACTCTTGATCACTTGTCGCATCACGGTTACCTCTCTAGCTACTTGCTTATTGAGCTTCTTGCTCACTGCTCGGCTTTAGTCAATTGATTACTGTAAGTGCTTGAGCACTTTTGATGAGCCATCTCTCTATTGTTCTACTTTGACAAGTGATCTTTATTATCTTTTCTTATCTCAAATCTAAGAAACTTTGTCTCATTCTATTAGTCAACCAACATCTCTTTTCATGCCGGTTACAACTCGGTCTCAATTTGAGCAAGAGAGTCATCCTCCGTTCAATTATACACAGTTACCTTCTCCAACTAGACGTTCAAAAGCACCTATTAGCAACAACAGTTCTAGTTCTGACCAATCTGAGAATTCTAAGGCTACACCGTGGTATAAAGGAGGTTTCCTCTTTTCCGCATTCAAGACCCCCAAAAACACAGACAGTGTCTCACTCACTTTGATTGAACAAGAAAAGTTTCAACTCTTGCAAGAACACTTTGAGCGTAAGGATAATCAAGCACGCTTAGACAAAGAATACAATCAACAAAGGATGGATGCTACTAGGCACATGGCTTATATAGGGACATTTCATGAGAAACCTGAGACTAGTAATCATGAGCATAGACCTCTTTTTAACAATGGCAACAATGACAACAACATGCCACCAAGATCTCCTCCAAGGCCAACTTTTGCTATGCCTTCTTCACCACCTAGACCTCCTCCCTCTCAACATGAGGCAGAGGCTAATGATGAGATTTCTAGTGAGGATCTTATGAGATGTGAACAAGATGTGGATTTCCAACGAATGATGCATAAGCTTTTAGAGTGTAATGGCGATCAATATTTTCAATATGACTTCTAGAGGATACAAGCTTCCTCCCGGCTATGATGTCAGACAAATTGTCCAACAAAGAGTACCAACTAAATTGGAAGTCCTTCAAGAAGAATTATGTCGGACAAATCAAAGCCTTACCCAAATGGCATTAGAAAGAGAGCCTCCAAAGGTTTCTTTTGTAGAGTCAATTTGTGCTCTTCCTTTTGATAAAGATCTATACATGGTCCCATTTCCTAAGGATATTGAGGTTCCTAAATATGACAAGTATGATGGAAATGGTGACCCTCATGACCATGTGCATCATTTTTATGCTCTTAGTATGGACTTTCTTCATGAAGACACATATCTCCTACGCTTATTCCCTTGAAGCTTAAGAGGCCAAGCTTTGGAATGGTTTTCGAAATTGACACCACCGCTTAAGACTTTTGATGAGTTAGCTCAGTGATTTACCCAACAGTACTCTTACAACATCCAACAACCTGTCACTGTGATAGATCTTGGTAATCTAAGACAACATCAAGGTGAGCCATTTGCAACTTACTTACAATGTTGGAGGTCATTGTATTCTCGATATCCTCGTCAGCTACCTGAAAGAGAAAAGATTGACATTTTCATCAACACACTTGTACCTGAGCTATTTTATGATCTAAGGAAGCAACTGTTCTCCTCCTTCCATGACATGGTTGAAAGTGCATATCGGATTGAGGATGTAGCTATAAGAAAAGGGGATATTGTTATTAATAAAGATGCTAAAGGCAATGGTAAAGACAAGAACAAACCTTGGAATAAGAATAAGTATGTTGTTAATGATGGGGTTGTTGACGCTCCTAAAGTTAAAGAGCCTGCTTTCAATATCTCCAATGCTATCTATGCAGCAAAACAACAAGAAGCTGCCAATGCTCACAGTGCTCCTAAACCTCAACATGCAGATAAGCCTAAGAAGTCATTTCGAAAGCGAGTCTATACCAAGTTGGCAGAACCTTACGATGTGATCCTTAAGACTTTGGTTGACAATGGATATCTTACGCTTCCTGATAAACCTGGTAACTAGGATCCGATAAATAAGCCCGATTGGTGGAGAGAGGATCATTACTGCCATTATCACAGAAACAAGGGACATCCAACAGACAATTGTTTTAGGCTTAAGGATGATATTCAGGATCTTATTGAGAATGACACAATCTCCACTGATGGCTTAACTAAAAATTCTGATCACACAGCTTTCAAAGATCCTCTACCTAAGCATGATAAGGGGGAAACCTCTCAAACACATAAGAAGAATCATGATGCAAAGATCAATTACACGTATCCTTCTAATACGCTTGTGATTAACATGGTAGAGCCCATTGAGAGTGTTCTAATGATGAGGTCTCAAGATGATAATAACACCAATCATGGTAAGCCAAAGTTAGTCTTGCAAACACATGGTAGTTCATCTTCCCGAAGTGAGACACTAAATGCTATTACTAGGGGGCAAGCCAAGATTGTCCTTAAAACTGCGCAAGATCCCAAGCAAGCTTTACCTTCCAAACAAGTGGCTCCTTTGGCCACCCCTAGCTATGATCTTGTCCAACATTTACAAAAGACACCAGCACAAATATCTATCCTTGAGTTGCTTCGGATATCCCCTTCGCATAGAGAGATTCTTGATAAAGCTCTACGGGCAACATGTGTTCCCAATGACATTGATCCAGATCAATTTTAGGCTATGGTCAACCACATTTCATCTCTGCTATCTCTCTCCTTTTCTGCAGAAGATGACATATCTATTGCTCACCCACATAATCTAGCTTTACACATTGAAGTTCTAGTCTATAATACCTGAGTCCACCGAGTCCTGATAGACAATGGTGCAGGGTTAAATATTGTTTCTTTCAATGTCATACAACAATTGGGTTTGTCAGAATTCGCTGTGGATTCTAAAAAGAAGATTACTATAGAAGCTTACGATGAAGTGGAAAGATCTTCCAAAGGTCTTGTCACACTACCTGTCCAAGTGGGTCCTGTCACAAAAGATATTAGCTTCCAAGTATTGGACATCCCACTTGCATATAACATTCTTTTGGGTCATCCTTGGATCCATGACATGCAAGCTGTTCCTTCCACTTATCATCAATGTGTTAAATTTCCATACAATGGCACTGAAGTTGTGATTCCTGGAGACCATACTATTTCTATCAATGCTCTTGCTACTACTGAAAAATTTGTTCCTCACAATGAACCTTCTATTGATCCTAGTATGTCTCTAGTTGCTGCTGAGAAATCACTTAAGATGATGAGCCTGGGTATGGGTGAATATACGTTGGATTCCTTTTCTTCTATACCTATTTCTCCTAGGTCATATGGGAGACCTTCTGATCACATGAAGCCTTCCACTTCTGCTATGGTGATCTTTGATACTTTTGTTCCTTCATCCATTCCTTTAGAAGCAGATAGAGAAGAACAAGCTATCCAAGAGTGGATCTATAGAGAGGATTCTAGAAATACTCCCATGCTCAGTAATTCAGACACAGATACAGATGAGTCACCACTGCACACTATGGCTCACATGGGAGATGATATTCCCTCTACTTCACTTCTTTGGGGAGAAAAATGTATATCTACTAATGATATGGATGTTGATATGGTTCATTCTTGTAGTAACCATCCCGACGTGGTTGATGGGTCTTGTGTGGGGTCTGATGAGTTTGTTCCTCATATTGCCTTAGTGGACCACGCTGGTTCTTCTATGACAAGTCTAGATCTAGCTAATTTTGGAGCTTACTCTATAGGTTCAACCTCTCATGTCACCAGAGATGACATCCTTCACATAAATGCTATTGAACCAGTCACTTCATTTCATCTTGCATCAACACCTGTTACTTCTTCCCCCAGCGAACTAGCCACAAAAAAGATTGAATTAGAAATCAAACATCATGATAATCAAGTCAAAAGAAAAGAGCAATGGTCGGATGGTGAAAACCACATTGTGGCAGTATCCGCACCTAAGACAAGTAAAAATAAAAATCTGCTCAAAAATAATGATTCTCAAATAAAAGATGACAAGCTGATTCTCTACAAAAAAATGGTGCACTACTTCAAGCATGATCTCATATCTGTTATATTTCAGCCCATTCTTAGAGCTGAGAACAAAGTTGCTAATGCCTTGGTTACTTTGACATCCATCTTACAAATGAAAAAGCATAAATCTCGCTTCAAGTTCCTGGTGGATGAATTATGCTATCCTGCTCACAAATCTTACAATCCGACCATCTTTTCATATCTTCCACCTCATATTCCTCTTGAAAATCCACCACGCCATTCCTTCCTCCATCCCTTACACTTTTCCTTTGTCTCTGGTGACTTGCATAGGAAGGGTCTAGATGGAACTCTCCTTAAGTGTCTCGAAATAGAGGAGTCAGAAAAAGTGCTAGCTGAAATCCACGATGGCATATGTGGATCACATTCTAACGATCCTCTGCTAGCTCAGACATTGCTTAGGGCTAGTTATTATTGGTCAAACTGGTTGAGACCTCCTATTGTCACAATTGTAGCATTTGGGCCTGGGGCCTATCAGTTCTCTACATCAGAGGAAGCAAATTCTTGATGTCCGTTTCTGTTTGGGGCATCCTTTGTACATATTTTATGATCCTGAAAAAATACCAAAAAAAATTCATATATGATGCTGAAAAAATCCTAAAAAGCATAAAATGTCCTTAAAAAAATACAAAAAAAATCAAAAAATTCAAAAATTCAAAAAAAAATTGAAAAAGTGCCTTGGTGAAAACCTGGAAACAGGCTCCTTGGTAGCAAAAATACAAAATTTTTTATAAAAAGTCCTAAAAAAATTGCAATAAATCTATCAAGTGGTGAAAACTTGGAAACAGGCACTGCTTGAGACCCTCTACACCCATGTCTATCAGTCTTGCATGGCGCTCCTTCGCTCCACTTCTCACTTTGCCTCTCCTAGCTTGGAATTGACTCTTGTCTTAGTCTAGGGGCATACGTTGTTTTAAGCTTATCTTGGGTCTCTTTGTGCATCTGGGTTTCTTAGGCACCTCACAAATGGTGTTTTTCAACACCACCCCAATTGTGTTTTTCAACACTACCCTTGCGTCGAGTGTTTCTTAACACTTATCAGATATCCTACCCACAGTCTAAATGATGCAATATTTCTCACTGGCACATGCGATACTCAAAGTTTGACTCTATGACCTACACACACGCACTTGACTTGCTGAGATTTGTTTGACTTTATTTCTTTGCATGTTGTCTATGATGATTTCTTTGCTAAGTGGTCTCTCCGTGAGAAGTTTTCGATGATGCATAGCTAGAAGATTGAGGGTATGAGAACATGTTTTATTTCTTTATCTGCTTGTGGGTATATTTTGTTGGTCCTCACTGTCATGAGCATTTATGTTGGTCTTACTTGACACTATGGACCTACAAGGTATTATCCTTGACTGTTTCGTAAGTGCATGCTTCTAGTCATCTTGACTTTCTTGTGTCTCGATGTGAGCATAATCTTGCTATATCAAACTTAGGTAATCTCACTGCACTAGTCATCTTGACCTGCATGTCTTTGATGCTTAGGTGGGATTCCCAAATTTCTATCTGATAAAGATCATATTCAAATCCACATAGTTATGCTAGTGTGTATTGTATGATCTTGCGACGCTACCAATAACGCTCAATGATGAATATTAGATGTCTATTGGCTTTGTAACCTTGCAAGTAAACCACTTTTCATGTAGCTTGCATTCTTAAGTTCATGTTAGTTTTGCATCTTGCATATGGAGAGAGCTCTCCTTTCATCTTTCACAGACTTGTTAATCAATTGTGCTTGCCTTTCACTTCTTCCTCATCATGTCTTTCACTTCTTGTCTTTCATATCACATCATTTTCCTTTCATTTTAGGATCGAAACCGAAATCTGAGTTCACCTTGATCACCTAAATCACCTTTTCCCCCTCTTTCACGCAGTTGGCTGACCTTTTGAGGCCTAATCCTTCAATCTTCACTGGGGCATTCCTCACCTCTTCATCTCCATCTCTTTCAAACTTCTAGTCTTTCATTCACTTTCAAATCCCAAGTTCAAATTCGTCCCCTCCATGGTGTTTTCAGGTTGAGGGACCACTTGGTTCGTGCCTCGGGTCCCATGTGTGGGGCATATCTTCACTGCTTGATGGTTGTTATGTTCTCTCTCTTCGATTATGATTTCTAGTGATTTGATCATGTCTCTCTTTCTTCTTCTATCCCTCTACCTGGATTTCACTTTTGATCCCGAGGGGGCAGACACATCATATCTTATTGGCTATCTCTTTCCTAAGTGTTCAGTACTGTCGCTACCAGGCTGATCATGTAGGATTTGCTATCTCTCTGCACTTCATTCTTTGGAGTCAGATTGCTATTGCTTGCCTTCTTGGCTATCTCTTACCTTCTTGGCTGATATGAGTTGCTTTGTGATCCCAAATCGATCTCACATTTCAACTTCATTCTTTGACTGCATGTGTTCCCAGATCGATCACACATTAGTCAAAGAGGGGCAAATGTATACACCTAAAAATGGTCACCTAGACTATTAGCCTCTTTTGCTAAATCATAAATTGCTTATTCTTGATCAAATCCTAGCTTTATCATTTATTCGATTATTTTCTATGGGCTAACCATCTTATCCTAAGTCTTTATTTAATTAAAAGGAATATTTCCTCCCCTTTTAATAAATAAAAAGCCCCCACTTTTCCTCTTATTCTAAGTTGCACAAATAAAGCATTATTCTTATTTTATAAAAAGGGAAAAAACACTTTTTGTCTCATATGGACACAAAAGTCAACTCCTATTTTCCTATTGGAGGATACTTGTGCACATGGATTGCTCCTCTTTTAAGCTCCACCGTTGATTAAATATTTTTCCTCTTAATCTCCATGGTCCATTCCTTCTCATTTCCTATAAAAGAAGAGCTCTCTTCTTCATTCTAGATCCCCAACTTTTTATGCTAACTTTATGCTGCAGGTTTTCTAGGTCACTTTGGAGCTTTTAAAGATTTGGAGCATTCTTGCATTCTACATCTCATTCTTGCATTCTTAGCTTAGCTTCATATTTATGCTTTCTTAGATTAGCTTCATTTCTATGCTCTAGATTAGCTTACATAGATTAATTAGCTTGGGTTGTAACACTTGAATATTTCTTTTCATAGCTTCGCTTGCATTTCCATTTCTAGCATAGCATTGCATTGCATTTTTATTCTTGATTCTTGAAGATATTGGAATTCTTGCCCTTGTCTTCATTGAATCTCCCATTGCATGGTTTACTAGCAAGGTTATAGGCTAAATAGCTCTAGCTGAGAGCATTCTTAAAAACCCTTGCACTCCATGCCTAGGGAGCTATGGATCGATTTGTGAGGGCTCATTCTTGAGTTCCCTTGCATGTAATGATCCATAAAAGTGTGACACATTTATAGCACACAACATATAATCAAGGTTCGAGTTTAGATTTAGAGAAGGTGGAGAAGTTGAATTATTCTTTGTATGCCCATCTCCAGATAGTGAATGCACTCAAGGCATTCTGGCAACAAGAGATCCAGAACTTGAAGACTGCATATCTGGAAGTACTCACTTTGTAAGTACTTGTAAATAGATTTTTGATCACCTTTGTCATTAGTATCAAAGGGTAAGTAGAATAGATAGTAGAAGGGAGAATATGGAGTAGTACATATAATGTAAAAAAAGGAATAAAGTATATAGTAGAAAGGGAGATACAAGATAGAGTATATGTTAGAAATTTTTTGTGTAAGATATAGTTAGTGAATTTTCCATATTCCTTTGTTTCCATTAATGACAAAGGGGCAGATTTTTGGAAAGTTGACTATACTATTATGACTTAGTTTTTTCATTATGGCAACAAAGTCATATAGAGTTTTGGAGTCAGCACACTTACTCATAAGATCAGAAAATGGCTAAGTATGTAAGACTGGATAGTTAGTGAAGCACCAGATGAACAAAGCATCAAAAAACATGCGTATGAATGAGTTATGGTATCAACCCTTTAATATAACCTTCTGAGTATGTAATCATGCTAATTCTAAGAGTGCATGATCACATGAGTTAGTATGAAGAAGTTACAGCCAGATGAAGTGACATAGACAATGAGCGACAAAATAGAACATAGCATGGAGCTGACTATTGGTATTTTGGTTAGCGTGTATAATATTATTTTGTAAAGGCTATGAACCTATTATATTTAGGTTATAGACATGTTAATATCATTGTATGTAAACATGCTTGAACCAATTCATTTGGAAGTGTTGTATGTAATAGGTTAAAGGTTGACCTAGTGAATAGTTTTGTTTGTGCATATAAATAAGACATGCGCCTTTGTATTTGAATAGTGAATGAGATATAGAGTTGGTAGAAGTAGATCACAAGTATGCAAAGAGCAATAAAATTTTTGTAGAGCTTTACAAGAGGCTAAAGCATCAGTGCACAAAAGGAACTAATCAGACAAGTAGTGTCACAACAATAGTTCACCTTGCAGATATAGTGTGTATCTGATATCTAGAAGGTTGTAGCCTTCACCACTTGAGCATAGAGCTCTAGGAAAGTGTGTCCCCACCCCTAATAGGGTTATTATAAAAGACTCCTAACAGGTTCCAACCCTTGACCAGGTCACTATACTTAATACATTGTAAAGATCAACTCCTAACGGGGTTGTAAGATACTCTAATAGGGATCATACTACTCTAGTGTAGCTCTTAGTGGGTGTAAATTCCCACTGGGGTTTTTACCCATTTGGGTTTCCCCATAATCATATTTTGTTTTATGTTTTATGGTTGTTTATCTTACCTACATTGATATTCATTTTAGTACTTAAGAAATTAAGTTAAGTTTCAAGATATTAGAAAAAGTAATAATATATAGAACACTGATTCACCCCCCCTCTTAGTGTTCACATTCCTAACACTAATTTTTTGGGGACGTTCACCACACACAAAGAATCCTCAAGGAATTTCTTATGTCTCAAGGAAAACTCTAAGAGCTCAAAGATCAAAATTTGAGCTGGTTTTCAGGTGACATTTTTGGATGCGACTTGGTTTGGTTTACTTGGTTGACTTGAACTAGATCCTCTAATGACAAGGGGACCTTGACTTCATGTGATAGCATTGAGAGTTTGAGATGACACTCAAGAGTTAGGACCCCTTAGCACCAGGATGGGTTCTTCATCAAAGATAGGAGGGGAGTCCATTTCTAGATCATAACCATAGGGATCTTTATCCCTCATCATGTTGAAATTCTCTTCTAAAACCTCAAGCATGTTGACAAAATTCTCCACATCTGTGTAAGTGTAATTGATCTCAGTCTTACCATTCTTAGGTTTAGAGGTTTCCCCCTTCTCATACTTGGGAAAAGGTTCTTTGAATGCCTTATGATTGGCGTTGGTGTTCAATCCATCCACCTTAAGTTTTCCATTGTCAATGATATCTTGGATGATATGTTTGAGTTTCTAGCATTTTTTAATATCATGTCCAATGCCATTGTAAAAATTGCAAAAGGCTTTCTCATCCCACCAATGTGGCTTAACACCAGGTATATAATGCTTTACAAGATCTTGAGGATGTACAAGGTTGTTGGACATGAGTGTTTTCAAGACATCCTCATATGAATCACCAAGTTTTGAAAACTAATGTCTCTCTTTCTTAGGCTTATCTTGGTATCTTGGCTTGTTCTCTTGTTGATTAGATGCATTGAGTTTCATGGCTTGAACAATACTAGACAAGTGTAGAATAGCTTGATCTGTGGGTTTGGAGGAGTCCACAATTCCATCATTGACCACTTGTTTGTTCCTATTCCAATGTGAGTTCTTTCCTTTATCCTTGTTAGGGTTGTTGTTGTTTTTGTTTCCATGTGTGGTCAAAATTCCTTGTTCTCTCAAGACATCATCAATCCTTGTTGTTTCAACCATGGTGTTAAAGGAATAAAAAACCATCTTCCTAACTTCATACCACATTTTGTGAACCAAGTTGCTAACAAGGATGATAATCTTCTCATTTTTAGGGATGATCCTAGGATAGCAAGAGCATTTCCGTCTCCACCTTTACAAGAAAGTGACTAAGGATTCCCATTTATTTTTCTTTAAGTTGCATAAGTCCAACATGGTGATAGATCTTGAAAGGTTGTATGCAAAGGGTTGGACAAATCTATAGATGAGCTCTTTGAAAGTCTTAACGGGGTGAGTTATGTTGGTGAACCATTCCATTGCTTGACCCTTAAGAATCCTTGGGAACAATGTCATGAGGTAAGAGTCATCTTGATGGAACTCAAAACTTGTGGTATAGAATTGACGCACATGATCATGTGGATCTCCATACCCATCATACTTGTCATATTGAGGGATCTCAAACTTCTAGGGAAGTCTTTCATGATAACACTTTTGTCAAAAGGATTAGGACAAATTGAATCAAGTGAGAATGAACTCTTGGGTGTCAACATCTTTTCCATCATGCTCTTAGTTTGTTTGATCTCTTCTTCTTGAGATGGACCTTGCTTCTTAATCTTCTTGTCCACATCAAAGTTTTAGGGGACTCTAGCATCCTTTTTGATTAAAATCTCTAGGATCTTGTCTTAGTTTTTTTCTAAGTATCTCTCCACATACTACTAAAAGAGTGGTTCTTGTTGTATCTTCATGAAGTCTTGGGAGTTGAGGTCAAAACTTGAGTTACTACCCCCATATTGTGAACCATGGTGAGCATGTTGTGAAGGTTGTGTTGAGTTCCTAAGAGGTGTTTGTCTCCTATAATGATCATGTCATGAAGCCCTTCTTCTTCTAGGGCTAGGACATCGTGAAGGTGTTCTTGAACATCTTCCACTTTGTGGAGTCTTAGGAGGGGTGAATGGAAGAGAGTTTTTTCCATCACCAACATGCATGTTGTTAAATTGACCATTAAGTTGTTGAGCCAAGAGTCTATCTTGCTCTTTCTGGAAGCCTCTCCTTTCTATCTCTAGCAAGGTTTGTCTCTCTGACTCTAGGA
This sequence comes from Chamaecyparis obtusa, assembly GCA_027943335.1. Classification (NCBI taxonomy): domain Eukaryota; kingdom Viridiplantae; phylum Streptophyta; class Pinopsida; order Cupressales; family Cupressaceae; genus Chamaecyparis; species Chamaecyparis obtusa. The sequence goes on from BSBK01007370.1 coordinate 327,736, forward strand.
GTCTAAATTTCTCTTCTGTTTTAGCTTGTTCATCTAGGAAGGATTTATTTTCATGCTTAATTCTCTTAAGTCTTTCACTTGTGTATCTTTAAGGTGTTTTGAGTAGTGAACTTGGTCTTGAATGTCTAAACAAGTCATTGGTGTACGTTGAATTCACACGAGTTTCATAAGGTTCATCATCTTGGTTTTCATGTTGTGATTGTTCTTCTTGATAGGCTTGCCTCTTATCTCTTTCATCCCTTTGGTGTGCATACAGATATCTAGTTTAGATAAGGGGAGAGACGTGTCAATTTTCATGAGAGGAACTACCAAATGGAATGGTATCTCTATGTTTTTCAAATATGTCATCAAGGATTTTATCCATTTCTTCCCTCTCTCATGGAGTCATTGTGTAACTCATATCCATGTCTGAGCGAGAAGATGATAAGGGTGTACTCAACTCACTAAGGTTACTCTTGGGATGAAACCAAACTTCTGATTTGTTCCTGGGTGATTGATCAAATATGGGTTCTTTTTCCTTATGTTTTCAGTGAGTTTGAACTAACGGTAATTGGTTAAAGACTACTTGAGGTTGCTTTCCTTGATCTACTTGATATCTTGTTGTAACTGACATGCAAGAAAATGTACTAGGTGATAGGATGACCCTAAGAAATGTTGGTACCAAACTAGGATAGTAGAAGCACTCACTTGTCCAAAAGAGAGGTGATAAGATAGAATTTTGCAAGAGGTGTAAACCAACACTGCCACAGAGGTTCCCACTAAACGGGTGAATACCCTAACACATATGGATCAGGAGGATGATTTACCAAAGTTATATTGATTGAATTTGAATTTGTATGGAAGTGAATGGATAAGAGATTACTAAAAATCTCCAAGCATGTTATCAAAGGATCCAAAGGTTGTTTTCTTAACAAGGACAATTTCTAGCTCACCGACTGCAAACAAGGTCACTCATGAAATCAAAGACTACTAGGTCAAGAGGTCAAAATACAAGAAGACAAGGTGCAAAAAGGCTTCTAATAGTGGGATAAGTGACCTGATCCAACTTGGATCAACCGAGGAAGACTGGAAATGACAAGATAGAAAATCAAGAAAGTTGATAGTTTTACATAGACCCTAAATAGGAACCAAACCAGGCAGAAAGACAACTAGAAGATGTGAAACAACTCACTGTTTTGACAAACTATGTAATAGTTTTGCACGAGAAAGTGCAGTCCTGCATGAAGAAATGGTAGGCTCATACGAGGATATGGCAAGCTCACGTGGGGAAGTGTTGGATCAGACCAAAAAATAAATGATAGAGGTCTCTAATAGGACTATAGAGAAACTTCACATGAGGATGTGAAATCCCATGTGAGAAAGTGCACAGCTCGCATAAGAAAGTACACAGAACTAGGCGACAAAATAGAATTAGACAGCTTAACTCAGGAACTCAATTTTTTTTGTTCATTTTAATTGAACTAGATGCATTAATAGATTTTTATCATTAATCAGACACACAAGACAACAATTAGGGAGTTCAAGCAAACAATTGTCTTCAAATAATGTGCAAGGGACAAAGAAACCTTTTTCATGAACAAGAATGGTGACATATTATTCTACTCCCTAAGGACTCTACTTGTGTATGTTCTCAAAATCTTGTTCAGTCATGCACATACTCCTAGAAAAAAAAATGTTGGTTGCACTATGGTTCGTAGTAATAGTCAACTCTACAAATTTTGCAATCTCAAGTAGGTGAAATCCAATCTAGGCACACCGAGGTTTTGACACAGTCTGATAATTTAATTAATCAGGAGCTGCTGAGGGATCTAACATCCCAACAAGAAACCACACCTATGGAGATTTCTTCCACAAGGACATTTATATAGCGGTTGTTGCTCCATGATAGGAATGGCTAATACCACTTGAGGTTTCATCCATGTGATTTACCCAATAAAGGGAGTATCCACTATGGTTAACCCTCTCTAACAAGGAAGACTAACAATATGGACCACATGGGGACTTAGCTCAGATTCAAGGGTTCTAAGTTTCTGATGTGCCCAAAAGGGAACAGAGCATAATCCTCTAGCCTCTTCACCTCATCCAGACATAGCAAGAAAATGAATTGACATGCTAAGTTGAAATCACCTCACCAAGATTTGTATGCCAATAACAAATGACTACTGATCTCTCTAAGTGGGACCAAGAGAGAACATACCATCAAATGTATTTATAAACCAAGGTTAGACTATTAATCTTTGTTGTAATAAATTAGGATATAAGCCGAGGTATCCTAATATACTTTTTTTTGTCTTCTTTCCTCTACATTCTATTTTGTCCTCTAGTGGAATATGTGAGGACAAATATTTATTGTAATTTGTAAATTAGTTTATTCCTCATTAAGAAGAATCTCACAATTGGCCCTCACACACTTATGAATGGTGGCATTCATAAACTTGGGAGTTATATTTTAACTCCTCTCTCTCATCTCTATTTAAGAGATGGCCCTCCTCTCTCATTTTTTATGAGGTTTCCTCCTCTTCTCAATTATTGTATGAGCAATTCTCTCTCTCTCTCTCTCTCTCTCTCTCTCTCTCCTCTTCTTGGGCTTTTCATGCCTCATTCATAATGTCACAAGGGGTTTTCTTTGCTTTCTCCTTTCAAATATCTTGCCTTCTTGTGTTGGATTTTGGAGCTTTCTCTCTCCTTGTTATGGTAATATTTTTTCATGCATTCACTCACTTAGATTCTTTCCTGGTATTATTTATTTTTTGCATATTTCCTTTCCATTTCTAACATGGTATTAGAGCGGTTTAATTCTTTGCATATTTCATTTCCTTTGTTTTTGAGTGTTTGTATGTTGGTATGATTCGAAGGAGACTCTTGAGAGAGATTTCACTAAATTCTTTTTAATCTTCTTAATTTGGTAAAAAAATTGAAATTTTTTTTTGAGTTTGGCTGGTTCACCACCAAACCCGATTAACTCTTGGTTTCATTTTGTGCAGATTTGAGAGAGTTTATTATTTTTTACTAATCTGGTTAAGAGGAAAATCTCAAATTTTTTTCGGGTTTGGCTAGTTTACCGCCAACCCCGATCTATCTATTGGATTCATTCTTTTGTATTGTGCAGGTTTGGAAATATCCTTGCTTTGTTCTTCAACAGTTTTTTTTCAAAATTGAGCTTTAATATGGTTAATATTTCCATTGAATATCATTAATCTCACCCATTTCTGTAAGTTTTTATTAATCTATATTATTTTATCTACAGGTTTAACAAAAATTTATATCTCTAGTTTTAAATTCATATATCTATCCCAGCGTACATTTGTGTCTGATCTTTATTCTCTGTGTATTTATCTCTATTTTATCAACATTTCATCTCTGTTTTAGTTTTTTACAAATCTATCTTAAAGTAATAACGTTAAACAAGAACGTTATTTCTCTAAAATATATCTGCAAAAAAAAACAATCAATCTAAAACATTAGTTCTCAATTTATATCTCTGTGATTCCATCTCTGCTATAAAATAATGTATGTCTGCAGAAAAAGCCAATAACGTTGAGCTCAAACATATTTTTCTTCAAAAGAAAAAGTAAATTTATCAAAGAAGTTTTAGTAGATGAAAATAAAAAATGTCCTTTAACGTCTCAAATAACTATTATCTGGAATCCCTTTATTTTTTCACGTCCTTTAACGTTTTAGGTAGCAGAGAAATGTGAATTATATGTGTTACTGCTGCATCGATATTATAGTTGTTACTAATATCGGTATCAGAGATACCCTTTAATAACTCTTTGTAACATTAGTACTAGCGATAATCTCTGATCATAATGAAAATTACATTCATTTCTTAACACTTTTCTTCATTTCTTTCATTTTTCTTCATTGCATATACGCTGGTGTTAGAACGTTATTTCATATAACATTATTGCATATATGTTTCTCATTGCATTACAGACGTTAATCATTATGAATAGTAATCATTGCATAACGTTTCTTTTGCAGACGTTAATCATTGTAGACTTTAATTGGATTATAGTAACGTTGAGTCATTATTATTCCAGTATATTAACGTATATTATCGTATTTAATAGTGATCTATTTAAGTATATTAAGCAAGAAAGAAATTGTCAAAACAGTCACTGGCACATCATTAAAAACAACTACACTTTATTAGTGAACGTAGTCTTGTAACAAAAATGGAATTCATGTAAGGTAAGAATATAGAAAAATAGTTTTTAATAATCGACTCTACTATTGTGGATGTTAGCTAATAAGATTTTTACGAGCTTGCCTAATTAGACAAGCTTGCTATTTCTGCTTTCTTTGTAGCACAGGCTTTGCTTAATACAAGAATCTCTCAAATACCTTTTTGTTTAGTTTAGTATTTAATCGGTATTTCAATTGAAGGAAATTACAAACAGTCATTGAATTTTGTTTTTAATCTGCAAATTACATTAGCCTGTAAGTTTCCTCTTCTTGCAAGTTTTATTTCCTAATTAGATTCTTAGAATATATTCATAAGAATAAAGTCTTTTTTTTGCCCTTACGTATTAAAACTTAGAGTTCCTTTAAAAAAAAAAAAATTAAAAATCTTAAATTAAAGTTTTCTTAGATTTTATTAAAAGAATTCACTACACTTTCCTTATACTTTTTTGAATTTGTTTTTTAAACTCTTTTAATTAATTTTTTATATTAAAAGATTGAGTTTTAACTCTTTATATCCATTTTAAATTAAAATTTAGTTTATCTTATCTTAAAGCCTTTGAGATAATAGGTTTTTATGCTTTTTTGTTAAAACAAAAAGCAGTATTTGTTTATTAAAATGAGTATCTTCTAATCAGTCAAAAGAATATTAATCTCAAATCATATGAGTCACACCACTTTCCCATTTTGTTTAATTCGATTATTCTTAGTAAACCACCATTTGGAGAATAAGAGAAATCGTGTTTCTTTAATAGTTCTTTATTGAATCACTCCTTAATAGATTGCACCTTTAGTCCTTAGTTAAATAGCAGTTTTTTCTTTGCAAACTTGTTTTAGCAACTTTTAAGTAGCTTCTAATAATTCAACCTTCATTAGTGGCTGCATTTAGTCTTGGAATATATTATGATGATAATGTATCCTTATTTTTGATGATTTTCAATTAAAAAATTCATCATTTTGACTTTTATAGATTTTGATTGTAGCGACTCGAGATCTTAGGCAATAGAAGGTTATGATGTACAAGCTTGATAGTTAAGAAATTACTTTCCTTTCAGTTACTTAATTAATCTAAGCAACATGATATAAGCTACCAGGTTGATTTTTAAAGCACTTAAAGTCATAATTTTATGCATTAGTATGTTTATTTTTTATCAGAGCATGAATTATATTTATGGTATTTAGACCATGTGGTTTTATATTAGCTTGACTAATTTTTAGTAGAAATCTTTGGATTCCTCTTCAAATCTTATCTTTCAGCTACAAAAAGATTCTTTATCATTGGATTATTTTCTGATGCAATTTATGCATTTTTTCAAGGAAGTGGAGGATCAACCTCATTCTCTAAACTCTACTCTTAATGCATCTTTTTTCTAATATTAATGATGATGATTATTTAAATCATGTGAACTTAAAATAGTGTACATTATTCACTGTTCTTTTTCTTTTTATGATTTTCTTAAGATTTCTCCTTTTCCTTTTTTTTGGCATGGCCATGCCCACTTTTTTTTAAGGTTTGCCTTTTTTATTCTATTTCACTTTCTTTTGGATTATTGTCCTTACTTCATACTCTTATTCTTGACATTAAGTTTCATATCTAATTGAGGGTTCTTTTATCTACTTCTTTGAAAGGGAAATTGGCTATTTTTGGTAATTGGTGATATCTCACCATCAATCCTTGTTCACTTGAATCTATCAAGGATATAATTATGTTTAGGTATTCGTACATATGTTCACCTTGCATGGAGATTTTAATTGATATCTAATAATTTATGCTCATATCTCAAATTATTCAAGTTTATGAGTTATCTTACACTATTGCCTTCATTATTCAGTGATTTGATTCAATTGTTCTATCTGCACATAGTTGCAATTTTATGCTCTTATAGCATCTCTTTATGCTCATGGTAGAATTTCATGGTTTGATACCATTCTTCTATAAAAATAAAATAAAATTTGTAAGTTGCATCGAGAGCCAATTTTTTTCAAGGTTAACAATGGTGGACCCGACATTTTTTTAACTGACTCATAGTTGCCTTATCTAGCCCGTGGAGTATCCCTCCATCTTATAATTGGTGTGCACTTACTCAATGGAGTTTCCCTTCATTTTTTCCACTTTGTTCCTCAGTGTGAGGATGATATTTTATGGGGATTTCCCCATCAAATTTCTTTGTCTTCCTGGTGTATGCTCTTAGAATTGCTTAATTCATGGTATGAGTTTCACTTTGTGTATATAAGGTGACGCGAGTACCATATCTTGGGGCACTCCAATATAGGAGACTCTTATTTTTCCTCGTGGCAATGAAGTTTCTTGTCCATGATGGATTTCTTATTTGAAGGCAATATGTTGTTTCTCCTCATAAACCATTCATTGATCTGCATTTGAATCTTGAATTTATCTATTACTTAAGGCTCATGTGCTATCATTGTCTCTTTTACATTTCTTTGATAAATATACTAATGTGATAATGTTCTGCATACTTTATTGCCTAGATCCTGGGTCATGTAGGTGATGGAGTCGCGACCCATTCACTTGCAGTGGGATGACTCATTAGTGGACTGTCTATATCCATGTGATTGACGCAATGTTGATACAGGTTTCATTAGTCGGCCTTGTATGTGGTCATTTGTGCATTAGTTTATATCTTTTATGAGAGCATTATTGTTCCAATCTTTTGAGCTTATGATTTATTTTAGAAATCATGTTAACTCCATTGCATGTTGGTGAACAAGTACATTTATCTTTATTCCTCTATGAGAATTTATTTATTTATTTATTTATTTTTTTGATCAATAAACGGCTGAAGCCTTGATTTTATCTATTTAAAATTTATCTTTTTACATTTTCCTCCGTTCGTGTGGGCACTGGTAGGAAAGAACGGGGAAGAAAACCTCCAGTCTGGCCTGAGACTTTTGTCCAGAAACAAATCAAGTTTAGATTTCCTACAGGCATAGGATTACAAAGCTCCACTTGATGGAGTTGAAGAGGGCATTCCCTCTTTAGTACAGATTAATGGAGGCATACCTCCATGATAGTGAACACAAATATATTACTCTTTTATATACAATGGTCTTTTAAGAAGAACTGATGAGCATTCCCATCCTGTGTCGTAAATTTATTTAGATTGAGATTACATATACCTTGCTCTTATTTTTAGAGCTAATGAGCCTTCCTTTAATTTTAACTGTGCTTTTGAAAAATCATGTTATTTTCTCTCATCCTCGCTCTTTGAGTATTTGCCTTAGCTTTGATTAGTTCTTGAGCCTCTTTTTCTTTATTTCTGCCTTTTTGGTCTGTTATGCTTTCCCTGTATACCTGCAATATAGAAAGACACCATGCAACCTCTATTCTCCTAATTTACAATTAATTAATCATTTTCATGATTCAATCCTCATAAAGCTAGTTCGGTTAGGTATTGATGAAATTAAGGAATTTCAAATCTTAATCCATGAGTTAGTCTACTAAATAAAACATTACAATCTGAGTCCATTTCTATTGACAGTCATGCTATGAACATAAGAAATTTATGGGCGCTTTACGAATCTTTCAATTTGTCATAACATTTTCTATTTTAAAGATTATCATTTTTGTGATCAATGAGACTTCATTGTAGGTTGGCATGCCCTTAATATATGATGATTGTTTTGACTAAATGAGATGTTAACTTCTTACATTCCCTATCTTGAAGTCTGCTATGTAAGAGGGCAGTATATATATATATATGTGTGTGTGTGTGTGTGTGTGTGTGTGTGTGTGTGTGTGTGTTTGCATTTTTATGCTATACTTGCAAATGTATCTATACTTGTTTACCTTTAAATTCATTTACATTTATTTATATCTAATCTTGATTTCCTATTTTGAAATCATTTTCCTTCACCATCCGAGTTCTTCTTTCAAACTCTCATGAATTTCTTCAATTTCTTGCCCATCAGCTCCTAGGTTAGCTAACTTATCTGCGTCTATATTGCCCTCCCTGTAAATGTGATTCACTGTATAATCTCCTATAACTTCAAGAGATTCCAATATTTGTTCAATAGCACTATTTAGTTTCCAGTTTGGCGTTCTACCCTGTCTTATTGCATTTATAATAATAGCTGAGTCTCCTTCAATCGCAATTCTTTTAAGCCTCCATTTTTTGCACCAAGCCAGACCTACTCTTATAGCTTCTATTTCAGCTTCATTATTTGTCTTAATTCCTATAGGTTTTGATAACCTTCCTAATAACTTTCCTTCTGCATTATGTAAACATATCCCTATACCCACCACCCCTGGGTTTCCCCTAGCTACCCCATCAAAGTTCAACTTAATCCATCCTTGTTCCGGTGGTTTCCATTTACAGTTCGCCCTTGATAAGGATTTATTGTCAATGCTAGATCCAATCCAGGGAGGAACTTTCAAGCCATACCACTTCTTTCTCTGGTTGTTGTCTTCTAGTGAGAATTCCATCATTGATTGTCCCAGCATATTTCTATTGTTTGTAATTTCTACTATATTTGCCTCTAATTTGTTCAAAAAACTCTCAATGTTCATCTTTTTATCTTGAAAAATCCTACGGTTCCTTTCCTTCCATAATTCCCAAATTAACTATGAGAATTTATTATAATCACTCAACTTGAAAGATTTTCTAACTTGTATATAAGATGAAATTCTACTTGTGGATAGTTGTCTTGTTCTTGTTCCTATCTTTCTTTTTTAGGTGATTATTCAAGGCACATCCAAAGGACCCCTATTCTCCTATCAAAGACTAATGTTCCATATCGCTTCTTGCACACTTGAAGACAATCAAATTACTTCATCTTGAAGTTCAAGTTGCAGATTGTTGTAAATTATGGGTTTAATACCTCTTGTTGTAATTGCCCCAAGTAAAGATTAAAGGGGGGTGTTAGAATTTGTAATCTTTCCTTGGTGTATTTATAAACCAAGGTTAGACTATTAATCTTTGTTGTAATATATTAGGATATAAGCCAAGGTATCCTAATATACTTCTTTTTTGTCTTCTTTCCACTACATTCTATTTCATCCTCTAGTGGAATATGTGAGGACAAATATTTATTGTAATTTGTAAGTTAGTTTATTCCTCCTTAAGAGGAATCTCAAACTTGGCCCTCACACACTTATGAATGGTGGCATTCATAGACTTGGGAGTTACATTGTAACTCCTATCTCTCATCTCTCTTTAAGAGATGGCCCTCCTCTCTCATTTTTTATGAGGTTTCCTCCTCTTCTCAATTATTGTATGAGTAATTCTCTCTCTCTCTCTCTCTCTCTCTCTCTCTCTCTCCTCTTCTTAGGCTTTTCATGCCTCATTCATAATGTCACAAGGGGTTTTCTTTTCTTTCCCCTTTCAAATATCTTGCCTTCTTGTGTTGGATTTTGGAGCTTTCTCTCTCCTTGTTATTGTAATATTTTTTTATGCATTCACTTGCTTAGATTCTTTCCTGGTATTATTTATTTTTTGCATATTTCCTTTCCATTTCTAACATGAAGACTAAACCAAAGTTTGTATGCCAACAACAATCACTACCGATCTCTCTAAGTGGGACCAAGAGAGAACGTATCATCAAATGTTGAAGACTAAACCAAGATTTGTATGCCAACAACAATGACTACTGATCTCTCTAAGTGGGACCAAGAGAGAACATAACATCAAATGTTGAAGACTAAACCAAGTGGAACAATGAGATGATATCAAGTTCTTCCCTACCTACAAGGGGATATATCTTCGAGAAGAGATTTGCATGTAAGACAAGAAAATGAAGTCCACTCTCTCAAGAATGCCACAAATAGTGTTCATAGGGACTAATTACTATGTGAAACATATATGCGAGAAAGAAAATCTAGATTCATTCTTTGTTTAGAGAAAAAATGGGAAGTGTGATCTATGAAAGTGAGAAACACTCAAGTCAGACACATGAGAGGTTCATTTTTATTTCCAAAATCCAAATTTTATAGAGATGAAAAAAAATACCTCAAGTCCAAAGAAACGCAACCCACTGTTATGCTGTTTTAGAAAATAGAATCAAGAAAATCTACAACAACCATGCAATCTCAAAAAATAGAAAGCGAGAAGTACAAAGCTCCAAAATTTTAGGTCTCTAGTGTCAGATTTTTGTGCGAGTGGATACCCAGACACACATGAGAAAGTACCTAGACCTGCATGAGAAAACACCTTTTTTGTGCAAGGTATTACTAATCCCAACACAACTTCACGCGATAATCCGTACCAAAGATGTACAGACATACCAATATAAAATGAAATTCAATAGAAAATTAAAACAAGATGAGGCTAGAAATTGAATATTATGCCCCATGGTGGGCACCAAAAATGTGTACTAAAATGTTCAAACACTTCTATAAGTCATTATATCCAAGATTTCTCAAGAATGAGGTCTCAAATGGTGACTCATAGCTCTCTATTCATAGAGTGCAAGGGTTTATAATGGAGGCCCTCAGTTTAGACCTAGTTTGTGCCCATGCAAGTACACCATAAAATAAGAGATTCAAAGAGAAAAAGTGAGAATGCTAGTCTCCATGATCATCAAATATGCATGCAAATGAAAAAGGAAGCTATTATATATGATAACAATGCATGGAAGCAAACTAATCTATGAAAGGAAATATGCATGCAAGATTATTCTATGAAATGAATCATGCAAGTGCAAGTAATCTAACTATATTGCCATGCAAGTGAAAGAGTAATCTAAATATATTGCCATGGAAGCATGAGAGAAGAATACAAGAAAAGAGAATTTGTAATGTTCAAGCTCAAGTGCTCAGAACTCTCTTCCAAAATCTCTCTCCAAACTTGCAACATAACAATACAATAAAATCTCGATCCTTAAAATGAGAAGGAGAGAGCTCCTTATAAAGGAAAGTGTGGAGGGGAAGGCATCCTCAATAGCAATTTGGGATAAATCCCTAAAAAGGCAAGTAAGAGGAAAAGGCCCACCACTTAGAAATATGTGCATTCAAAGTGGAGAGAAAAAGGAATTTTTTATTTATTTTTATTTGATTTATTTTCTTTTTTCATCATAACGAGAGATTTAAGTGGAGATTTTATTAAAAGAGGGATTTTATTTTAATAAGATTATTTTATTTAATTAAAAGGGAAGTTTTCTTTTAATTAAATAAGGCTTAGGATAAAATGATCAAATCTTAGGTGAGCCATAGTGAGCCCGACTAGGAATTTTGATTATTGCAAATAGTGGATGGGAGTTTTTAGGGATTAAAAGACTCAATCCCATGGTGAAAAAGTAAAGAAAAGATGCTAAATACTCTTTTCTATGAATCAGGGGTGTTGAAAAATCCTACAAAGTGAGGAAGATCCATTACCATGTTGTGATCAGTGATTAGCCCTTAGTCCTTAACAATATGTTCAAAAATAGAAAGGTACTCTATGGATGGTATGAGGCCTAGTAACCATAAAAATCCTCAAGGTCTTTGAAAAGGGTGTCTGAATATAAAAAAAATTTAGGCACTTGAGTGAACATTTGAAGAGTTATAGCCTAAAAGGTTTGTTGAAAGACCAAATTAGGCCTAATTGGGGCATGTAGCCTTTTTGCATAACTTTGGTGAGATCAACTGTTGAGCAAAGGGGATTGGAGAATTGAGCACCTCAAAACTAGTCAAGGAGAGCTATTAGGAGGTCTTCCAACTAAATTGCAAGACTTTCAATTTGAAGGTAATAGGTGATGGACTTGAGAAGATGACTCCATGGAAGGAAACAAGGAAGTAGTTTTGAGTTTGTGACTTATTAGAGAGGTCTTGGAGAGAGAGGTGATTGTGGAATAATCCCTCTAAGAGTAGGGTATTAGAATTTGACTTGGCAAGAGAAGTGACAAAACAAAGAGAGAAAAATAGACTCCTTGAAGAAGCCTTAGAGGCTATGAAAGATAAACTTGATGAAGTTGCAGAGGCAGCTGACAAGATGAAGGAAAAGTTAGAAATTGATGAAGACAAAGGTAAAGTAGTGAATAAGGAGGATTATGTACCTGAACATGATCCTTAATTACAAGAGGAGCCCTTCATTAGGGCCATCAAGGCATTGGGTGGCAAGGAACTTGAGGGGATACCCCTATTTACCTATAAAATGGATTCAGAATTGGTCATGGAATGGATTGAAGGGATGGAGAATAATTTTGAATGTGAAGGTATCACAAAGGCACAAAAGGTGAAGGTTTCTAAATCAAGGCTAAGGGGACCAGCCCTAACTTGGTGGAAATTACTTCAAGAAGAGAGCGAAAGAGAAGGAAAGAGGCCAATAGCTAATTAGAAAGTTATCATCGCTAAAATCAAAGAGAATTATTTGCCAGAGGATCATGAGATCCAAATGCACAAGAAGAGACAAAGTCTAAGATAGAAAGATATGGATATTGTCTCCTACACCAAAGAATTCCAAATAGTATGCCTAAGATCCAAGGTACAAGAGGGTATGTGCAGGATCACGGTATGCCAAAAAGTGGTGATGTGAAAAAGAAGTCTTGATTGATAGACTCTTTGAAAAACAACTATAACTTTCAAAAAATATAACATTTTTGAAATTTGAAATATACATCACATTCTATGCTTCACCTAATACAATAATAATAAACATTTTTTTCAATTTGATGAAGTTTAGACTAAGTTAAGGTGGTCAAACATGAGAGTTTTTATATTCAAGAAAATTTGTAGCAAAAAAATCATAATTACTTATTTACCTAGAAAAAAAATACAAAACAATATACAACACATTCAGACATGAGTCTACTAATTTTATCTATAATCTTATAGAAAAATATCATCATTTGATTTTGTTTAATGTGGTCAGACATACACCAACTTGTTATCTTTCTAGTCCTAATTGATAAAATTATTGAAAAATAGCTATAAATTTCAAACTCTATCACATTTTTGAAATCCAAAACATGTTTCACATTCTATGCTTTTTCTACTAAAAGAATTTTTTTTAAAAAAAATTAATTTGATAAAGTTTAGACTAAGTTAATGTGGTCAGACATGAGAGTTTTTGTATTCTGGAAAAATTGTTAAAGAAAAATCATAATTAATTATTTACTTGGAAAAAAATTACAAAAAATATGTGTCACATCCAGACATGATTGTATTATTTACATATAGAATCTTGTAAAAAAAATTATCATTTGATTGTGTTTAAGATGGTCAGACATACACCTACTTCTTATTTTTTCCCTAAAATTTTCATACTACTACATTGAAATTTGAATTTTTTTTTTGATAAATAGTACCTTTTCTATTAAAAAATAATATTAAAGTTACATATCCACAAAAAAGGGGCTGGGGGACATAGAAATCACCCCGCAGAGTTCACACAGCAAAGCTGGAAATGATTAACAACTATTCATAAATAAAAAGGCATAAAGCCAGTAAGCAGCAAGAGCGGTGCCAGAAGGAGGATATTTGTCATTAGAACCCCAGACATCATTGGGGTTAACAGGAGGGTCATGAAGTGACCACCCATCATCTTCAGCTTCATTCTTATCTTTCTCTTCTGCCCTGGGTGGAGAAATGGCCTATTATATTAGAAACTAAATTCAAATTTTTACAGATTCTCTTCTTACATATTTTTGAGATAATATTTATAACTTGTTCAAATTTTTATGTCAACTTGCCTAAACCTAATTTTTTGAATTTTCATTACTAACAAGTGTGGGTTTACTTTTTTATTGGTGAATACCAAGATAAAATGCTATGTGACATCTTACCAATGGATTCTTACCACTTTCTATTGGGAAGACCATGGAAAATGACCATGATGCAGGCCACCATGGGAAAAAGAACATTTATACCTTCAAGAAGAATGGAGTCAGCTACAAGATACAATCACTTGTAGAAGAAAGAGCCACAACTTCAGGGGAAACTAATGTACTCCTTATGAGTGGTAAAGAATTATTTCATGAACTCAAGGAGGAGGAAGGTGTTGGAGTAGCTATAGTTTTTAAGCCTAAGGAGGAGACTAAACCTCAACAAGAGAGTATACCAAAGGAAGTGAGGAATCTATTGGACTAGTTTAGAGATATTATCAATGATGGGACAACTACCACTCTACCTCCTCAAAGAGAAATCAGTCACCAAATAGACTTTATCCCAGGGGCATATTTTCCTAACAAAGTAGCATATAAGATGACACCAGACTAGAATAAGTAGATTGCATGGAAGATTCAAGAGATACTTGATCAAGGACTAATTAGAAAGAGCATCAGTCCATGTGTTGGCCCAATGGTCTTGGCACCAAAGAAAGGAGGTAAATGGAGATTATGCACATTCTAGGGAAATAAATAGGATAACTATTAGGTATATATTTCCTATCCCTAGAATAGAAATCCTTATGGATTATCTTGGAGGGTCGAAGTACTTCACTAAAATTAACCTTAAGATTGGGTAGCATCAAATTAGAATGAAAGAAGGGGATGAATGGAAGTCAACCTTTAAAACCATAGAAGGTCTTTATGAATGGTTAGTTATGCCCTTTGGGCTGATAAATTTACCTAGTACATTCATGAGATTAATTAATGAAGTCCTAAAAGATTACATAGGAATGTTTGTGGTGGTGTACTTAGATGATATCATCATCTTTAGTAAGACCAAGGAAGAACACATGAAACACCTAGAAGTTGTCTTAAAAAGGTTGCATGAGGAGAAGCTAGCCATTAACTTAGAAATGAGTGAATTCTTGAAGCGAGAGCTATTCAATCTAGGATTTGCAGTCTCCCAAGGTGATTTGAAAATGGACCCAAGAAAAGTAGAATCAATTGTAAATTTGCCTACTCCTAAAATAGGGACTGATGTGAGGATATTTCATGGGTTAGCTTAGTTTAATAGAAAGTTTATAAGTGGATTTAGTGAGATTTGTGCACCTCTACTTGATTCAATAAAAGGGGGACTCAAAACTAAGTTTAAGTGGACCAAGGAGGCTCATCAAGGATTTGAGAAGCTAAAAAAAAGGGTGGCAACACACCCAATCCTAGTCTTGCCAAGTTTTGATAAGTTATTCATTGTGGAATGTGATGCAAGAAACATAACAGTGGGAGAATTCCTCAACCAAGAAGGAAGGTTAGTTGCATTTTACACTGAAATATTGAACAAAGCCAAATCAAGGAACTCTTCCTATGATTTGGAATTTTATGCATTTAATCAAGCTCTTAAAAAGTGGAGGCACTATCTTTTCCCCAAGGAGTTTCTAGTTTATACAGATAAGCAAGCACTAAGGTACATCAACACACAAGAAAAGTTAAGTCATAGGCATATCAAGTGGATGGAGTTTCTCCAAGCCTATACTTTCAGTATCAAACATAAAAAGGGCCTAAACAATAAGCTTGCATATGCACTTAGTCGGAGGTTTGTCATTGTCCAAGAGATACAACTCCAAATCATTGGCTTAGAAGGATTCAAGGAACTCTGAAATGTAGATGAAGACTTCTCAAGGGAATATAAGGTATGTGTTGAGTTTGAGAATCACTTTCATAGTGAATTTGTTGACTACACTTTGCAAAATGGCTTGTTTTTTAAGGGTAATAGCCTATGTGTACCCAAGGGATCTGAGGGAGAACCTTATACAAGAAAATCACAATGGGAGCCTTAGTGGACATTTTCATTTCAATACGACATTGAACTTAATACAAAGGTTTTATTATTGGCCTAAGATGACAAGAGATGTTACGAGATATGTGGAGTAGTGTGTAGTATGCCAAAAAGATAAGGGCATATCTTCCAATGCAGGGTTATACCAGCCTTTACCAATCCCAACTAGACCATGGGAGTGCCTTAGAATGGATTCTATAGTAGGTATACCAAGGAAAACTATTATATTTGATACTTTTTTTTAGTGGTGGACAAGTTTATTAAGATGAGTCACTTTATACCTTGCAAAACAACATATGATGGCAACTATATTGCTCACCATTTTTTCAAATAGGTAGTAAGGATTCATGGCCTACCAATCAACATTGTATCAGACAGAGATGTGAAATTTATGGGGCACTTTGGAAGACCCTATGGAAGAGATTGGGTAAAAACCTTGCATTTGTTTCAGCTTATCATCCTCAAATAGATGGCCAAATAGAGGTGATTAATAGGGTACTTTGAAATCTATTGAGAAGTCTCACAAATGAGTATCATGGGAAAATGTGGGATAAAGTATTGCCACAAGCTGAATTTTCTTATAATGATAGTGCCAATAGATCACCAACAAGATCCCATTTGGGGTAGTGTATGGAATCCATCCAAGGGGGAGTGTGTGAACTCAAGGACTTGGACAACCAAGGAGAAGTTAGTGGTCATGCTGATGACTTTTCTTAATCTATGCAACAAGTCTATGAACAAGTAAGCAGGAAACTAGTAGAAGCTAACCAAATCTTAAAGCTAGAGTGGATGAAAGAAGAAAAGACCTATAGTTTGAATTTGGAGATTGGGTGATGGAACACCTCAACAAGGCTAGACTCCAAAAGGGTATACCTAAGAAAATAAAAATGAGAAGAGTAGGACCATGCAAAGTCATAGCTAAATATGGTCCCAATGCCTAGAAGATAGACTTACCCAAGGCCATATCTCCTATTTTTAATGTCCAAGATCTAGTTAAATATAGAGGCTATGATGTAAAATAAGAATAAAATAGCCCTAATGTGACTACTGA